>OX424572.1:23194800-23794800 GCA_949152435.1 Gastracanthus pulcherrimus | reverse complement strand
CTTTACCTTCATATTTAAAATCTTTTATTTTATTAATTATGTATTAAAATTGTCATTCCTAATCCTCAAAATCCGTTCCACAAGTATTTTGGCGCGTATTTCCTACTTTAAAAATGAAAATTGTCAACGTCGCAGTAAATATACTTCGGTGAATCTACGCTTCTCGAAAAATATGCATCTAAGATCGTGAAACCTACGGCAAATAGAAACGCGAACGCGCGAGCTTGCTCGCGTTCAATGGTCTTAACAGACTCTAATGGAGCTGAAGACTCGTTAATAAAATGATACCGAGTCAGACAATAAGCTCGGTTGGTCTCCATTAGAGCGAAACACTTTCATTGACACTCGCTAAATGGTCCACGCAAACTGCTCTCTCTCTAAACGAAATATAAACTCGAGATGAAGAAGTTTAAGTCGGTAGTGTACACTGCGTAGTAAAATTCAAGAATACAATTATTTTAAATATAAATGTATAGACTAACTTTACTAATGGAGCTCCCACGCTATTTTATACTTAAACTTATATAAACTTATAATATATAGATAAACTACACTAATTATACTTTATATAAACTTATTATGAGGTTTCTATTATTTTTAATTGTTAATTATTTGCAACTTCATTTGTGACTGTAAGTCTGAATTTAAGGACTTTTTGAAGATATTTATGTGGATTTTTTCCAACTAAATCATAAAATAAACTGAAACAGTTACAGATTCATGATTTTTCATAAAAGTTTAAAGTAAAAACTATAATTTTTGCGGAAGTTGCAGTCAATTCGCTGAAGGGTGATTTTTTAAAATGCTTTACGATGACTACACTTACTCTGAACTAGGTCAAATGAGTGGAAAAATTAAAAAGATTTCAGTAGTATAATATTATTAATATTGTCTAGTCTTAAATCGAGACTATCTGTAAAAAAATTGATTCCAAGCTATAATAAATGGCAGCCTAATATAAAATTTTTTTTCGAAAAAACAAAATTTTATTTCGTCTACAAAAGTAGGAAATTAGGCGTTAATATTGTGACGGATGGTTGGTGGGACTCTCCTGTGCCGCCAGACAGGCGCGCAGGAATCAAGGAAACAGGGCTTTTAGTAGAGTGCAGCTTTATTCGTCCCGAGCACCTCTCACCGTGAATGTCGCCGGGTATCTGTTGGCCCGCTGGCGGTCGCGAGCGGTCCCACGCGCAAAAGGTGCAGGCACTGCACTTTTGCGCGTGAGAACGCTGGAGCAGTGTCGGGCAGAGCTGAGTGTGCATCCGCTCTGCGATAAGGAGCTACCACGGAGAGCCATACGCTCGTCCGTGACAATATTAAAAAATTAAATTCTTCGTTTAAAGACTAGTTTTTATGATACAAGAAAAGCCTGTTCAATTTAACAATCAATAAATTAGTTTTCGGAAAATTGTGGTCATCGCACACGATATTTTCGAAAAAGTCAATTTAGAACAATACGCGTTCAAAGTTTGAAGTGCATACGGTTGTTCATTGGGACGGCACATGATTGGGATGTCGTATTTCAAGGAGGTTCTGTTGGATTGTCTTGAAGTGAAACATTTTAGAGATATATTTAAAGAAAATATTATTCAAAATAAAAGGTTTTTTAACATACATTATACAACCACAAGTTACTTCTTAAATGTTACTATTTGTTAACTGTTTATAAAGAGACACATATACTTACACTACCTACTACTGTATTTACTTTTCAAAGGGTAATTTGGCGTATATGAAATATTTGTTATCATTATATAAAATTACACAGCAATTTTCAAATTTGTATAGTCTATATATTAAATGTTATTCAGCATAATGTGTTATCTTTTAGAGACACAACTATAATATTCACTTTTAATTTTAGACATAGTTCAGTTCATACACATAATAATTGTACACATTATTATTATGCAAAAAAAACTATATCCTAAAATTTTTTCACAACACATTTTTAGTTTTCCACATTATTTAAAATTAAAATGAATGAATATTTTACACAATCTTTTTATGCACATAAAATTAATAGTAAATTGACAAGCTTTTAAATCGTACACCAAAGATTGTGCACTTTAAATAATATGCAAAACCGTACTATGTCTAATTTTACTTGATTATTTATTATATAACTAAGAAAAATATACATGTGATTATGTTTCAAAATTGCTATATATGAATACCGTTATTTTATTAATAATTGTATAATAAATAAACTTTAAAGTATCAATTAATTTAAAAAACGAGCGAATTTTTGTTGAAAATACCTTTAAGAATATATATTCTTAAAGGTTCAATCAGTATTCTCAATTTGGTTATTCTTATTTTTTATTTATATAAAATAGTAGTATCGAGTAAACTAAATTGTTTTCAATGTCAAACAAATATAAAAATAAATAAATCAATAAATAAAAAAGAAAAAATTATATAAGTAATTTTGAAAACAATTTATTACTTAAAAAAATGTACAATTTTAGCATAAAAATTATAACCTAAATATTTCATATTCTACTCAGTTCCACGCTCAAAACATTCATAATACATAGCATCTAAAACTCTCGTACCATCAAATATTGAAATTTCATTACGAACGCTTATCGTTTTCATTATTGAGCAAAGCCCTATACAATAACCGGCAAAACTGCCTTTTAAGAAAATTTACCGTACACCTCTCTCTCTCTATCTCACACGAACTTCGACACCTAAAGCTCGATATAACGGACGCTACACCCCGCGCCCGCGCGTTTACGACCCAATAACCCCGCACAACGCGGGCATATTGCCTGATCTGCATGCGCGAACTCATCGCCGAATCACCTCGACCATGCTCCTCCGGTACCGTGCAGGCGTGTGGAAGTTGCTCACCGCATGATGATCGCTTTCCAACGCGCGAGCTTTGTACCCGGAGGTGGGACGGGGGGAAGCGAGTGTCGGAATGGATAAGTTTCGAAGGTTTTTTTATGAAGGTGGGCAAAAGGTTTTCTTTTTTACGGTTGGTTAACGGCATTGAAGTACAGTCACTTTTGAAGAATCACTTTTTTTATAATGATTTTTAGAAAGATTGTGTGGAAATGAGATTAAGTTTCAATTTTTAAGATTGATGAAAGATACTTGGTAAATATGTCATTTTCAGGTGTATGTTGGCATTTTCGGAAAGACATTTATAGTCAAGAAAGAGTCTATCACAAATTTTATGTCTAATTACTCATAACTTTTTTAAGTATTAAATTCTTCTTTGATGTACCATATTATACACTTGGAAATTACACATTTTCTGAGGAAAAAGAGATTTATTAAAGGTAATTGGTATTAAACTGTCTGAAACTTTTACATTATCATGGAAATTATTTACTAAATAAATTAAAAATTGTTGCAATTTTAAATACTCTTATATAGATTTTAACATCTCTTAACAACATTAATTAATTTTAAACATTTTATTATCTACTTGAAACTTCTTACAACAACTTTTCAGTATTTAAGTTTATCCAGAATGGTTTAATGGTGCTAGAAGTCATTGACAATTTTTTTTATGTGAATATTATACAATATGTAAATCTGAAAGATTCTCTAACAGTATTTGATATTTTTTGATAGATTTACATTTAATTTTTGTTGTACTAGTCCTAAAAATTCAGT
Source organism: Gastracanthus pulcherrimus (assembly GCA_949152435.1). Taxonomy (NCBI): domain Eukaryota; kingdom Metazoa; phylum Arthropoda; class Insecta; order Hymenoptera; family Pteromalidae; genus Gastracanthus; species Gastracanthus pulcherrimus. Next base: position 23,791,167 of record OX424572.1, on the reverse strand, counting down.
TGACAAGCATTTTGGCATGTATTTTTTACTCTACGAAAGAAATCGTTAATATCGCAGTAAATATACTTCTCAAAAAATGTGTATCTATGCTCGTGAAAAAATAAAGGTTGTTTGGTGCCCTTGATATGTAGTTTTAGCCATTTTTAGTCGAAAAACTAAAGTTTTTGTATTATTATATTCTTTGTGTATTTATTTTACGATCTGTCGATTTCCGGAATCCTTAATATTAACGAAATCTTAGCAGATCAAAAGATATTATTTATACGTTTGATTGCATGCAAGATGGAAACTTTAAATGATTTTTCTTTGAAGTGCACTTTTTAGCTTCAACCGGATGTATAATGAACAGCGTCTTTTGATGGAACTTGATGAAAGTTTTAAGTAATATTCTTTTAAGTATTCTTAGAAAAAGTAAAGATCTGGATTTTTAGTTAATACACAAAATATATATTAGTTTTGGTAGTAGCTAAAATGTGATACTTTTAAAAAGTTCTTCTTTAAATATATTATTAAATATTTCTCTCCCTGGTAGAAAATAGTCCAACTGATATGGCCTGTTCGTCAACGGTAATTGACCAACGGTTCGCCAATGACTGCTCTATTTGTGATTCTAAAATTTCATTTTCAAATTATAAATTGAATCATTAAATGTACGTCACTAAATGTATATTTTACAATAAGTCACTGAATGATAAAAATAATAGCGCATATGCTGTCATGAAGTTGTAAAATATAATTAAATTTTTATATAAATTAGGGTTATGGTTACGAATGGTTCAATGTATATGTGTATATTGTGCCTACCCGCGCTTCTCGCGCAAAATTAGAGCAAGTCTTGAGTTGCGGAGCATGCAAATATCTCTTTCGCAACTACTGGTTTCGGTATAATTTTTTACTATCTATCCAACTTCCCATGTTTTCATATTATACTATAGAATTGATGAAAAGTATTTTTTATTTTTTACTTAATTCTCAATTATAATATTAAATTATAATGTATTACCCTAGTGGAAATGGTTTTAATGTCAAAAGATTGCCAAAGATTGCCAAAGTTTATTAGAGTTTGACAAAGTTTGCCAGAGTACGCCAAATGTCTTCCAATTGGCTGTTTTGGCACACATATGACAAATTTTGGCACACTTTTGGAAGACTTTGGCAAATTTCGGCAAACTTAGATAACTCAGACATACTTTGGCATACAAAATTTCTTCCACTAGAATAGTAAACTAAATCATCAATTTATTACAACTAACTTCAAATTTGAATTAAGTGTACATATATTTAAATGTGAATTTTTGAAGTAAACTATATAATTATGCTCATATAATGACTTTTTATTGATTGCATAATATACCATAACACTTTACATAGCTTGTTTAAGCAGTATTTAGTGCTTTTCGCCGTTTTAAAATTTTCAGCATTCGTTGGCCAACGACGGGCGGAAAAGCGTTTCAAAATAAATGGGTTCGTTGGCGAATGGTTGGTGAAACTACTGGCCAACCTTAGTAAAATTGGCCAACGATTGGCGAATCGTTGGTGAACATTTCTACCAGGGCTGACACTAAATAATATGAAATGAAACCAAAAAATATTCTAATTTTCTTTCTTATCTTATTAAAAAGAACTTAAGAATTTTTCAGCACTATTCTAGTCTGCGCGCAACCAGTATTTTGAATAATAATCGCTATTATTGTAAAGACATTTTCAATATAGCTCCAGCAAAATTGAATTATTTGACTGAAATTTACAAATAACTTTCTATATTGATTTTTAATATTATGTATTAAAATTTTCAGAATTATTATATTTTTTATATAGATTATTCACATTTTTGTCATTTTAAACGTGAAAATGACTTTTATTGGTATCTGTGATTTAAATTTAGGTTTATTTTAATACACTATGTTGAAAAAAGGAATAAAAAAATTCTACTATTAAAAAATTTAAAGTGGTTCACTGCCCTTAAGAAGACTATCGTTAGTAAAATTTTGAAATTATAAGAAAGTGTGAAGCATATTACTCATTTATAAATAAATAAGTTATAAATATCACGGTTGCCCTAAATAAGTACAAAAAAATAATTTATATTAAATATCTTTTGTGTATACTTCTATTAGAATGCAAAAGTATGTCGAATACAAAAGAAATGTTTTGGATTTTACTAGAATGTTTCTTTTCCAGGTAAAACATTAGATTAAGAAATCAATAAATAATTACAATAAAATAGTTGAAAATTCATATTAAAAGATTTGTATAAATAAAATTAAATGGATGTGATAAACAATCCGGAATTGGTTTTAGTAGTTAAACCAATTACACGAGCAAAATGTCATTTTCATGCCATTTAATGACTGTTGTAAAGAAATACGCATAATATTTTTAAATTCCGCTTGTTGAATGCAAGCTAAAGCACGTACCAAGGATTCCCTAAAAGTTTTAAATCGACTACTAAAAAATTGGCTGAGCAAATGCTCTTTTTATCCCAGTAAAAAGAAGCGCAGATGTAATTTATCGTTACCACAAAGTTGGAGATTATGAAAACACCCACATTATTACCAAATTCTTCCGAGCATAATTTTCCCGACTCATCAAATAAAACTGAATAGGCTCGTTTTTCTCCGGTTTCCCCCGGGCCGAAAACTTGAGCTCAAACTTCGCGAAGAACAGACCAATATAATTATTTTCGCAGCTCGCGTGGCGTGGTACTGCGCCGTAAAAATTTTAACGCCCGCGCTTTTCCTCGACTCTCGCCTTCCTTCCTGGCCGCGCGTGGTCGTAAAGTTGTTTTTTAATTAGAGCGCGTGCAGTACAGTCTGCTGAGGAGATGTGTGTTTGTACTTGAAATTTTTTAGCAATTGCAATTAAAATTTCGTGCAAGTACTGTTTTTTTTTAATGTTGTTTAAAAAAAAGACTTGTTCTTTTTCTTTTTGCGCATTTAGTTTGTTTTTATCAATTTTTGTATGGGCACCAACGTATATTTGCTGGGGGTAGATTATACAGGTGGATGGAGGTAATATTGTAAATTTCGCATTTTTACACTCGAAAGAATTGCAAAATTAATTAAAGCTTTGTTATACCTAATATTGAAATGAAGTTTTACTTCAAGTTGATGAAAGATCGATAGCCTCTTGCAGAAACGCTGAACGACTGAACTCTGAATGACACAATTTCCCTTTTCTTAATAGAATAATAAAACTTTTACGTTGCACAATAGAATCTCATATACTTATTCTTAAAAAGAAATTACAAAAAATTTTACAGGTGTTGCAAACGAATGGGGTAGAATGTTAATTAAAATCCTTGTTTAAAAGATGTTCGAAAATCTTTATTATTTTTTATGTAGGTAACAATGTAGATGTAATTTTTTGTTATCACAGGATTGGGCATCATTAAAATGCGATATTGTCAACTTTTTCTATGCATACATTATCAGGATAATTGAAAAGATAATTGGAAAAGCTCACTTTACCACGAGGTTTACTTTACGGCAGATCCCCTATCACAAAATTTTTATTACAGAATCAAACAACAACAACAAACATCCCTTTCGTTTTTATTTTATTTACACGTATATGCCCTCTACTGTTCGAGATACCTTTGTATACCTATATAATGACTTGTGAAAACAAACTTACGTTGGTGGTTAACTACTGTTTTAATGTAACAATTCGATCGACTCCTGTGACAAGAAAACATTTACTAAAAATACGTGTTTTTAAAGTACTGTAAATCAAAATCAATGAGTCAATGTCTCTCCAAATCTGAAGTGTCCGTTAATATGGTGGCTTGAATACAGTCCATCATCATTTATTTAGTGAAGATGGTATCTAATTTATTTGAAATTTTGGATTGTGAGGCTTTCAAATTCGCAAAAACTTTAAATCAATACGTTAAATCGCACCCCTGGGAGAAGACTATGATAATTAAAAATTCCATGTTTTTGTAAAACCAAGCAAGTAACGGAAATTTATCATAAAATAACAAGTGAATTTTATTAGTATATACTGAGCTTTTATTTTTGTAAAAGCATTATTGTGTACAACAATCAAGCTAAAAAAAATTGGAGTTGAATAGTCTTTTTTAGAGGATGTGAGATACACTAACCTAAATAAAATATTGTTTCAATTTGAAACAATGCTTCAAACTTTATAACAATACAATGGACTTCAAATGGCGCCGCAATTTGAAAATTTTTATTTCTTTCTTCTAATTGGAGTTATTTTTCATGATCCTGATTCCACATAATCTTGAGTTATTTTGGGTCTCAAATTCGTTAGTTGAGTATGACCATGTTCTATATTAAGCACTTTCAGTTTTTAAAACATATATAACGATAGGTTCTTCCAAATCTGTACACAATAATTTTTTCAATTCAATCGTGTAATCAATTAGTTTTATTCAATTTTCTTACTTCATAATTAACCAACAAATATGATTTAGAAAAAAATTAAGATTCTCTTATCATTATCACTATTTTGACTTTGTCATATTGAATTTTACACTCGCTTAATAAAGAAGCCTTTAGTAACTCTAACTATTTTTATTTTTTACTATTTTGGTCATTGCTACAAAATAAAAACAATCATATATATGCTCTGCTAAGTAAATTATTATTTGACTATTTCGCATAGGGTTTTGTTTTAGTTTTTTGTTCACACGGCTGCTGCTTTCGGAATGCTATAATTCTAGTTTTGATGAACCAGATTGAGAGCGTATATAAAGTATCAATAATTTTGGCAACTCAACAGATGACATAAAGTAAATATACTTAAATGTTTTGACTGTTGTTAGCACTAAATTGAATATCTCTCTATCATAGCACGTGTGACTAAGGCAATCAATCGAGACAGTTAACTATAAACTTAGTCAATATTACTAAGTCATAATTACTATATTATTATAATACAAACCTTACTTATTTAAATAATCAGTCAAACAAAAAACGTTAGTTGTTACAAATGTCCACTTAGTTAAAATTTAGTTTCTTTTACTATATACTTTTCTCAGTGTTGACATTTTCGCTGTGACATTTTAAAGTACTAGTCAGAGTATGTCACGCGAACCAGAATATCAACCAAATCGGATAATGTCTCATGAAATAAATTACGATTCATTGCAAAAAAGAAACCTGACATTTTTGTCGTATACAAGCCACCATATAGTGAACGAACAATTCGGTTTACAGAAATAATAGCCGCAGATTTAGAAAGATCCATCAGCACTCTTATCATTGCACCAGTACGACGAAAATAACGAAAGATTTACGCCATCCTGGTCGAAAACGGAACATTTAAACTCATCCCCGAAACATTCCGCTCTCCATTCTCCTTCGTCGCGCTCGCCCCCGAGTTCACAGTCATTAAACGGCCATCATACATTCGCACTGTATTTAAGTGCAGCGAGCGTAGTTCTCGCTGCTGCCGCACGCTGCATCGTAATAGGAAGCGCGCGTCGACGGCAATGAGCGATAAAAAGGATTCTTTCGGACGTCGCTCGTATCCCCCCCCCCCCCCTCCCTTTCTTCCTTCTTCTCGGAGATAGTCGCACTTTTTACGGCGTCGTTGGCGCGATAAAGGGCTTGATGAGCGATTCGTCACGGCAGAGGAGAAGCCGTGGGTGATGAAGTTTGAATTGCCGGAGGAAGGAGGAATCGACGTAACAAGGACTTTTTTATACGGAGGATCAAGGCTTTTCTTCCTGGGTGTTTTAAATGGGTGAGTTAAGAGTGGGAAATTTTTAAAGAGTTGAGAGGCGATGAATGCGGATGCTGAGATGTTTAAGAGACGAAGCTTCTTTTTTATTGAGGTATGAGTATGGTGAGAGCCTTGAATGATGTATTTTTGGAGTTCTTTAATTTTTTATTATAGGTTTTATGGGGGCATAAAATGCAGGGGATAGCTCTATTTTAGATAGTACTTATAATTCTAAAATTTTACTTTTGATTCAAAAACTTTTAAATTATAATATTACTTTTTATTTTATTTTTTACTCATACTAAAGTAGACGTAATGAAATATTACTAAAAATTGCTGTTTATCTTCTAAAGTACGGGAGCTTTAAAAAAGTTCTAAATTATTCCTTGGATGAAGAATTTTATAACAATTTACTTCCGATTTTCACGTTTAGATTGTCTTTTAGATAAAAAGTAAAATGTAACAGGTGTACTTTACTGACCAAGTTTCTCCTCCTAGGTTCCCTATATTTTTCAATAAAGAAAGTTAAAAATTACAAGTCTAAGATTTACGACGAGGAAGTGTTTTTCTTCTTTAATATACACATAATATATATGAGGTAGAGTACTTCAGTATGAACATCCATAACTTTTATGGTTTTAGCTTTTGATTACCTAGATGAAAATAAAAATTTCAAAACCAGAATATTTGTCGTATGAACAAACCTTTCTGACGACGAAACAATTAGTTTTTATGGAATTTAATAATCTGTACTATTAATATGAGCAGAGTGCAAAAGAATCCTTTATTGAAGAATAAAAAATAAAAGTTTTGAATTCTTAAAGAAAAATGTTTTCCAGTGTGGAGACTTATAGTTTTTACAAGAGTAATTTTTTAACTAAGTGTTTAAAATGGTGTTATAAATACATATGAAACTTATAAAATAGTATGTTTATATAATACATTACGATACGTGTGACCTAAGTAGTCATTTACAGCAAGGTGTGTATTAGCTAAACGACGTGCTATGAAGGACGACTTTTGACACGAGTATAGCATAGTATTTTATAGCACTGTTTGCCTAAATCCGCTGTCACGCCTAGACGTGCTATAAAATAGTATATTTACTTTTTCATATAAATTAACTAGTATTTAGTTAGCTTATGTACTAGACGATGTACATATTTAAACTTCGAAAAATTACTTATGACATAGAGAATAACGATCATATCTTAGAGAATCGTGACGTGCGTCTTCCAGCATCTAAAGTGCTGCCATCTAGCAGTAGGAGCCCAATACCTATGGGCGTTCATACTGAGAGACTGTCCTCTATTGGGATCGGAACTCCTCTCTAACGACGAGCTTCGTAAGCTGTCAGTGAAGGCTCCTTTTTTACATAGACGGCATCTATATATAGCTGTAGCCAGCACCAAATGGCCAATATTTGAAACTGTGAGGGAAGACTACTACAATTATTTTTACACAGCTGGTATATCTATATATAGTTACAGTTCCGATCCCAATAAATTATAAAACTATTTCTTTCACAATAAATCGCAGAAAACTGATTTTTTTTAATATTTAGCCTAAAATAATTTACATACCCTAGTGGTTTTTATTCTACATCGATCCGCATTGCAAGATAATAAAATCATTAATACGCGCTCTGACAAAGACCAATCGACGCGTGAATACAATATTGTTAATTAAACTTTCGCAAGTTCTTATTCGCGGTAAGCTTGATCGGCTGCCGCTGCTCTCCCTGACTAATCAACTTGGCCGCAACTACTGTGTATAAGGTTTCCAGGATTAGGGGGGGGGGGGGGGGGTGTGCACCACCGCAAATTGCTTGCCGCTTGCTATATAGCATTACGCAAAAAACGATTTAAAATTGCTGAAAATCACCAAATCACCTGAAAATTAAAAACTCATCGTTTATATATTTTTAGGTGAAAATAAATTCTACATCGTGTATTACTTATATTTTTTACAAAATTGAATATACTTTATCAAAATGTAATTGAAACTTTTTCTTAAATTAAATATCGCTAGGTACCGTTGGGTGGCCATTGTGCTTTTATATTTTTTGCTGTGCCACAAGGTTTTGACAGTTAGACAGATCGGATTGGGGTTCGTTTATTGTTTAAAATACGTGTCTTTAGAGTATCAATGTGTAAATTAAAAAAAATTATTGAGCCGAGTTAAAATTTTTTAAGACTAAAATTCATCGATTTTTTAAAAAATATTACCTTTAAATATGGCCTTCAAACACTAAAATTTAACTCAATAATTATGATTTTCAAATGTCCACATTGATAACCCAAGGATACGTACTTTGAAGACAATGAAACCTTAAATCCTTAATACGATCAGTTTGACTTTAAAAAGCCTGCAGTACATCAAAAAATGTGCAGAGTTTCATTATGGTCATTCAAGAGGTTATTCATTTTAAATTAAAAAAAAGAATCCTGTTATATTTTGATAAAATAAATTCGATATGACGGGAAAAGGAAGTAATATAATATGTAAAAATGTATTAACTTGAATTGTTTTATTGATAACATGTAATATCTATATGCAAAATTTCAGTGTGGATCGTTGGTCACTTATAATCAAGATATTAAATTTTGAAGATCAAATTTCTAAGATAAGTGCGAAGCCTCATGTCAGCGTGCTATTTTATTTTATTACTTTAAATTCAAATTTTCTTGAAAATTTGTGGGTCATTGAATTTGATGAATTTTTTTGGAACCCTCTAAGGTTCAAAAAACCGCCGAATCATTGCCGAAAAATAAGCACATTTTTAGTAAGAAAATAAATAATTTTTTACAATTTTACTAATTTCTACTTAACATTTTAGTTTGAAACCTGTTGAATACGACATTATTTTTAGCTAATTTTTAGCTAGTTTATAACTTGGAAGTAGTAGAAAATTTTAGTTCTATAAGTACGTTTCTTTATTGATTTTTAATTAAAAAACGGTGTTTCAATGAGTTTTGTAAATCAACAGTCTAACCTTTTTTTCTTAAATAAAAAACGATTTATACAGAATTATTATATCATATATATTAAGGTTTAACGGATTATCCCGTACAAATTAAAAAAAAATTGTTTAAATTTCTTGAGTTTTATTTTTCTTTGCTGCTTGATACTTTTTATATACATACGCTATATTTATAAAGAGTGTAAACCTATAGCTATATAATCTTAATCTACTTTTTATGTATTTAAACATACTCGATATAGATATACATTATACATTATTATACATATTGTTCTACTTATCCCTAAAATTTTAAGTAGACTAATTTTAGCTACAGGCTTAAACATTTTTTTAATTTAAAGACCTCTTCGTGCTTTAAAAAATCGTAAAACTTTCATGCGGTTTTTCTCGAGGACCACATGTATTATACGCGGTAAGCACTTTCCTCTCTTTAAAATTCATATAATTCTGCGGATCGTAAAGCACTGTTGAGGGGTCGATCGCATTTATATTCATGAATATCCTCTTTTAAATTATTGAAGAAATTGAACTGTTCGTTTTATGTACGGAGTCGCGTAGACAGCTTTTAATAAAACAATTAAATAATTTATGATTGAATTTTTCCAAAATTAAATAATTTATGATTGAATTTTTCCAAAATTAAATAATTTATGATTGAATTTTTCCAAAATTAAATAATGTATGATTGAATTTTTCCAAAATTAAATATAGTTATTATAATAATTTAATTATTAGATGAAACAACTACATAAAGAACGTTAAAAATATCTGATTTCTGATATTTTAATCTTGTAAAGTAACGCGCTTTCATTTAAAAGTTCATTTAGAAATTTCATCAAAATTCAAAACATCTCATGTGCACGAAATTCTCACCGATGTGGAATATTTTTATAAAAAGTTATGTAAAACGAGGAGAGATATATAGAATCCTGGTTCATTTTGTAGATTGAAATCATATACCTCGTAGAGATGAATCACTTTTTCTTAGTTTCTTAGAATATATTTATTTAAAATATTATTGATAACAGTGTTTTGCTAATAATATACAGTAGTATAAATTACAACAATAATAATATTTATTGTCCAAAAGTAAGTATTTCTTAAAAAAACGAAAAAAGAGTTAATTATTTACAATTTATACCCACTAACGAATAAAATTCAACGCCAACGAAATACTAAATAATTAATTTATAAAATATTGTCTAGTATTGTCTAGCAATAAATGTTTATCATATTTCTTTTATTCTGTGTAAAGTTTTGTAACACTAAAAAATTGTTTTTATACAAAAGCTATCATTTTTAACAAGCTATTTTTTACCACAAATAGTTTGCATTTCATAATTCGAAAAATGAATTATTGTAAAAATATAGAGGAGAACAGGAAAATCGCAGTCAGTTTAGCTGCAGTATATTTTTAGTTCAGTAAAGTATTTGTTGCTTTCACAAATTAAGTTGTACTCATAATTCAATATATGTGGACAAACAATATAAACACAAATTATTATGCAGTAGGGGAGGATGGGGTATTGCCGGTCACCTAAGCAAACGTGCTTGTTATTTCCACTTTCAAATTGTTTCTTTTAACTTTAAATAATTATTATGTTAGTTCAAACCATTGACTATAAATATTTATTATTGGTTTAATATAAAATGTAAGATATCGAAGCTATAAATCCAAATAAAAAAAGCATTTTGACCAAATTTACTCCACATCAAAGGGTAATACCGGTCAGCCTTGGTACAATTCCGATCACTATTAGAAAGATACTTTTGTAGGTGAAAAATTTCTTTAAATCAATTATATGAACTTTCATATGATCCGTCGCATTATTATTCGCACTTACATAGTGAAACATATAATAACATAACCACTGTTCAATCAAAAACACTTAAGCAAAGTTACCCTACCTGAGAGCGCAGCGAAACGTTTTCTTAGCCTCACTTTCGGGAGCGTCATATAAATAACATTGTGACCGGGATTACCCCCATTCTACTTAGTAATTTAAATTGAAATGACAAAAAAGTAATAGGTTTATACTCTTTTTTCTTCACTACTTCGTATTCTTAGATTGTTCAAATTAATAAAGATGGAAAAAATAACTGCATAAAGCAACAAATAATATGCATAAAAGCTTATTTTATAGACCAGATTTCTTATAAGAAATGTAGGCCTACGCTTTGATTGTGTATAATTCCTTAATAAAACCGAATAGAAGGTTGTTTGTACATTAGATTAATTGCAATTTATGTTGCGTTTAATATACTATTCGAATTATTACCTAAAAATGTTTAGATTATTGAAAATAAGGGTGACCGGAATTAGCCAGTGACCGGTATTACCCCGTTCTCCCCTATTCGTTTACATTGAAATTGTAAGCTCATATAAAGAATCTGGTTTAACTGGTTTAGCATAACGTTAAAGAAAAAAAATTAGTTATGATTTGATAAAACTAACATAAAAAAACATTTTAGATATAACCGTAGTTTTAAAAACACTCTGCTATGTACTAATTACAATTTATACCATTCTAACCTCAAAATCACAACTTTGATATGATTTTACGACGCTCGTGGTATAAATACTGTTCGAAACCAGTGCGTAAGTGCATTATTTTCCTCATGTGACTTTTCCCTCTCGCTTCGGTTGAGCGAAAAATGTCACATGAAACACATACTCTACTTCCGCACCCTTGTCGAAATGTACTATTGATACACATATGACCAAACTGAAAAATATGGAGGAGCGTTCATAGCAATTGTTTCAAAATATATGTGCTTCATATAAAAGTGTTGAAGAAAATTATATCACGTTATATCAATATTATCATTTATTTCTATTATTATTGATTATTAACATTATTAATAGTAATATACAATGAACGTCCCACGCTTGTATTTTTAATCACACGTAAAAGCATCATTATTGCAAAATTTACTTTTAGTTTTTCAGTGCATTTTAGATAAAAGTGTGGTTTTTAAAATTCTTTTTCTATTTATTTCATTTATTTTTACTTTCAGTTAAATATTGTAAAAATTTATTATCCATTATATAGACTGCAAAAATATTCTGACGTAATGTTTATGCTACATGTAGTTTTCCACCACTAAAAGATCTTTATAGTCCCCTAAGTCATCGCTAATTTCCATTATTGAAGATTTTACAACATTTGTCATGGCTTTCTATAGCAGTTTCTGGTTTACATTAAAAAAATCGCTGCCAATTAATTGGCACTTGTCTTCCTCAAACTAAATTAATTGATTCAATATGAAATTCTTTGTTCTTCTAAATTAATTTTAAATTGCTATATCTTTCCGTAATATAACCGTTCTCTCTTAATTCGAAATAGTGAAATTTTCACTATTTTACAGTGCAAACTGTATACTGTATAGTGTTACTAGAACAATAGTGATTTTTCACTAGTTTGGTAGTTAATACATAAGTAGAAAAACCGGTAAGGTAGGGATTGAGTTGGTATTTCATAACCTAATTTCAGTTGACATTATTTTTATTATGTATTAACAAAATAATTAATTAATGAACGAATAAAAATGGTGCAAATAATCTCTTAATTATGATTCTAATCCATATTTCCTTTGTATGAATTTGACAAATGCCTAAAACTATTAATTTTTCATAATAAAATTATAATTAAATTCAACATTAATATTTATTGTTATGTGCAACTAAAGAATTTATTCAAGTATCAGAAGTACCTTCTTATCAATATATTTATATCAGTTAAATTCACAGCACATTATAAGAGGTATAAAATTTACTCTATGCAGTCAACCTATGTAGGCAAGTGATGAAGACGTTGAACTGTAAACCTTGTGGACAAGTGTTCGATCCCCATCGCAGAAGTTTTTATCACATTTTTAATTTATTTCTTATTTTAATATATATAAAAGGGCCTGCGGCGGCTCAGTCGGTAGAGTATCGGATTCCCACGCCGGTGACCCGGTTTCGAATCCTAGTCTCTGCCGATTAATACAAGCACCACTGTAAAAATTACATGTGCTTTGTTTACAAACACACCGCAGACCCCAGTCTTCGATTAGCACCACATGGAAGCACAAACATGGCGACGTTAAAAAAAAAAATATATATATATATATATGTTCAAATGAAAATTTAATATATAATCAATATCTAATACATCTCATATATAATTATATACGCGTTTAATAACAGATTTATTTTTTCAATTTACTGAATGTTAAAATTTCACTATTTCGACAGTGAAATTTCACTGATTCAAATAGTGAAAATTTATTTCACTATTTCAAATAGTGAATATTCACTGTTTGACAGTGAATTTTCACTATTTCATAATAAGAGAGTTTAAACTAAAAATTACGTTTTCGTGTATAAGAAAAGAAGGGAAAGTGCCTATCCAAAATTAGCGGTTGTAAAAAATAGGTAATTTTATGTTCTTTTTAATGCATTTACACTAAATTTTTATAAAACAAAAATAAGTCAATAAATCTTAAAATTTCTTTTTAATTTTGAATCTTCGTTAATAAAAAAGGAGCTGTGTTTGGTAAAGAATGACCACACCGTTCTCGAGATATAAAGCGATCAAAAATATTGTCAAAAAATACATAACCTCAATGTTTCAGAAATAAGACATCTTTTGATCTCAAAAAACATACAGGCCATGAGACAGTAAAAAGATAAAATGCTGCCAATTTACTCCAGATATCGAAAATCTCGAAGAAAATCGATTTCTTTTTACAAAATTATTTTCCTCTCCATAAAAGAATAAGGTCAAAAATCAAAAAGTTTACTGAATATTTTTCTCGATATTCCTAATCATAATAAATCTTTTCAAACTTTTCCGTGATATGTTTTCGAGATATAACCGTTTAAACAAAAAATGACGTTTTCGTGTATAACAAAAGAAGAAAATTACTTTATCAAAACTTTCAAGTCGGAAAAGTTAGGTTATTGTATACTCTTTCAAATGCCTTTTCGTTGGATCGATGATATTATTTCTAATGTACCAAAAAAACGGAGAAACTTATACCCAAAAATCGAAAAAAGAATATTTTTGTACCCTCATTCTCCAAAAAGAACAAAAAAAATGAGCCCTCACACATTAAGTTTCACCATATCACCATATATATGGAGAGTAATGCAGATCCACGCCCACGCACACACATACAGATACATATACACATACACACACACGTGCACACACGCACGCACGCACGCACGCACGCACACACATACACACGCACACGCACATCCATACTAGTGTTTCAAAACATATTTGTATAATAATTTTAACATAACTTTTTTTACCATCTCAAAACTTACTCAATAAGGAAGAGTAAACACCAATCCTCGCAGTCGCAGACGACTGAAATTACACAACTTATGTACACACGCGTGTCTCGCTCTCGGCCCCTCGCTCCTCTCTCCCACCACATTTTTTCCCGAACTGTAGCTGCACGACGCGCGTCTCTCCATGTCCCCGTTTTACTTTTCACGCTGCGTGGTAAAAGTTTTGACCGCGGACCTTACTATATTCGCCTAAAGCATGACCGGTGGCGTCCTCCAAAAGGGTAGTATATTCAACATATATATATATATATATATATATATATATATATATATATATATATATATATATATATATATATATATATATATATATATCGTATATACAGTAATGCTTTACACCTCTATTTCCATTTTCTGCCATCTCGTGCGCTGCGATCGTTTCTTTTATCCGCTCCAAGCAGATGCTCATAACGGATAGGACACCGCTTGCAGCGCGATGTTTGCCGCGGGTAAACACGGCCGACGTCCCGCGCGGCCTCGGCGGCGAAGGGGAATGTTATGTGCGGGAGGCCGAGCAGTTCGCGCGCTTCGCCTAGCGGTAAAAGCGCGGCGGCGAGATGATTTCGCGCGCTGTAGAGTGGGTTTTAGAGGGGAAATTGCGTTTGGCTTGTTTGGATTCTCAGGGGAGAGGTTAAATAGTGCTCTTTTTGGTGGTGGTGCAGGGGTTTTGCGGAATTGGAGTTGTAATTAATGAGGGAGGAGTGTGCGCTTGAAGATGAATTTGATGAATAAGATGCTTTAAACCCTATTATAGTTGGCTACATTTATAGTTATAGACCTGTGAAAAAAAACAAAATTTTGCAAACTCTTCATGCGCAAGAATTATTTGTGATACGCAAAGAAATAATGGAATATTATGTAGTATGACATTGTAGAAACTTTATATAGAGAAAATTATTTTTTTAAATTACATTTATTATTACGAATATGTAAGATTTATTAAGCAATTTTTACTATAAATTGACTCATATCTAGTTGTAATGTCTAATAAATGTCTTGAATTAACTTTCAAATATTTAGTTTAATAAAATAAATCAAGTTAGATGTGTAAACATTTTCAGACTTTTTTAATAAAAATTGTTCTGTAGAATTGACGCGATTGGCAAAAAACGAGACGAAATGCATTTGCAAAATCAGTAATAATAAATATAAGACTTTGCGTTTAATAAAAATAAAACCTTTTTAAATCGATTAAAAAATGAAAAAATTATTTACCTTTACTTATTTACATTTCAGGTTGCATCGCACAATGTAAAATCAATGTAGGACACTGGTGTAGTCTCCTTTTCACTGGGTGATGGTCTCTTTCTCTGCTATGCACTTTTCCTCTTTAGCTTCGTTCGAAAATGAGTTATGACGATGTTAGGAACTTGAATGGATATTAAAAACACTTTTTTAGCTACAAGCTTATTATCAATAATCGGTATACTTACTTTTCCCTTAATAGTAGACATGAGCAAAATACATATTTTTAGAAAAGATAATATTGTACTTGATATTAGCGTATTTATAAAACACGAGAGGAAACAATATATTAAAAAAAATCACGAACACAAATATTTTTTAATTCATTATGAGCTCCAATACTACGATATCCAAACCTCGGATGAGCGAGACTTTAGAAACAGTATTCAAATAAAATGACTAGATCGTATTTTATTGTAAATAATTAATTTTTTCCCGCTCCTAAAAAATCGCGTAAAAATGCAGAAGATCAACCCAGGACGTCATAAACTTCGGTACCATCCGGATGGTACTAATTTCAATCAAATTTCGATAAGTAATAGTACATTGCAGGGGTGAGGTATTCAGCATGAGACAGAGACGAGTGCTGAAAACACCTTACCCAAGTCTGAAATAGCTTTTCTCCCCGTGTTACCGTATTTTTTCAACAATGGCATGATAGGGCCCTTTTTATGCATGTAAGTTCGGTAGTGGATTGTGCATTTTGAGTCGTGAACAACAGAGTTGAAAATTTTTATTTTTTAATTTATGTACTTTAAAAAATTAGTAAATAAACATAATTAAAATTGCAATGTAATATATAAAATTAGAAAAAAAAATCAATACTTAAATATGATAATAAATATTTTCTCTTGCTGCGGCGGGAAATAATAGATATTTTTCTACACTTTCACCAAACACGCTCAAAATGCGAAATTTTCTACCCTATTTTCAGGCATGATAGAAGACTCTCATTTCATGCCTACGTTGAAAAAAATTATTTGGCTTCATTTTACTATGATGTTATTACAATCCACACCTGAATTAACCGTAAATATTTTAAAACGGTTCCATCAGATATGTATTCTTTCTTTTTTGTACTATACTGTTCATACACACATTTAAACGCGCGAATCTACGATTCTTCAAACATCAAAACCTGCATCGCAACTACGTAACAAAAAAAGCACTTGTTCTATAAAACTCACCCACTGCATAATACATATTATAGCAAGTCGTAAGATGCTATATTCACTCTCTCTTTCTCTCTCTCTCTCTCAGAATTTTCCAACCCCGAGCGTGTCTGTGAAAAGCATTACTATAGAGCTGCGTTGAAAGCCGCTCCTGTTTTCTTACAGCGTTTTTCTTCACGCACGCGCCAATGCAAATTCGGATCCAGAGATATAGTCACATTTTTTTCGCACCTCTTACCCGAAGCTTTATCGCGCCTAAAGGCGCTTCGGATCTTCATAAAGAGCCGCGCGGATGTTCCATTGTTGTTCCTGGTATAAGGGAAAGAGATTCTTTTGGAGAGTGGGATGGCTGAGTTGGAGTATTAAAAATGTAACGGGAGGGGAGCTTGTTTATTACTCGATTACGTAGGTGAAGACGCCATTACAGCAATTTTTATGAAACTCTCAGAGCATTTTATAGCCTGTTGGTGTAAGCTTTTACGTAAAAAAGAACGTTTAGAAAAAATTGTTTTCTTTTTGTACCACTATAGAATATATCTATGAAAATAAGATGGTCAATTTTTACCGGTAAAGTGGAAAAATTATATTTAAAGTATTACTGAAAATAGAGATTCTTTGTACAGTTAATACGATTACTTATTCAGTCAGCAAAATCAAAAATATGGCCAATTGAATATTTTTTAATAGTTAATAAATCATGGATTTGAAAATTTGTAAACTATAAATTCAATTTTTGATAGTTGAACGAAGATGATGTCTTAGACAGAGCTCTAATTTATATAGATATTTTATACGAATAGTGATAGTCTTTCTAGGGAAATTATGATAAGTATTAGTTTTCGTGGGAAACACACGAAGAGTGTTGGTCTTTGTGGGAAACTATGAAAAGTGTTAATCTTCATAAGAATTTGAAATATGTTAGTGTTCGTAAAAGCTATCGATTTAAACGTAAAAGAATCTCTTAATGAGCACTTATGTTTTGGCGAAAATGATTAATGTTTATTTATGAAAATAGTTACATAAAATCCAAAAAAATTTCGTTTTCCATGCAATTAATAGCTGAGGTCTTCTCTCGTTTCTTAATTATTTTTTCACAGATCAACCGAAACAAATTTTTCAATTATATCAACTAGCATTTTCTTATCATGCGCAATTTATTTAAAAAACTTTTTTAACTTTTTTAAGAAATATTTGTAACGGACCCATGTATAGCTGTGTATACAAGTATATAAATAAATATATGTGTAAGCGCGTGTGCGCGATCGCCTCGAGAAACTTCACTTCTCGACAAAAGTTACATAATCGGCTACTGTCCCCTTCCCCATCTGCGAAATCAGGAAAATTCCAGATTGCCGAATTTGAGCTTACGGTCGACTTATAGGGAATTGTCTCATCCGACCACGCTGTGGACAAACGTTGGAAATTGACGAAGGTGAGCAGCTCGGACGAGGGCCATCGAAAAGCCAAAACTACGTCACGCGTCTTCTGTAAGAGCTATCCGACTGCAAGCATCTTCGTATTACTTCGCTGTGAGCATGTGGTATATGTTATCTTATTTTCAAGAATAGCGCCATCGTAAGGTCGAGTGACGTGATCTGGGTAGTACAAAATACACAGGCTCTTATGGGCATTCAATGAAAATAATATTTTTTTAATTACTAATGAATTTGAGAATATCCTTATAATGCTTTTCAATAATAAATAAATATGTCAATTCAAGAAAAAAATTTGAGATCACACAAATTGTCAGAAACTTATACAAAATTAGTTTCATTGAATGTCCATAACTACAGCCTGTGTATTTTGTCCTACCCAGATTACGTCACTCGACCGTAGGATGGCGCTATTTTTGTGTACAATATCTGTCGTGCTCCCAGCAAATTGCGAGGTAACGTGCGATACTTGCTGAGTGGTTAGCGACATCCTCAAGTAAGAAATTTCGCTTGCGTCACGCGTCTTATTAGAAACTCGCAAGATTGTATTTAAATATTCGACTAGCGAATTGTACATTAGTTAATAACTATATTGGACGGCAGGCACGCGACGGCCTGATTGTGAGTGTGTGTTGCGAATGTGGTTAGGTGAGGCGCTGGATGATAATTTATTAATTTCCGTTCATAGTGATTTGACCAGCTTATAATGAATAAATCAATATTGATTCTCAGTAAAACAAAGTTGATTATCTCTTACGAGATTCCTGAAGACTAAATGAGAATATTACGTATTCTAGAAACGAATCACTTTAATACCTCTCATCGTTGCATGTAAGTATCTTTTTATTAATTGACAATAATCATGTTTGCAAAATTATCATTATTATTAATAAAGTTTGTTATGTTTATAATGTATAATACTTTCACATATACCTACAATTATTGTTACTTACTGTTGAGTCTTAGCAAGACAGAAAAAACATTGGCCGTTTAAGGAAACCCGAACCTTCTTAAACTCATAGTAATAAGGTACTTTACCCTACATAACTCTATCCCAACTTCTTAAAAATCGTTAAACTCGCGTTAATTCGCGGGCGCATATACTTCAAAGTCCCATGAAAATCCTTGCGATAATTCTAGCCTTCGCCGAGATTTTAATTAACATGATTACTCGCGGAAAATTCGTACAAGCACGCGCGCGAAATAGTGACTGATCGTCTCTCTCTCTCTCTCTCTCTCGCTCTCTCTCTCGAAGTACTCGACACTCGACCTTCTTACAACAATTTGCTTTTAGTCAAATTAACCTTCCTCGGATACACAGGCACGTGCAACATATACTTTGTGCTCCCTCTCTATCTCTCATCCTCTCTCCCAATCCAATTACTTTATCAGTATGTATTAAAGTTAATCAAGCGTGCAATTTCAATTACAAGGAATATTTACGTAAATGCGTTTACAGCATCAGATACAAGCTGATGTTCCTTTCATGCGTATTTCCGCACGTCTTGTTGGTAAAGTAATATCAATATGTGTAAGTGTTCTTTGGGTTTTGTATTAAGTTACATAACGCTATTATTTTATTGTTTAAAAAAAGTGTTATTTAAAAAACTGTTTCTTTTTTGTAATGAAATTAAATATAATAAGTTAAATTAATTAATGTTTCCGACTAATTAAATACTTTTATTACAAGATAAAACAGCAAGAAGAAAGTAACGTACGACTGTATGAGACAATTAAAGAAAGAAAAGCAGTGAAAGTAAATTAGTAAGAGGAAAGATGTTAGTCCTCGAGAAAGTAAAAGCTTTAAAATAACTAGCTTTAGAGAAAAAGGTGAGTCAAAATCGTACATCAAATTATTGAATAATGTTGAAAAATTCATATGATAAAATTATTTTTAATTTACAATATAAATCTACATCATTTACTTAAGTAAGTTTTTTATTATTTCAAGCGTATTATATTATTATTATGGCACACAAGTATAATTATTATTCAATAAATATATTTAATAATACTTTTATGATAAAAACTATGTATTAAATTTATACAATATAAAAGATCACCATAATCAAAATGATTATTCATATAATTACAGTATTGCACATACGAAAATACACATTTTACATATAACAAAAAACATTTCTTATATTGCTCAAAATAAAAAACAATACATTTCCATGAATAAAAAGAATTTTTTATATTGCTTTTAATAAAAAGCAAAATGTTTTAATTTAAGATACATTATGCTCAAAGTAAGAAACTTTCTTGAAAATCATGTTTAGGTGGCCGCGATATTTAATATAGTTATATCCGATCTTATTGAAAATTTAAGAAAATACTCTTATCATATAATACGTACAAAGTACTAAATATATGCGTATTTACATAATTTACATAACATTCAGAGCTGCATTTACCATTTTTATACAATAATTTTAGGTAAAAAGTGGATCAATTCTCCGCAAAAATCAATGTTTTTCGAAATCGATTCGTATTTTCACAATTTTTGGCATGCAGATGACGTAAAAATGTTATTTTATGTTCTAAACCAAATAGTTTGCCTAGAATCGTACCCAATGCTTTGGGATGCCAATACGAGGATGCTTCAAAGATAAATCTTTGACGCAGCCGTTTTGAAATAATAAAAATTGATAAAAATATGATTTATTATCTCCAAGACTTAATATTTTAAGTAAATATATTTGCTTATTATTTTACTTTTATAAACAAATTGTTGTATAAACAAAATAAATAACAATAAAACATGCTGTAATTGAGGCCCCAACCATTGAGTTTTCCATACATTTATTTGTGAAAAATTCAATAACAATTTCAAACTAACGTTAACACTTTGTTTTCTTATACGGAGACCTTACCCTATAGCTAACGAAAGCCGTTAGGCGATGAATCGTCTTATTTACCCTGGCAGAGTCTCTAGCTAAAATTCATTTATTTTCTACCAGGGTATATAATCTGATATTTTGTCATGATACGTCGCCTATTTTTATCATCACCACTGTAAAGCTCATAAAAAAATTCAGAAACTATCCTTAATAGATTTATTCAAATATCTTTAGAAGTGAAACAGGGTGACTTTGGCCACATATTTTAAATAGTTACTATAAATTGTGTGTAGAAACCTGCAAATTTTGAAGTTCTCAAATACTTATGATTTTTGTACACAAAATAGCTGATAGTTATTGAAAGTAAAAGTCCTTCATACGCTTCGAAAACTGGTTAAACAATATTTAGAAACTACAATACAATAATAAAATTGAAGTCTGATATACAGATTATTTCAGCTTTTTCGAAAACTGCATTTATAGGCGATTAATCAGATGCGATATATACAACATGAAAATATTAGATAGAAAAGCACGTGATTTTTATCTCCCTTTCACCTTCTCTTTATTTTTCGGTGCAGTCAATACAGGAAAACCACATCGCCCGAAGCGCACTTTATCCCAGCATCGCGTACATGCACTTCTTTATTATCAAAACACCGCCGCGCACCAGCTCAGTCATTCCCACGCATGCCGCATCCATAGCGACATTAATATTAATATATTGCCCTCGCACTCTCTTTTTCTCCCTTCTCTCTCAAGAGTCAAGTTACATACCTATATAGATAACGCACCTATATACCTATCGGAGCTGGAGGTGCATTCGTCCGTAATCGAATCACGCGCCTCTCGTTCCTCATATATATAACCACTCTCTATCTCTGTCTCTCTCTTTCTCTCTTCGACTCCTCCTTTCCGTTTTTTCGCTCGACCTACCATGTGCATGTGTGTGTGTGTGTTATAGGCGGCGGCGTTAATTTGTTTTCCGTCGAAGGGCGCCCGCGGAATACTAAAAAGTTCGCTTCGAGTTATGCCGATGGGGAGCGACGAGGGAATTTTCTTATATACCTTTTGTTTTTTAACGCGCTTCGGTCCATTGTCTCGGTACCGCGCGGCGGGTCTGACTTTCTTTTTTTTTTCTTCTTCTTTCTGGTTCAGTGGGTCACGAGGGTGGTGCGAAGAGATTCGCGGGAGTCGAGTACACGGGATATATCGAGGTGTAAGATGGTGGTGCAGTTTGGGATGGAGTTGGGATGGATTGGAGCGAGGAACGGATGTCGATTTGCGACGGATGGAGTGCAAAATTTTTTGGGTATTTTGGAGCGTTGAGGGCCGATGTTGAGTTAAATCTTGGAAGTGATTATGAATGTTTAAGGCCTCAGTAGTATTTTGCCTTGCAAGCTATAACGTTTTCTTTTAGATAAAATCTAATGTTTAATAATGCGTATAATTAAAAAATATAAGGTGATTATCTCGTTACGAAAATCAAAGTTTTAGAAGATAGACTTTCACTTGTCATGCTTTTTTGGAGCGCTTTTTTAACGAATCGATCTGAAACTTTTAAAGAACACTTAGTAAATAAATGACCTCACAATTATCGATAAAAGTTTATTAAAAACAGAATATAAAAAAATACGAGAATATATGAAAATGCAATTTTAAGGATAGAATTGGCATTAATCATCTAAAATTAAAACTTCATCTGAATATTTTGAAATATTAAAAAAAATCTTGATCAGAGATCATATGTGAACCTAATAATTCATTGAAAGTTTTAAATCGATTTTTTGAAAAATTAACTTCAAAAAAACATGGCAAGTGAACGTTTTTGATGTTAACACAAAACAACAAAGTTTATCAGCGAGAAAAAATAGCCTTTAAGGGCCTACGATCGCCGTAGCTATATTCGACTAATATATATATAATAGTAAATGGGGAAAATCAAAATCCGAGAGATGAGATCGCTTCTTTTCGGCGTCTTTTATGGAATAATATCATTTGCTGACGACGCGCAGCTTCTAGCATGCGTTAGAAAAAAACTAAATCTGCAAGTGGCAAGAATTTGACAGGTCACGGACTTTCAAAAATCCGCCAGGTATGTCTAGCGCGCGTTTAGGGCATTTTCCTCCACTTATAAATTCATATTCTCATAAAGAAAAAATAATAAATAATAGTCTATTGATCTATGAACTTAGTCTAAGTCTAATATCTAAAATAAAATAACAATTATCATTGTAAAAAATATTTATTTCTTCGACATTCGTTGATCATTGCAATCTTCTTACTCGAAGCGGCTGAAGCTATGTGAAGTTGTCACTAACAGAAATAGCTTTGTTTCCAAAGTCCGCAACTTTCTTAATTTTTACCACTACGAATTTTATTTTTCTTCTGACACATCCTAGAAGCCACGGATTACTACCAAATAAGATCATTCCATAGAAAAGATAAAAAGAGAGCGATCGCATCTCTCGGATTTTTATTTAGTATATTTTTGGCGGCGTAAGTACGGTGGGAACTTTTCCCCATTTACTATATGTATATATATATATAGCCATAGCTATACTTAAGTTATATATATATACATATATATATATATATATATATTACTTAAGTATAGGTATGGCGATCGTAGGCCATTAAAAATAAAAGTTAATTCAATAATAGTGTTATAATTACTCCCAAAATGAAAAAAAAATCATGTTGGAGCAACTGGGACATAAAGGGTTAAAGAATAGCAGAAATCCTTTTTAAGGGTTTTAAATGGCATTTTGAGGTTATATTTAGTTTGCTCTCTGGAAAACGGTACTTGAGGATGTTGACAAAATGATAGACATTTTAGTTTATTATGTGTGCTATATAGACATTTTAAGTGATGATACATATTTTATATATACATTTAACTGTAATATACATACAATACAGTTTATTTTATTTTAGTTCAGAAACTAAATAATATTCTTACTTACTGAAATAATTATGTGCTCCACTTCTCTCGACGCTGAAGCCGATAACAATTGTAAATTCTATCGTGATGTCGTATTTACAGGGCTTATCGACTTTTCCTAGATGCATACTTTATACCTACTTTGTTATTCTCAATTTAAGTTCGTCCTTTACTTTTGTTTTGCCCATCCGTCAGCTTCGAACTGCGAATAATTTTGGAATCCTCATTAA
This sequence comes from Gastracanthus pulcherrimus, assembly GCA_949152435.1. Lineage (NCBI taxonomy): Eukaryota > Metazoa > Arthropoda > Insecta > Hymenoptera > Pteromalidae > Gastracanthus > Gastracanthus pulcherrimus. Next base: position 23,767,276 of record OX424572.1, on the reverse strand, counting down.
AATTTTGCTGTGTCCTACGTGTATAATTATTTTCGTGATACATTATCGAGTAAAATCGCCAATAGGATCACAATATGTTCTTGTAAAATAATAAAATTTGTAAAATATTGTAATTTTCAATAGCTTGGAGTCGGGTTTCACATAATTCAAGAATTTCTTTTGTTATGAATACGCGATTTATTATTATGCAAGCATTGCCTCTTTTCACTTTTAGAAACATCGCCGTCTCTTGCTGTATTATAAATTTAAATTATATACTTGCCTACAAAGATAGACACATTGTCAACAGAATTTCTTTGAAGTACTAACTTTTGGTTATCGGTTATAAGGAATAATCAAATATAAGTATATGATATTAATATGAAATATTTGAGTGGAAGGATATGAAATACTGAAAAATATTGAATATCTTTTAGCCATACGCGAACAGCAAACGAAGTAATCAAACTTCATCAAATAGACTGTATTAGCAGCATTTCAATTGATCATAGTTCTAACGGATATTGGAATCAAGCAGTCTATTACTACTTATCAATGCATGTCCATCGACTGACTGATATATAATTTTGTCGTCCTAATGGAAATCCGACCGTTTATAAATATTCTGCGAACGGAAACCAGTAATTTTTATGATCATTACGGAAATGATGATCACATTTATAGCCAATAATAATCATTGATGGATGATCACTTTTTCATTAGAGCATTAATGATTGAACTTTGCGATCTGTCATCTTTGAAGTTGAATTTGTTCTACGATATTGTAGATATTATTCATTAAACGGTTGTATTCATCTTCCACCAGTCGTATATGTTTGTCTTCTAAATTTGAAGTTAAAAATACAGACGCTTCCTCGTAAGCTAGAACTAAAACTTCTAAAAACTTCTAGTACTAGTCTAAATTGGATGACAATGCACTTTAAAGTTATGTTAAGTCACATGTCACCGACAATTACGAGAACCTACTATTTTCATTTAATTTTTAATTTTTAGTAAATATCTCTCTGAAATGATGTTGTCTTAATCAAAAAGAACAACCTTTCAGAGAGATAATTTCTCTAAATTAAGAATCAAATGAAAAAAGTGTTTCACCGTATTGGTCAGTAACGGGGGAGGGGGGGGGGGGAGCATCACCTTAATGGCATTTTGGGACTATGGTGTCTTACTCGTGAAACATTAGCTATATAAGCATCTGGGTTATTAGGTTATTACATTCTCGTTCGTGAAAAATTATCGTAAATCTGCATGTACCCACTTCAATACAAATATTTTCCAATTCCTGTAAATATTCAGCGTCCTACGCATTTATTTCATATTCATGGTGAAAATCATGATAGGTCAAGGCGAGCATGCACAGCTAATAAAGAAATATTATTTTATACTTTTAATTGCGTTTAATAAAAACGTTTTTTCTTAAATATTTATTATTTACTTTATTATTATCACAGTTCTTAACCGGTGATATTGCATACTTTATTTAACTCCATGTACTACATGTGATATATTATTTGGTCTGGCTCTAGTAAAAATGTTTTATCTATGTATAAAATATTCTTAAAAAAGCGGGAAGATAATTTACGACGCGAGTAAATTCGCGATAAATTTGCGGAGCTGAAATAAAGCACCTGCAAATAATTGATTGCATCTGACTATCTTTGGAAGCTTTATTTTTCCAGGAATAGTTTGTACGTGTACAAACACAACTTTTTATAACATCTCTTTGATGTTATAATGCTTTCTACTTTATTTATGTAAATGCCTTATTAAAAAATTTCTCAAACTTTCTTAGTATAGTTCATTTCACATTAATATAATGTTTGTATATCGTAAATTGCATATTATAATAATAATATTATACGAAACACGATGTAAAGTATCTGCGTCTAAAGGTGAAAGACAGGGTAACTGAGATTTAACATGTTGAACACATTTTAGATGTATGTTTCGCTAAACTGTCAAGCACACGATGCACGAACAAAACTCATGTATAAATATGTAAAATAGATACTAGTACGGGGGCTGAGATACGTTATAATCTGTAAAAGAAGTATCCATTTATCGAAGTGTATAATTAAGAGATACCGAAAAATCGAATTAAAAGCGTACGTGTTTATTCTAAATATATTTAATATATCTATACGTATACAAAGTATAAATGTTTACATTTTCTTAATTTCTGAAGTATACACTTTCAATTAAATGATGAATAAGTATTTCTGTGATGTTTAAAATTCGAGAAATGAAAACATACGCTTTATCACGATTTCATCTAATTTTTCCCAAGTTTTAAGACATTTCTCGAGACTGAAACGAAATCATATTTATAGCGAATTTCTTTTAAAGCCCCATCCTGTATCGAAATGACACGAAAGGAGTGAACTTTGAATGAGTAGGGAAGTTGCGGCATGACTGGCGCACCTAAGCTTGATCGTCGATTATTTAAATGAAAAAAGCATTAAAGATAAATGAAACTGTACGTAATGTTAGATTAACATGTTTTCTTTCGCAATAAACATTTGTTCTTTATTTATCATTTATAAATAATCGAACATGAACGAATAAATAAAGATAAATAAATTTGCGCCATCCAACTCGCTTGCGGCTTTGTTGCGTACTCCTATTGATGATTCAAATTACTTATAAAAAAAATAATTTCTTTCAAATGTTGGGATTAAAATAAGTAATAAAAGTAATTGTGAATTTAAGTTAATAAGTTAACAGAAAGATGTTTATTATACTTTCTCTCGTGTAACGTTCTTAACCAAAGTTGGTTCAAAATTACTTTTCTCTGTTTTTCTCAATGACCTTTGTGAATATTTTGTTATTTTTTGTATGATTGCTATTTTAGTACTATTCAATCGAATACGCTAATTTTCATCTTAAAAAAAATGTATCAAGATAATGCAGTACTCTATCAAAGCCACTGCGCCAACCAAACCGCTTCTCCCCTATATCACAAAATGTATATGGTACAGTGATCTGAAATTTTACAGAGATATTGTAAGGTAAAAATTGTTTCCGCTAAAAATTGCAGAACATTATTGAGACCTTTCATCCATAACTACACCGAGAGAAAGAATTACCTGTAATCAGTGAATCAAATGAATCGAGCTTTTGTGCGATCCAACTCCCACGTACTTGCTACAAATGTTACATTCATCAGAAAAGTCCGTACGAATAAGAGAAACATGCAAAGTACGAAAGGTCATTTGAAGCTTCCTGTCTCATGGCGATGCTTCTTCAATATCTCATGTATGCGCTTCTCTCCCCTATATGTACTCGCGCGTCGCGACCTTCCGCAATGTAGGATACATCGCGACCCTCTCTTGCAAAAAATCCCGCTTCGTTCTTTCCCCCTCCCGCGCGCGCGCGCGCGCCGGAAGGTTCGATCGTACGGAGGAGCCAGCAGCCGAGGTCTGCGTCCCTTTAAGAAACTATTGATTCCCGATACATAACGCTGTGCACGAGGGTACAGAGCACCGGCGTCGCTGCTGCTGCAGCTGCCTTGCATCGCCGCGCCACAGCCTCTTGGAGGCTTTAAAAAAGAAACGCTCGCGGCCGGGCAATAAAATTAAACCCTCTTGTGTGCGCGCGTGTGTGTGGCGAGTATATGGGTGGTTCTGAGCGTGGCGGGTGATTTGGTGACCAGGCGTGAAGAAAGATGCATTTATTGATCGCCACGAGACAAATCATTCTCTTGCAGAGTATAGAATGATTCGGGCTTCTAAAACTAGTTCGCACTTCGTATCATGTAGTCATTATTTGGACGGTATAATGTGAAGTGTGAAAAAGTTTTTGTATGGGATTTATACGTGTTTGAGGAACTGGTCATTTTTAGATTTAGTTTTTAGGCTGCATTATTTACACCGAATTACTTTGGAAGGGCCTGCAAGAGGGTGAGTTTAGCTCGTCTCCGACTTAGTTTGCACGTAGACAAAATTAAATTTATTTTGTTTATAACTTACCTTATTTTAGACAATGACTTGTGGAATATTAATCTTTATCGAATAATTATTAAGAATTAAATTGTAATGGAAACTTATTCATTCAAATGCGACATTACCAACAAGAGGGGTTTACTCAGTAAGTTTGTTAACTACAATGTGCAACAGCTGGTCTAAAGTTCGTAGTTTCACTTCTAAACGCATATTATCGATCAAAAGTTCACAGGGAATAAGCGGGCGTTATCCGACTGGCAAATAAAATCTCAATATTTCTTAGGCACAATTTGCATAAGGGGGAGAGTCTCATGTAAATGAAGTGATTTTCAAGTACTTTTTTTTACAAAGAAACAATGTGTTATCATTTTCAAAACTTTTCTCATGAAAAAAGGTGCATGTGTAAAAGTAAAAAGTGTAGATAGTCATTTTTTACTTCTATTTATATATAGCGATCGCGCACAGAAGCTCTGCTAATAACGGCGGGAAAGTTGCCATCATTAAAAAAAGTCTAAAGGGAATCCTAAAGTCAATTAAGAATTCAAATTTCCTGCCTTCATTTTTACCGACCGAGTAGTGAATAATTATTTATAAATATACTTATATTTAGACAAAACCGAAACTTGCTAGCCCATCATTGAGTAGTAATACACCTCGCTACAAAGTTTTAGACGTTAAAATAAACGACACCTTAAAAATTATTGCAATTGAATTCTTATTGAATTCTTAATTGACTTTCGGACCAGTGATGGGCAATGACCGTCTTAAGACCGTCATGCTAATTAGAATATTTTCATTACACGATGAACTGGCGTGACGTCACGTCATAGGGCCATTATGTAGTTGTGCTATGACCGTCATTAAATTGTCATGACATTGTCATAATTTTATGACGTCATAGGTCACGGCACAACTCTATTTCGGACCCCCTTAAGGGGGTATGAGCGAAAAGTAATTTTAAACTTTAAGACCCAAATCTATTTTGTAATTGTTAATAAAGATTATTTGAGTTCACAGATAAATTTTCAGTATAGCTTGCCTGGAATTTCGAAGAGATATTAAATTCTAAAGTTTGCCGGTATAGCCCATTTAATATACCAAAAACGCATTGTTTGCGTTTAAAATGAAAAATTCATGCATTTGTAGGAAATTTTTGTAGAATATTAAAGTATCAAATTAATCCGTAGCTTTCAAAGTTTATATGCGTACAATAAAAAGATAGGGTTGCCTTGCGTTTTAGAGAGATATTTATAGAACAACGCAAAATAAGCACTCAAAAGAGAGAAATGCCTTAAAAGTTAGACTCAAATTAATGTCTATATTGACATTATCAGAAAGAAATAAGATAACTATGCGTTTAATATAAATATGAATATTCAAAGTTTTTTAAATGTTTAATTTGTTAACTTGATACATTGTCATAAACTTCTCTATTAAATAAGTCTTTTTCATAAGTTGCTGTTTTGACTAGCATGCCGCTCGGACCACCTTAAAGTTTTCGTTGTACAGCGCGCTCTAAGTTACCTGTTCAACGCGTAGCGCTCGTGGCTATTTTTCGAGGTCGAATTCGCATGTTCGCTAACTCCCGTTAGGTGGATTTGAAACGAGCCCTCAAAGTTATACCAAAATCGTGTGATCTAGAGAAGGAAGTTTAAATGTTCAAGATTGATAGCCTAAAATTTACTAATTTAGCCGAATTTCTCCTTATATTAGGTTCTAATTTTATTTTTATGTTAAAATATAATATTTTCATTGAATATTTTAAGTCCAGTATACATTTTGCGTATATTTGAAGAAAAGGATTATTTGTTTAGGTATTACTTGGAGCAGTACCGAATTCGACCGTCAGGTGGAACACTTTCGCTCGAACACGCGAATATTGCACTATAACTATAGTATATTCTCTAAATGTATAGGAAGATTTTTAAGCAAAAAAATTCGATTTTTTGACCATTTACATGAGATTCCCCCAGAATAATATATTAAGCCTAGTTTAATTAATAATAATTTTGTATATAGGTATATGTAAGTATATGTAATTATAAATGTATGATTGTACACGGTTATTCCACTGAAAGAAAAGCATATGATACGATATGGATAGATCAATGGATTTTGACATTTCACGTATTTTGAAAAAACTTTTTTTGTGACAATATTTTTAGGTCATAAATTAAGTGAATATATTATGGGAGGTAAATAAAGAATCAACTGAATCAGATAATTAAATCAACATCTACACTCTTATAAACATGTACCAATATATATTTACAATTGGTACATGATTATAAAAGTGTAGATGTATGTAGATACGAAGTTACATGTCGAAGGTACACATTTATCATTGTTTGCTTTTCATCAAATAGAAAGTCCGCTTCTTTACTATAAATATTAATAGAAAAAAATTCATTTCTGGTCGAACGTTTTTATATCGAGTCACCACATAACGTAGATAATAAATACCGACTACCTTTCGTTACAAAATATTCGAAAATTCTTTGCAAATACTCGAAACTGAAATTTCACGCTACGATCAGAATCGTCCATGTACAACTGTTACCGCTTGCCGGCAGCGTTTCAATTGCGTCGGGGCTAAAGCTTCTGCGGCGCACGTCGACGACGACGCATAAAGTTTGCCCTCCCTCAAATTGAGCATAAAAGTGTAATCCAGCGTATATACGTATATACACGCGAGCTGCCGAGGCACCTTCGAGACGAGAGCACCCGAGATAACCCATTTTATTTTTAGCACTCGAAACTTCTATTATTAAACTCCGATCGTCGGGAATACATACGTATATATATATATATATATATATATATATATATATATATATATATATATATATATACACACACCTACGCTTTTCGCGAGTGCGCCCTCCTGTACCTTCTCGTGGTCGTCGATTTTCTTTGTTCCGCGTGGCTGAATGCGCTGTGTATTATACGCGTGCGCGTGTACACGCGGATCGCAGCGAAGAGGGTGAAAAGACGCTCTTTGTGTGTACGAAAATTACGTGATTGTGTTGAACTCTGGCTCTCGCTCGCTCCTTTGCCCTCTATTTTCTGGGTCAACGTCGAATGCAAGAAAGAGTGAGAGAGAATGCGACTCTTTGTGTGCGTTTGTGTGCGCGCGTGTGTGTGTGTGTGTAGGTTGCACACTTCTGCATCCAATCAACAATTTTCAGCGCTCCGTTTTAGAGAGGATGTGCACGCGCGTTTTTGTCGCTGTTCGGTGCTCTTTCGAACGTGCATTGTTGACTCTTTTCGGAGGAATAAGAGGGTTGAGATTGTTTTTTTTTTCTTTCATTTTTTGAGGGAACAAAAGAGAGTTTGACGGGTTAAAGGGATTTTCGTTTTTGATGAGTTGGATTTACGATGGGCAGAGGAGGTTTTCGAGTGCACTTCTTACGTGTACTCAAGTGCGTTTAGAGAGAATGCATGATTTTACCATTCTCTTAATGCAGCCAATTTTTAGTATTTTGTCGTTGTATGGAGTTTTGAGCAGGTGTATGTGAAAGTTATGTGGAAAAATACGAGCAGTATCTTTTTTCTTTCGTAAAGTGGCACGCTGGTCAAAAATGTAAAATGTCCAGTTTTCATCTGCATGAACTTTTCTGGCATATTTTTAGAGCAAATGCGAAGTTACATGTCAAATTTAATCATTTTCTAACTATGAAATTGACAGTTATTTGAAAAAAGTGTGTTTTCTTTAGAAAAATGGTGGTATATGTTGAAAATAGTTATTGCGCATACCCAATAATGAATTTTGATAAAAGTTTAACATAGGCTTGAAGGTGTTTACAAATAAAATATGTATTTTATTTGACTCTTTTTTTGATTCTACATATTTGAGTTGAAATTGGTTAAAAATAGAATACACACTTTTTTATAAAGTTTTTCATGCATATCTGTTAAAAATGTCATTAAGATCCATTATCCATCAATTTGGTATACGTAAAGATGATTTTAACTCCAAATTTTGGGCTTTAACGAAATAATTTAAAAAACTAAATATGACTTTTAAAAACATATTTAGTGAACTTAATCCTATGTTTTTATACACTTTTACCGTAATTAATTTTTAAGCAATTTCAAATAGTATCTAGATACTTCAATTTCAGATGCAGTACCTTTTCTTTATTTCTTATCCGATTTGAATTTTGAAGGCCTCATTTTGTTCCTTGAATAATGTCAGGAAGACTTGATGATAGTAATTAATCAAGTATGCAATTTCTTGTATCTTATATTTATTTATCAAACATGTTTATTTTGCCCATGATTCGATTCACACAATAACTTTTAATTCTTCACGAACATTCTTAAATCGTTTATTTCGAAAATTTCTCGTTTTGTACATCGTACATTCTATATGAATTTATCAGCAATTTCTTGGCTTAAACGGTCTTAAAATAAAAAAATCAAACCATTATTATATAAAACGTATGCTGCTCACGTATTTTTAAATACCCTTTTTGTTTGACCCAATTTACGAAAACGCGCAAATGAGACTTCCTTATCAACTTGCTCTTAATCGGGTGTCCCGATTAATAATAGTCACACAAAAAATTTGCTAAATAGAACGCTGTTAAATCTCGGGCTTCAAAACGTTTTTTTTTTTGGGCATTCTTACTTAGACAATGAATAATCTTAGCGAGTGAAAGAAAGGTTTTTCATTGTATTAAACGATTCGGCTGGTTTTAATTTTGAACAATGAAATTGGATCGCATGAAAAAGATAAAATTACTTCCAGTCTCTAACCTTAAATAAAAATGAAAGAATATTGTACCTATAATTTTACTGCATACAGTTTATTTCATTGTTATGATTTGTGTTATTAACTGTGCTGCAATTTAATTTACTTTGCTCCAAACTGAATGTAATTACTGGATATCAGAGTGTATTATCGCAAAGTTATCGTTAATAAAATTCTGGAGCGAAAGGAAGTATACCCTTAAAATAAAAGTAAAATAAATGATAGGAGTGGAGGTTCACTCGGATGAAGTGCGAATTCGTTCTAAATTACAGATGAGGCAATTACGCTCCATTTAGCATGAATTTCGCATCCCGCTCGGAGAAATTTACACAGGAATTTGCAGAATTTGTATAATGTAAACATTAATGCGAAATTTCATATCCGGAGGCGGGAGGAAACGCAATTCGCTTGTTGAATATAACCTCTTTGTCGTGATTTAGACTTGTGTGGGGTTTCGCGTAAGGACTGATTGTGAATGCAGTAAAAGAGAAAACAAAAATTTATGTATGGAAATGACTAATTCTTAATGATGTCTATAATTTACACGTAATAGGATAATGCAGATGGTTTATAAACCGGCGTCTGACCAAAATCGTCTTCTTCTACTGAAATAATTACGTAGAATTTCTCCAAGTAAAAATGAAAGAATATTTTTAGACTTTTCCCGCTCTTTTTGATCAAATCTCTTTTTGGTTATCGAAATTCAAATAAGAAACTCAGCTGATCTTGTAGATCAATGCAATTTTTTTCCTAGTATACTATTCTATAATATTTAATTATAATTTATTGTTTTCTCATTTTCATACCCCTTAATTTAAAAATAATTGATTGAAAATTGCGAAAATTCCATAGGAAATTTAAAAATGATTAGCGGTCTATGCTTGGCCGTAGAGTCAACGTAAATTAAAGGCGATACACGAAAAAAAAATAGGTCACTAGTAGAAAATGAAAATATAATTTTAATTTATTTATTTTTAAACTATTATAATAGTAAAAATATTTGAATTTTCTCTGAGATCGTTAAAATATACCCCATATTACATTTGGCTAAACCACGTGTCTATATATTCCGTTTGAATTCGCTTCATAATTTTTATTTTCAATTTTATTTTCACTTTCGTATATTATGTAGTACACATACATATATAAGAAGAACAAAATAAACACGTCGAATCCCCATTTTCAGTGCGTAAAACGGGTGTATAGCCAACGCCTTTTTTCCAAAGAACACCCGCATAAAACTCTGCCATAAATCTCTCTAGAATCATCGCTTTTTCAATACTACACACGCATTCTCGACTCGTTTCTCGCGAAAATAATGCTCCGCAGGAGCGGGCGAGCGTTATACACTCGGCGAAAAGTTAGCCGGAGTCGTAAATCGTGACGGGCGGAGCTCGCTCGCATCGACGACGACGACGACGACAACGGGAGGCATCGTAAATCCGTTTATACACACGCAGTCATGTCGTCGTCGTCGTCGTCTTTCCGAACGGCAAAAAACGTGTGTGAACGACTATCTCCTGCCCTACTGCACGCGGATTTGAGAGAAAAGATGAGCGCGCGAGAATGTTACTTGATGGGAGATAAGGATAAAAAAAGTTTTGTATGGAGTTTCTTTTTTTTTATGGTAAGAGTTAAACATTCAAAATAATGGAATAGATAATTAAAAGTAGGTTAATTTAATCTACCATTTTTTAAAGGTTCAAGCACATAGTTCAACGGTACATGTACAACATTTTGGTACGATCCAATGCGTCGTATTAAGGGGGCACACCACCTTTGAACCCAAAAACAAAACTTATTTATATAATTTAGATGATTGCTTCTAACAGGAAATTGTAGACGAGATTTTTAGAGTGTCTCATACACTCTTTAACAAAAAATCTACTATATTTATTAGAACAACAGAAACAACTACTCTGCGGACAAATACCCCTCCCAGCATTGGATTACACTGTTAATTCATAAAATATGTAAATGTAATTAGCATTGAAAATTGAAACATTATTCGTATTTATCCTGCAAGTTACTCGTAAACTTGTTAAACGGATAAAGAATGTTACGTATTTAGAGTGTTTCATACATTCATTAATAAAAATCTACTATATTAATTTGAATAACAGAAACACCTACTCCGCGGGCAAATGCCCCTCCCAGCATTCAATTAAACTGTTAATTCATAAAATATGTAGATTTAATTTAACATTAAAAACCAAAACATTTTTTGTATTTATCCTGCAAATTGAAATTTCTTTTTAGCAATAAAGGGAAAACCATTTTAAAGTAGGTTTCTGCTAAACCTATTACATCGTATTATTAGTTTTTCACTGTATTTATATGTAAGGCTCATTCTTACAGAGAAGAGTCTACCTCTTCAAAGCAAGAAATATATAGGCCCTTTAATATTATAAATGTAAAGAATAAAAGCGTTTCGGTCTCAAGACTGCCTGTAGGCCTTATCAGTATAATCAGGCAGTCTCTATCATAGACGCACGTATATTTAAAAAAAAAAAAAAAATTTTTAACAATTAATTTTTAGAATTTTTATGGACTTATATCAATAATTATTGGAATGTTTGTACGATGTTAATACGAACATTCGTTTCTTAAAAAAGTTCATAAAAATTCTTCGTTTGAAAAGGAATCATTCTTTTTTTTACTATAAATACTTGGTAATACCTTTAATTTCAGCGTAAAAAACTCAAAATCTTGATCTAGCGCGTCATATAAAATCACCATAGTTATTCAGCTCCTAATCCCCAGTCCACGGGATTCCAAGCGATCCTATCTACCAAATTTCTCCAGATTTGGGGATATTACTTTTCAATCTATTAGTTATGGTATAAATACAGAAAATTAATTTTTACTACGTAGGAAAAATTTTACATACATATTATTGACTTTTTAATTAATTATTTAATATTGTTAATTAATTTTACTATGTATATGTAAGTAAAAAATTTTCTACGTAGTAAAGATATTTCCCTGTATTCATACCATAACTAATGAATTCAAAAGTAGGGCTGTGCAAGGACACCGATTAATAGAAAAATAATTGGAAAATCGATTATTCGATTACGGAGAAAATCGATTTTGATCGGATTTGACTTTCATTTGACCTTGAACCAGACGTGCTGGGGTCATATGGACACCAGCATCGTGATCAGCGACCCCAAAAACATAAAGATCAATTGAGATCAGAAATGCTCCGCCCCGATTTCATATTGTTGTCCTGTGTAATCAATTATTTAATAATCGATTAAATATTTTAAAATCGTAAGCCCTAAACCCTAAACCGAAATACTCCAAATGGAGTCTTTTTGTTATTACCAAGTATTAGTGGTGAACAAAAAAATTCAGTATAACTGCTTTTCAAAGGAAGAATTTGATGGACTCATACAAATAAGTTTTGTTTTTGGGTTTAAAGGTGGTGTGCCCCCTTGAAATTTTCCATATTTTTAAAAATATATGTCTGGAATCATCTTTGGTGCACCACATGATACAGTTAATTTTATAAAAACAAAAATTCTTTAATGTTTAGTTTCCCATGTTAAACATACCAGTTTGAATGTTAAAATTTTAAATTACAAATGGCAGCTTACTAGAGATCTAAGAAGTCCCCCCCCCCCCCGTACAACGAGCATATAGTGTAAAAACTATTAAAATTAATTCCTATTAAAATTTTCAAGGATTGATTTCTTGCTCTAGAATGAGAGAGTGAGAATGTTCATCAAGAGAGAAAAGTTCGATGTTATACATTTATATATATAAATGTCTTGTTTATACATTTTAAATGTATAATCTTAATTTTTAGAAGCTAATTCAGAATTAGTAAGAGTTCAATTCATAAATTTAGTAAGAATTTGAATTAACGACAGTTTTTGACATTGCTTAGCATAGAAATGGGAAAAATCTGGATTTTAAATGAATTCGAGTTATTGAAAATAACCAAGAAGTTCAAAAGAACCAGGAACCAAGAACAATGTTCGAAATATCGAAAAATTTGAATTATCGACGATCGAATTATCGAGAGTCGCATATTCTGTTGTGTATAACTAAAAATTCAAATTTCACATCTTCAATTTTACTTATTGAGAAATGAGTAGTAAACTAAAAAATAAAAAGAATATTTAAATTCAGGCTAATTTCAAATTCAATTTCCATCGATATTGGAATAATTACCATTCTACTTTTTCAAGCACATGTATCAACACCTGTAAAAAGAATTTGAAACAATCCAAACAGGCGAGCTAAATTTTCTTTTTAATTTCCGTTGAACCACATGTTTACCATATTAGATTTATTATTATAAATGTAAAAGATAAAAAATAGTAATCAGTGCCATAAAAGCATCAACCATTGAATTTCTCGAAAATTAAAATGTTTCTAGAATATTTAGTCCGGTTGATACCGTGTTCACTTTTGAATTCCTATTTATTGAGGAAACAAACTCTTCAATTTTCTATATTATCTGTGGTTAAAGAGCAATTGTAGATCGACAGCGTAATTATATTCATAATTTCGAATTCTATCACAAGCAAAACGAACCGTGACAGACATTACGTCAGTATATCCAGAGTTCAGAAACCTGTAGTACACAAATCCAAATCTAGGTTATGTATATGGAGAATAGGAGAACTAATTAAAGTTTCAATTAATATCTGATATTTCTGTATCTAAAGTGAAAACATTCATATTATTACTTTCTTTCTAAATACTAATTATACCTACTTTATACAGTAAATATTATTTTTTGATTGAAAACTCATTATTTTAGCTGTTGCGTTATACACATAAATACGTACCCTCAAGCGTATACTTTTGAACGGTACTTCTCGACTCCTGTTTATGGACGTATATTTTTATGAAAAGATAAATCAGTAAATAATTCGTTAATACAAACCTTTTTCTTTTATTAACTTTACTTTTTCAGGCTTGACGAATTGATGAAAAATATTTAACCGAACAATACGGGCCTTTGCATGTTAAACGAATAAGGAACGTGATATAAGTTAGGATACGAAAAATTATGCTCCATTGTCAGATCATTTGGAAAAAAGTTATCTTTCTCTACGCTTTTATTTAACTTTCTTTGTTTTCTGCGTCAAAACGCACGATCGATTTTTAGGCACTTCCCAATAACTTAGAGCTTTAAAATTTTACACAGGTATGTATTCTTGATGACAATATAATACTATGAAAAAAATGTTGGTTACAACTGATCTGGACCCAGAAATTTCACATTATTTATTTTTTACATATATATATATCTCAAATATGCATTTTTTATTGTATATGACGGTCTTCTTGTTTATGGTTTCATTCTAATGCCATAACAAAAACGTCGTAACTAACATTTTTTATATGAAAGCTTGATTATTTTATTGTAAAACAGCAAGCTTTCAAACTTCACATCAAAATTGCGCCGAATGTCACGTTTGGAAGTTATGGAGGTTTTTGCTTAAAGCGGTAGTATAATTTATAATATATTTTTACAATTGATGACTAAAAAATACAAAATAAAATAAATAAAAATATTTTAAAGATTGCGCTTTTATTAAAATGTACTGAGCGCCCCAGTGGGCTAAAATAAAAAAAAAAGTTTATTCTGTTCGTTATTAGTCGTTATTAGCATTTTCTATATTAATTCTGATTTGGCCGGTTATAGCCAAATTAATAAAAAATAAATTAAGTCAATGGTAATAGAATCTGTTTTTTTTCATTTCAGACCTTTGCGGTGATTTGTGGGAGAGCAGTTTTTTTCAAGAACACATGCTGCTATTGTATCTTTGATTATTTGCAATACAATAGCTCATGTAAGAAAAAATTAAATATCAATTCAAATGCATCTAAATATGTATGCAAATCGCCAGGCATGAGAAACTTTTCGTGAAAGTTGCTTTAAGGATAGAAACATAAACATAGTACTCCTCCAATATTATAAACAAAATATCTTTGTTTTTGATGATATTTTCTAAATTATTTTTTGTGTTTGTGAATCGAAAATTGAAAAACTCATTTTTGACATATATTGTATAGTATAGACAAGATAACCTTAAAGATTCTGTTTCACATATCCCACAGTTACCAATGAGTCGACCTAACTCGAAATTCTGCTCCTCTCCCACCTCCCTCCTTCATTTGCATCGAGCTTGCATTCGCAAAGAGTCATTGGAATCATATCTTCATTACTATATACACATCTCTCACACACACATATTCAAACGTTTGCTTTTAACTTGTAGAATTAAATCTCTGTATCGGATTACCTAATTATACATATCATTGTTCAAGAAACTAAACAATCACAGAAATCACGCAATTCTTCAGGCGTCTAGGTGGCCTATCTTTTAAGCAAACTAGTCATCTAATTTCACTCATTCGGTATTATCTCATAAATATACATTTCCCTTATCATATACTTGCACACAATCCACCATTATGTATCAATAAATCGCATAAATCTCCTGAATTGAAAAGCAACCGTACTCCCTCCTCTCCCCCGCTGCCTCCTTCGCTTACATCGAGCCTGCATTAGCAGTCACCGGAAATATCTCATCGTTACAATATCTACATCTCTCTCAGGCATACATACACACAAACTCATTTGTTTGTAAATTTTAGAATAATATTAATAAATAGTATTAAAAAATTATTTCATTGCTTATAAAAAAGAATCTCGCAAAGGTGTCCTGATCCCTTGAAAAAGCAAGTTAGTCATTTACCTTCACTCGTTTAAAACCCCAATAAAAGAAATTACATCTCCCTCATCGTCTACTTCCAACCCATCATTATCTATAAATCGATCTAACTCGAAAATTAGCCCGCTCCCCCACCCATCCTCTCGCATACATCGAACCTCCATTTGCAGAGATTCACCGGAAACATCTCGGCATTACTATTCCCCCACACACACGCACACTTGTTTACTGTTGCACATTTGTAGCAGCCCTCGACGGACGTGGCGGACAATGATTCTCGCCGTCTCCCTCTCTCTCTCTCTCTCTCTCTCTCGCGAGATTTGACGACAAGAGGTCAGGGAGGGGCGGGGGAGGGGGCGGGCGAGATCAATAGAACGGGCGAACAGCGGGCGAGAGGCATGAGGCAAGGCAACGCAGCGAGCGCGCGGCAGAAACGAGATAATGAGAGCGAGTGCGAGGTCGGGAGGGCCGGGGGAGGGCCAGAGCATGAATATCATCATCGGAAAGGTGGGAGAGAGACAGAGAGAGAGTGAAAGCTCGGTAATGCCAGTGAGCTTTCTCTCATTGTAGACGGGGGAGGTGAGCCGGGCTGCTGTGCCGTTCTGGGATGATCTGCTTTGTGGGAAACATAGAGCGAGAGCGAGAGGGGGGGGGGGGAGGAGGATCCTCCGAGTGGAAAAAGTGTAAGTAGTTTGGATGGAGGGGGAGGGAGGGGCCTCGACCGGATTCTCACTGAGCCGCGCGCGCGCGCGCGACGAATGATTGTTATTCGCCGAGCTGGAGAGTTCTTTCTTTCTTCTTACTTTTTGTATTTCCGTGACTTTTCGCTCGTTCCCTGTCTTCTTTGAAGAAGAAGAGGCGCGTGGCGCGTGGCGCGAGGGATTCATTTCCGATGCTAGCTGGCTTTGCCATCTTGAACTTTGAGGAGATGTAATTTTTTGAGATTCGCTCGTATCCTCTTGGTTTGTTTATGGTATTAAAATTTGCGTTGGAGGGAGAGAAGAAGAGATGACGATAGGACTGAATGTAGATGGGAGGTTTATCAGCATTTGGAATACGAATATTTTTGCATGAGAAATCGTCAAAGAGATTCACGGTATTCCGAAGGATGTATCATTATTGACGGGACTTTTTGTTACTAAAAAGCAAATTGATAACGAATGTTCATACACAGATGCAAACGAAGGAATATTTTGTAATGTTGCATAAACGTCGTCAGGAAAAGTCTTATGCTAAAAGCCATCCCTACAAATAACACGAAAAGCAGACTCATTCGTATTAGTATATCCTTTGAAGCACAACGTAACGTATACACTGCACTTCCCGGAATGAAAATAAAAATAATACTTTTTAATTCCGATTTCTTTAAAAGTTCGATCATACTGGTACTTTAACTGTGACTGATTCAAAATCTGAAGTCAGAATTTTTAAATTTTGAAAATTTTGCTTTCATGTACTTAGTACATTGAAACTTACTGTTCGTGAAGGATTTTGATATAGGTCGCTGCGATTGCGAATTTAGACTGTGATTCAAAATGTCATGATTTAAATTGTTGGGTCCAATATGGCAAACTAAAATTGTTATAAATATTAAAAAAAAAGAACAATTGATTTGAATATTGATATCCTGACGCATAAACAATTTTTTAATTCTGATACATTAACACATACTTAGCATCCACAAAAACTGCACAGTACTAAGTCTTCCCTAATCTTCAATTAAACTTTCTACGTTAATAACTCAACACAATAATATCTTTCAACTAATCAAAAGCCACCAACAAAAAATACAATACCCCACCTTTTAACTCCTCTATCCTATTCCAACAAACCCACCAATAATCCTGAGTGTCACGTTCATCCCCCGAAAGAAATTTCTCCAATGAACCCTCGCCTCCTCCTCAAACAAAACACGTGAGAGGAGAGAAGCGACTTCAAAGCACAGCGCAGAGGCCAACAGCGCCACAGTACACATGAGCCTCTCCGACAGGTGCAAACACGTATGTCTGCGCGCTGTATATATATATATACGTATGTGAACGCACGCGCGCGCAGAACGTATTTATAGATTGGACATGGCGCGGAAAATTAGCTGTTTGATAGGCGTGCAAACGTCAGCCGCAGTGCGGAGGGTCGTCCCGGGGGGGGGGGGGGGCAAATCCTCGCGGTTCAACGCGCGCGCAGGGATGTAGGGGAGGACGGGGCGATATTGAGCGTACCTTAATTTTGTTTACTTTATACTTGGATTTGTACGATGTAGAGCGTCATTTTTGGGGATGTTGTTGGTTATCAAGAGTAAGGTCTCAAGTGTATACTCCAGTTTTCTTTTTTCTAAATGAGTGGTTTATTCGTTTACGTAATATGAAATTTTAATAGAAACAAATTTTGCGTTTATTTTGACCACGTATGGAGCATAAACATAATAGCGTAAACAGTACATACGTAGGTCATGTAGAAGTAGTATGAGGATACTTATTAGGATCTAAATTAATTTCTCCCCAACGTATACAAAATCTTTTGAAAATTTTAACTAGCTGAGTTTGGCACTTTAATAAGTGACCAGGGACTTAAATTGTTCGTAATCAAATACTCTATCAATAAAAAAACTATCAATTCATTGGATAATTTCTATCTCCATTATAATGTCCTCCCACCAACGCCCTTGATTGTTCTTTAGTTCCAAATTTTTTTTGAAAAACAGAAAATTTTTAGAGAAAACATCATTGTTTAAGAGAAATCAAGATACAGAAAATTTTTTTTATTCATTTCCCAAAGAATCATCCATATATATATATATATACAATTTATTGGAT
This sequence comes from Gastracanthus pulcherrimus, assembly GCA_949152435.1. Lineage (NCBI taxonomy): Eukaryota > Metazoa > Arthropoda > Insecta > Hymenoptera > Pteromalidae > Gastracanthus > Gastracanthus pulcherrimus. Next base: position 23,749,068 of record OX424572.1, on the reverse strand, counting down.
GTATATATAGCATTACTGATTAAAATCAGCTTCAATACAATTCCAAAACATCAATAAGGTACTAAAATATGATATTTATGTAATACCCGTAACATAGGTATCCTTAACGTTTGCGACTGTTTTCTAAAAATAATTTACACGAATAATCTTATTTTATTGAAACCACAACCTCATGTTACGGGTTATTTGAGAAATATTGACGCTGCTTGAATTGACTCCACGTTCAGATTTCTTCCCGTCTCCCTTACAGTCCGGCTAAAAAATTAATTTGGTTTCGAATTATGAAATTTGAGTAAAACGGGACGGAATCTTAGCTGAACATTGGCTGAAAATATGTTTCCGATTGTCTCGAGATTAACCTTTACAGGACCATAGAAGAGGGTGTAACGATTATCTCTATTTTCGTTGTTATACAATAGTGCATTATGTAACAAGGGCAAAAAGTCGAATATTTTTCCCGCGGGTGAGTTTACTGTACAGTAACACCCGAGAGAAAAATCGACTTTTTTCTCGAATTACATATAGTACTTTATGCCCATCTCAACTGTGGCCACTTTTTAACTTGGAAAGTGGGACTAATGGACTGTTGAAAGACAATATTGTTAAAGAACCATCGAAAATCAGGGTTATTGGTAGAACTTGATGAAATAAAGGAATTTGGACTAGTTTCTAGTGAAGTCACTTTTTTCCCGCAAATGCGGGAAGAATTTGATTTGCTGGAACAAAGTTACTTTTTTCCCGCTAATCATTTTTGCGGGAAAAAAGTGTAATTTTGGTCTCGCTGTTCAAGGAAAAAAGTGGCCATTTTCGTTCAGATGGGCATAAATGTCTTTTTAATCTGATAATTTATCATAATATTTTAAATCGTGCTGCGTTACTATGATATATTTTATGTATTTTTACAGAAAATTATCATGGTACAGGAAGTATTTGGTCCTTTGATTCTTAACGGTCAATGATGGGAAAATCCGCTAAAATAAAACTGGCCGAAACTGCTTCATGACAGAAAAATCAATGCATTTTATTTTATTGCGTAAATTAAGTAAGCATCAATATAATTATAAAGCTATAGTTGATATTATTTATGTTTTTAGTTTGCTGAATACGAGTTTTAAGATAGAGTCGAGATAGTTTTAAAATTCAAATTAACAAATCCATTATGGCGAATTAAAATCCGGCTAAATTGATTAATTTTCGTGACCCAGAAGTGTTTCTTTTTTACCTTACAGTTAAAAGGTTAATCCAAATTATATACGTGATAAAATATTCATTTATTTAAAAAAAATTTCAAATTTGATGAGCATTTTATAAATTGTATAATACCTATTAAACTAACTGCTTAATTGAATATGATACATTTTAATTTTAATACAGGATTAAATAAAGTTTCTTGTAATTTGAATTTTGAAATAAGCCATGCCAAGCGATGGAATGAATGAAACGTGGCGTGTATAAGCTTTTGAATAAGACTATCTCGTTATGTAAATGTGTACTGGAAACGTTAACCAGACATTTTTAACAGCTGTCTCTTTCATATCAACGTCACAATTTCGCGTCCTTTCCAATTTGATATATAAACCCACATAATTTTAGGCATTTAATTTGTATTTTAATGCAAAGCATAATATATTCGATTAATAATAATATAATTATTTTTTAAATATTTAAAATAAAGAATTGAAAACTCAAATTTTCTATAATTTAATATTAAGAACTTATCAATTTTAAGTTAATAGTATGGATGAATTAAAAAGAAACCTACTGGTAGAACATAAAACATTCTTATATCAGTGTTTTTAAAAATGCTCTTTTTGAGGAGAACAATTTTCCTTAATGTTATAGAAAATCTTGCATAATAGAACAAAAGCCATACGACCAACACCCATTACTACCTCTTTATAAATAATACTATTAGTCACACTACTAAAGCTCACCTGTCAACACCACATTTCAAACAAAAATGCTCAGTCAACTCTGCCGGACGAACTTTCAAAATTACAAAAACTTTTTCCTCGGCGAAATTTGAAAATCACGCACGCACCAGCTGCTGCCGCTCTCCATCCGTTTCTTCGCAAACTCAACGTATACCTAGCACGACTCTGTAAAATTCCTCCCCCCCCCCTCCCCTCCTCAACCGCCGCGAACGTTGCGCATTTTTCCCTCCCGCTGACAAATGATCGGCTGTCGTTGCGCGGTCCCAAGGTCCTGCTGCTGGAGAAAAAGCGCTTTTTTTTTGCTCACGTGGCTGATGCCGCGGGTGTTGGTATTGTATATGTATGTAAAATACGAGGCGGCGCACGCGTGCTGTAAAATGAGCGCAGAGCGACAGTTTGTTAGTTTTCTGTTGCGGCGTAAAACGTGTATAATACCTAGTATTTTTAAAGGAGAGGAGTTACTGGAATGTCATCGTTGAACTGGGAAAATTTGTTAAAATGAAAATTTAAGAGGGTATATCGTCTAAAGGAGTATTTTTAATATTGTTTTTTTAGATATTTATTTAGAAAAAGTATACAGTTTTTGATTGAATGTTATTTACACGTATTTATTATAATTTAAGTAATAAGTTGTAAGAAAATATGTATTTCAGGAGTAATTCAAACAAACGGAGATAGTGAGCGTGATATAAGACGTGCTTCAAAAAAGTGTCCTCGTGACTACGATTCCAGCTGTTCTGCTGATCTGAAGCAAAAAATAAAAAAATAAGGTTCATAAGTAGTATGAGCGTAGCTATAGTCAGGATAAGAACTGCGGAAAAAATATTGATAATAAAATTAACGTAATGGCGATGATTAGAAATAATTTCGTTCTAGTTCTGACAAAAGCCACATTCTCTAAGAATCTTGTTAGATTTTTTTGTCAGATCAATAGAACAAGTTAGAATAGTGGTCATGGGGAGGTCACTTTTTTTAAATACATCTTATGTCACTCTTTATATCCCCGTTTGTTTGAATTATATTTAGCTAAAAATGTTGTTACTATGTTAAAGATTACTAAAATGATAATAAACAAGTGTGAACAACATTCGTAGTAAAATATCTTAATAAATATCTAAAAAATAGCCATTAAGATGATAATAACCCCAGTAACAGCAAATGAAGAAACAATCCACGAAATATACTAAATGGTATAGTAAATATGTGTGTTCAACCTTAAAAAAAAATATTTTTGTGCAGAGGGACTTTTCAATGTACAATCTCTTTTTTTACACATTTTGTTTTATTTCAACTAAATGAGCAGCTTGCATGAACTGAAGTATGCTTCAGTATTATGCTTTTACGTTACATACAAGTGTAAAAAAAACTCAGAAAGTTAGCTATTTAATACCTTACACTGGAAGAATTATTTTGTGAAAAGTGCAATACTGGCTTGCGCAACTCGGATATACGACACCTACAGTATTACTTATAATATATTTAGGAATTTTTCATATGTTTGATATGACATTTTTTATTATGCGTATGGTAAATTCTGCTTTGAAAATATACTAAGAGAAATGGTATAGTAAAATTTACAATTTTTAAATTTTATGATAAGACGAGTATGTCCCTAACTTACAAAACAGTGGTAAATATTACTATACCATTTCTCTCAGTGTAGTACATAACATGTATAAATTGAAAAAAAAAACACTTCAGCATATGTATTAATATATTTAGTCGAGATCTATTATTGTACATTTACAATAATTAATATAAAAAATGTAAAAAGTTCCATATTAGTATATAAATCAGTACCAGAAAGAAAAAGAACATAAGGATCTCCTAAAGTAGATTTCCTTCTATAGTTCCGGTATATCCTAGTTGGTCTAAACTAGACTAGACTAGTAATTTTCCCTGTCACAATTTGTAAATATTACAACGAAACTTTTCTCAGTATAGAAAATCAAAATCTCAATACTTCCGTCCTTTGACCGTCTCCTTAAGAGACCTTCTTTCCATTCAAAAAAACAAGCCATCTCGTTTCCAAGTCTCAGGGTAGTATTTTCACAGAACCTCTTTTTTCCCTGGCAACAGACGCCAGAGAAAATTGAAAAAATATTACACGCACTCACGGTGTTGACGTTGCACGATAAAACCCAGGCTGGCAAAAACTTCGCGTCTCGTTTCATGCGTTTGCTACGAAGACCGAGAAAAACACTCTACGCGTCAGTGTGGAAGGGAGAGCAGAAGAAACTAATGTACGATGCATGCATCCTGCAGCTGGAGCAGAAGCAGTGCCATTAGCGTGCAGCAAAAATGCAGAGGAGTCGCGTGTTTTTCATACTCGAATATATGGAAATGCTGCGAGGGTACACACGAGCTCCGCAAGAGAAAAATAAGCAAACACGCGTGTGTTATACAGACAGCGTAACGAGAAATGAGGTGTTTTGTGTGGAACGTAGGAATAAATTATTTTTATACTTTTAGGTTTAACAATTTTAGCTTGGATAGAATTTGCGCAAGGTATATTCGGTGCTCGTCCGAGAAGAATTAAGAAATATAACATTTAAGAAGGTATTTATAGCTCAATCCTCTTTATTCAAGTTCTTACCATGTAAAAGATAAAGTACTATGAAAAGTGAAAAACAAAATATTTTAAAAATGGGTATGTATGTGCTGTCAAAATGTATTTTATTTTGGGGTACATGATTACATTATTCGCTTTAAATTTTATATATTTTTAACGTTGCATAAAATAGAAAAACAAATGTGAAGTACGCTAAAGAATTTTGCTAAAAGCATGTATACGCAGATAAAAACGAATTCGTAATATATTCTTTTTTTTGTTTGTTAAAATTTGTTTGTTACTTTTAAGATATAGATTTGTTTGTAAAAATATCTAATCAGATTTGCTATTACGTTTTCGCTTACATTTTTCATGAAAAAGAAAATTAATAAGCATTTATTTATAACAATCTACACATATCTCTCTTAAAGTAATAAACAATTGTATCGTATTAATTTTTAACAAACAACCTCGGTTACTTTTTTAACCGTGTAAAGATGCATCGATAATATATTTCATATTTCAAAAATAAACTTTAATTCAGATATATAAATAATTATTATAAAAGAAAATTAAAGTTAAATTCGAGCATAAAATACTTTAAGTGCGCTTTTCGACCGGACTACCCAATTATAGAGAAAAACGTTCTCACACCGAAAGAAAGGGCGAAAAGAAATAAAAGAAGAGGTGAAGTCACCCTTGAAATAATAAGATGATGAGAATTTCAAAAAATTCAATTAGCACCTTTTAAATATCCCACGTACATTATCGAGCTCCGAACTAATAGTAATTCTAATCGAGATTAACACACCCACAGTTACTTCTCATTATAACAATACACATTTCCCTCTTTCTCCGTGTATTAAATATATCGAGCGTAGCGGTTTTTTTAAAACTGCGGTAAACGATTTATTACGCTCGCCACTATGTATATATATCTTTCTCTCTATCTCGCAAATTGAGTTAACTCGCGGCGGAGAAAATTGCCGAGATATTCCCACCGATCCCTTCCGCTTTAATTAACAATTCCGAGTGCATTTGACAGATGAAATTCCGCGCACCAGGCAACTCGGAAATATTATATATATATATAACTTCGGGCAAGGCGCTGAGCGATCTAAAATTAAAACGAGTATAAAAATAATGCGCGCGCGTTAGAACGTCGATCATGCGAGAGATACACCGGCGAAAGCTCGCGAGTATCGATAACGCGCGTCGGGCGCAATTGGAAAACAATTTTTCTATTCTCGGAATTTGCCTTACCGCACTGACGGATGATTAATTTAAGGAAAATCGCGCGAGAAACTTGTAATGTGTTCCGTTCTGCCTTCGGATATGGATTTTTGGTGGTGTTCTTATTTTTGTAACTTGAAGACGATTATTATCGATACGCAGAGCGAGAATAGATGTTAATGAACATAATTCACGTGCATTAAATTATTCTCGATAAAAATGTTATTTTAGTATACTCAATCATTATTTTTATATAATATACATATTTTATTCAGCGTATAGGTATATTCCTTTAGTAAATCGTAACTTGCAATTTTTATTTTTGTAAAACTTATCTGTAGGAGCATACTAGGATAAAAGTAGATATAAGTCGCTATAAAGAATAACAAATATACTTTCTCTATATAGCCCATGATTATAAACAATAGCTCCAAGCTGAATAAACATTACGAGAATTTCAGTGTCTCCATACAAAATATATGTACGTTCGCATCATCAAAGTCATGATTTATCAGTTTTGAAACTTCTACTAAGTCCCTGCCGACTTAGCTCCTCCGTCAAAATAATTGATCGAGTTTCCCGAAACTGGAACTCAATTTCTAATCGTCTTACGCTTACGCTTGCACTTGCGCAACTTATATAAATGCATTGAGAAAACATTGGTTTTTATCAAATATCATATTCCTTTTGCCGAATTTACGTATAATTTATTATATTTCTTTATAATAAATATTTGGAATAATAAATTTGGTTGTTAAAAAAAGAGATCATTAATCCTGTTGAAAATAAGCTATGGTTGCTAGAAAGTATAAGAGATATTAAAAGCTTTTTTAAAGTTAGGATATTAATCTTCTGGCCTAAATTAAGAAATATTAACAAAGATATACGGATATTTAAGCAAAAATTTAGTTGTTTGGTAAAGTATACCGATTTCGATTCGTTCTATTTTTATAAAAATTACATATATTATATAAGTATATATTTTCAATTATTCTTCCATAATAAAATATACTCAAAGACCTTTTTTACATTAATTTTTGGTTTATAAAAAATACTCCATCAAGCCATCAAAAATGGCATAGTGCGTTTCTTACACATAAGAATTGTACACGTAATTATCGTGCACAATTTAGCATTGGTCAAATACATCTATATATAATTTGACCAATGCTAAATTGTGTACAATAATTACGTGTATAATTCTTATGTGTGAGAACCGCGCTATGCCTCAAAAATTATCATCGCGCATTTTGCAAATACTGGTAGTCAAATTATTGTGTTTTAAGAGGCTTTAACATAATATTATAATTTCTTTATTAGAAAAACAGATTACACGGAAATCATAAAAGGAAACTATAATTCGGGACGTACACTGCGATAGCACGAGGACCAAAATGAGAAATAGAATCTATACTAAAACGCACGATGATTGTTAAATCAGGCAACTATAATAGAAAGCCTGTTTTATCTTTCATATATGTAATCTTGTTGACTTTGTACTCCAGGTGGATTTCTAGCTAGATTTTCACCCCAATTTTGTACTGTACTGAATTTCAGTTAGGTTTGGCTAGAATTTCAGGTCGATTACCAGCTGCAATTCCAGGTCCATTGTCAGCTGGAAAGCCAGGTCTAAATCTATAACCTAAATTTTTATTTATGAATGCGAGCACATCCGAAGAGGTGAAACAACTTCTTCAAAAAAATAACTCATTTTATAAGATTCTAAACGACATTTGTATGGTATGCACGGTAGGTACCCCAGAATAAACAAAAGATTCTCCGTTTTTATACGCATTATAATTTTTTCTTCGAAGCGCTATTTAAGTTTGTCAAAAATGTTAAAACATCCTCCGCAGACAATATAATGACAACGCGAATACCCGATTAAAAACAAGGTGTAAGAAAAGTATGACAATCCTGTATATATATTCTATTATAATGTTAAATAAATGCTTCTAGAAAAAACAACTATTTTATTATAAGCTGCAACTCATGAATTTTAAGTAAAAAAAATATTTTTTTTTAAGTCAATTTATAAAATTACTATATTCTACTATTTGTACTTTAATTTTTTTTTATTATCAAAGCAATTTGAATTTCTAAAGAGAGATTATTTTACTACATAGCTTACAAAATTCATTTGTGATAGCATTTTACAATATTTCGGTACATGATTCTTCATATATGAAGCTTACAATTCTTGAGGTATGAGTGAAGTATTTTACATTGTTGAACAGTTGGTTGCGCCAAGAGTACGCATGAATACATAGGTAGCGGTAAATTGATTTTTCGAAGATCTGTTAAGAATTTAGTGCGCTCGTTATTAAAATTAGGACACTGCCATAATATGTGTTCAATGTCTTGAGATATTCTTAAAGCCGCGTATTGGATTATTTCTAATTTGTCGATAAATTGTTGTTGCATTGGAAAATATATATAAATACTATAATCAAGAATTGACCGAACAAAACTTTTATATAGGGTGAGAAGAGTGTCTGTAGATGGACCCCATCACGTTCCTGTGAGGAATTTTATAATATTCATTGATCTTAGACATTTCTTTTGCGTTTGTTCGATGTGATCTTTGAATGTAAACTTGTGGTAAAAAATAATTCCTAGAAAGCGGACTGTTCTGCTAGTTTTGATTATGGTATTTTTCACATTTAGTTCAATTGTTCCTGGCGGAATGTTACGATTGTTGAAATGTATTACGACTGTTTTATGCAGATTTAATTCCAAACCTAAGTCATACAGATTGTTGTAAATTTTAACGATAGCTTCCTCTAGAATTTGTGTATTTTTTTCGATTTAACGAAACCGATTACAGTACATTGCAATGTCGTCTGCAAATTGGGAAATTATAACACTTTTGGGTAGATTTTAAGTAATTGAGGCCACATATATGCAATATAACAAGGGGCTTAGTACCCCGCCTTGTGGAACGCCTTTATTTACGGATCTAGGGTTAGATCTAGTGATATCAGTGAATCATGTTCTTTCAGTCGTGATGAATTTAATGAATTTAATTAAGTTAGAGAGGCATTTTAAGCTAGCTAGTTTTTCAATAAAATATCAATATTGACATTATCGAATGCACCGTCGACATCTAAAAAAGCGGCTAGTAAATCTTTTTTACCGATAAAGGATTCGTCAATTGATTCAATGACGACTGCTTGTTCTTTTGAAGGCCTTGTTTTACGAGCTGTTGCATTGGCGTACGAAGGTGCTTGAGTTACTTGAGAATTGTTGGTTTCATTAGTTTGTGTCGGGCCCCTGTAGTCAGAAGCCATGGCTGAGAATTGGTTTTGCAATTCAAACTGCACCAGCAGTTTGAATGCGTACTTCGCTTTATTTCACGTTTTCACAGATTGTCGCACTTCAGGTTAGTATATATATATAAATATATATAGACGAAAAATGAAAACGTGAAATAAAGCGAAGTACGCATTACAAACTCGGAGTGGTACGCGAAACACGTGTGCTCACGACGGCGTTATAAATTCAACCTGTACTTTAATTTACTTACATCTACATAAAAATGTATGTGTCTGTCTCAGCAGATAAATTATAGAAGTTACAAAAAGAAAATACACGAATAGAGCATCTGTTTTAATACAAAATAATTTCGAAACATCTTTAAGTAAATCCCGATCGATCATTACTTTCTCTCTCTCTCTTTCTCTTTACCTCTGTATATCTCTAGGAAGACCGAGAGAACCGTCCGTTCGTGCCGCTCGTCTATACCGCCGTCGTTAGTGAACTTGACGATCGGCTCGTAAATCAATCGCGCCACGGTAAACAACGAAATCATCGAAATACAAGACACATCACCGACGCAACGCGTTGTAGCGCGCGCGCGCGTGGCGAATTCGAAGCTTTGCGTCTTTTATAGGCGTTCAAATACTCGGAAAAAAAGATCAAGCTGCGGCTTTTCGCGAGCGTGACCGACTCGACGTGACGTGCAATACTCCGTTTTCCGCGTAAAAATAGAAAAATTATTTATGAACGAGCTTGATGATAATTGACTCAAATCGTTCCTTTCTGGAAGTCTATTTAAGATGTTCTGATAACCAGGACAGGTGAAATCTTTTTCAGATCATTATTGGATTTTTCATAAATATTTATAATAATTTTTTAGATGTTAAATATATATTAAAAAGATTTCAAAATTTCTATTTCGAATCCAAGATAGATCTGACACTTATAGCTTAAAAAGACCTTAATTTTGTAAAAAATTGTTGTTTTCAATATTTATAAAAGATTTGAGAAACAAATCTTAAAAGGATTTTAACAGCTTCTGTTATCGAAACGTCTTAACTAGGTCTCAAGGAAAAGAACAATTTGAAACAATGTAGAAGCGATGACGCGGTGCTTTTTCGTGAACTTTGTGCGAAAAAGACTTACGGAATTAAGTGTTGAGAGTTTAAAGTTCGTCGCTAACAGTAGCGGACGATGGAAAATATTTTTTCTTCTATATTTTAGTATTAAAGTTATTAAAAAGAAATATAGTATAGTAATAAAGATGTTAAAATGTAGTATTTTGTACAATATTAATTAATTTGGACATTTTATTAATTAATTATTAGTAATAATGTTATTAAAAACAATTTGAATACAAAATGCTCTTAATTTCGTTTCAAATTCTCTAGCTGGGTCCTGGAATCGTAATTATCCATTGGTTGAATTGGATACTTGAAATTTATAGAGAAGCTTTTGAAATACTTTTGCTTAACACGCTTAATGTTTCTGGTAAAAGCATATCATATTTAGATGTTTTTTTATATTATTCGCTGATTTGCGCAAAAAAAATTATTGAACAATAGAAAAATCAATTAACTATATGTAAATGATAATTAGTACAGCAATGTAAAGATCAATACCAACTGTTAATAAGGACCATAGACAAATAAAAAAACAAATATTATCAAACTGCATATGAAAATCAGCAAAAAGCGTAGTAGTAATATTTCATGTCTTAAAAGTTTGCTACATTTGCTTTGTCTATTATAATAATAGTAATACATCTACGTTAATATATTCTGACGTATAATATCATGGATATATTACATACCGTGTAGCCAATGTCAAAGTTACGTCCGACCCGTTTCGTCTGTTATCTACTTCGACACAGAATGGATATTTGTTTCCACCTCAGTTGCTGAACTTTGAATCCATTTTGTTTCATTTCTTCCACTAGTATATATAAAATGTTTTTCTCTTTTACACCTGATATAATATTATCCAAATCGAAATATATACAATTTTCAAACGTAATTTATTACTAATAAAACTTTTTATTTCCATATAACATTTAAAATAAAAAAAAATTGTAATTTATTTGAAAATGTAAAAATAGCATTGAATGCATAATACGAATATGTACACTAGATCAACATAAAATCTGATTCGCGCGATTTGAATTTCTTAAAATACTGCAATTTCATTGGATTGAATGCATATTTTCGCTAATCGAAATAGAGGATTTCCAAAAAATTCAAATCGTTCGAAACTGATATTATGTCTGTTGAGTGTACTTACCATTAATATTCATTCATTTATTCAAACTGTTATTTACGCTCCGCGAGATAATTTTAAATTAAATATTACTCGAACCAGTTATACAAATAAAAGGATACGTGATTGCAACCGTTAGTTTCAATTACATTTAACCATATAAGTGTTTATACACATTGATTTTTCATAATAAAATGAGATGTAACATCTCGAAGAATACTAAAACGTAATAAAATATGCCTCAATCTTTATATAAGACATAAAATATGCATATTCATAAATGCACACACCGCAGAGTGCCATATAATACCTTTATAAGAAGATCAAAATCTAAATCCGATGTCAGAAAACAGCGAAAGTATAGCGCCTATATATATACGAAAATCCTATTTCATCGAAAATTCTTATCTCTTCAGTGGTGCATCATTTCCTCTCGTAAAAAATGCATGCGAGCGTGGATATTAAATTAGTCAGCAGTAGCGGTGGGAAAACTACCCCGTAAGAAGGATTACTTATTTTGAGAATAATTTTTTTCTTTAAATCAGATGCAACATATTTCAGAACTTTTGGTTTTATTATATTTAGAATTGCCAAAAAGATTTATATTTTAAGTAAGTATTTGTCAAATATAAAGTAACATTTTTTTATTTTTATGTCTCACCGTAACCTCAAACGGGAACGTGGTTTCGAAAAACATCTACAATGTTCACTCTTAATAAAATGAGAATTTCTTTTTATTTCCTCAAAAATATTTTATGATCATGTCTCTTATATTAACTAAAAATATTTCTTAAATTAGGTGTCTCATAATTTTATTTTTAGTTATACAGATTTTTTGTAATAAATGAAGTTCATATTTACGTGTTTTAACAGCATACAAATTTCAATATAATAAAACAGAAATAAGCCAACCTTTTCGCCGTCCACCGACGAGAAAACGTATAAACATGAATAATCGAGAGAGCTCAAAAAGACAACGCGCGCGTACATATAAAGAGCTTTGTACATCGTCGATGACGACTATCGCGTGGGAAGTACAATACACGCGAAGGCGCGACAGCTGCGATCTGCATATACGTGGGAGGTGGGTCTTGAATTCTTCAAACTTTTTGCATGCGCGAATATAATATCGACATTTGCAAGCTTTTTGCACGGATCAGTAATTTTGCCGCGAGGATACGAGAGCATTTTTCAGATCCACCGAGAGGGCTTTATTGCTTGGAAAGTGTGGGATAATTCGCGTAGGTTTTCCATTAGTCGGTAAAGTCGATTTCAATGAAAATTGCGCGAGAAAACGTGAAATGCATTATGTTGGAGCAAGAGAAAAGTATAGCAGTGTTTTTATAGATGAGTTAAACAAAGATGTATAAATTGCACATTGAAGTTTGAACATTTTGCCGATCGAATGATAAATGCAGGTCATTTGTTTAATATAAGTGGAGCGCTTTGAATAGTAGAACGTTAATATTTTAATAACATAAAATTATTCAACTGTTTTAAATTTATTATTGAAACTAGAAAGTTTAAAGTGCTACGTAGTACATATACTAGAAACAATGAACTTTTCAATTTTACCGATGGATTGTTTTACCGACCGAGTGATGAATAATTGACAGGTTTTTAATTGTATAAGGCAGAAAACAATTCATATAGAACTCAAGTGAATAAATGTTTTATGCAATAAATCGACCGACGGACTATTTTACCGACTGAGTGATGAATGATTGTTGTATTTGTTTGACACGTAAAAAATATTTGAATAGTACACAACTGTTAAATTATTTTAAATTGATTTTCAAAGCTTGACAATTTGAATGCATGCCGTATACAAAATAGTAGGGAAGAGACATGGTATCTCAAATACACTGAAATTCTTTTTTATTCTATAGAATAGTGTGAACATATACCCAATACGCCTTTTTCGTGAAGATTGAACATTTATAAATATTAATTGAAAGATTAATTGATTTATAACTTTCAACAGCGTTTACACTGCTGACTGCTTATGATTGGTACATAAATTCAAGATGTCTGCCATAGCATGCATCCTTTTTCGTTGGTACATTAAGAAATATCTTTGTTATAGTTTTAATTATTAAGAATTTAGATCACACATATAGAAAAATCTTTAGAACATTTTTGTATGTATTATTGGTCTTTCTTATTCCACAACATTTTGTAATCGGGTAGTATTATGATTGATACTCTATATATTGTTTATCATGGTGCACGGCCATGTTTGGGCGTGCTTTAAATTCTAATTTAAAATTATATATTATAAAAAATTCCCATGCACCTAATATTGACTCAAAAAATTTCTTTCTTTCACTTTTGTGTACAATTTTACTTATAGTTTAATAAAAAGAAATAATGGAAAATTCGTGTTTCTTCCCTATTTAAACAGTATTTACAATTTTACTATCTGTTTCGAAGAACAGCTGTTACACCAATGTCCAGAAATAGCTTTCTCTCCTAATCTCATCACTCATCGAAATTAAGGAAGCTTGCGTCCATCCTCACACGAACAATCCCTCCGCATCCACATACATATACACACACGCCGGCTAATAAAGCGATATAACCCCTCAAAAACCCGGCGCGTACGTCTCCTCTCGACAATCAACACCAAACCAGAGTCTATAATATACTACATATACCCGCGCGCATATAAGGAAGCGATAAAAATGGATACAGACGCTCACACACACACACACATACGCATACTTATATACTGTGAGCAAACAATTAAGCCGGTGCGCCGAAATGCCCCGAGGCGTCTTCTCTGTCTCCTCCCGGCTTCTTCAGGGCAGCAAAAGTTTCATTAGTAAATTGAGCCGACTACGTTTCGTTTGCCGAAGGGTCTACGTGTGTATATATATATATATATATATATATATATATATATATATATATATATATATATATATATATATATATATATATATATATATATATATATTCGGCTTGCCGAATAATAATATATATATATATATATAAAAGGGATGAAGATGACCATCTCTCTGTGTTGGGTGTGTGTGAATGTAAGCTTTTTACGCGCGACTCTTTCTCAGTGGTTGGGATCGCGAAGTGTGGGGTTTCTATCTTTATGTGTGTATACGGGGTGTTCCGCGAAACTGACGTGTGTTTACCGAGGCTGAGAGCTATAATGTGTCTGACTGCTGAGTAAAAGGCTTTGGATACGCGTGTATAAGAGTTTTATTTTTTTTTGTGTAGTTGATTATTGCGCGTGTCATCGTTTGATGGACCGATTAATATTTTTAGATGGCGATTGTGTAAATATATTAGCAGATGCTTGGAATGGTTTAGGCAAAAATGGTTTACCTTGCGTTGACAGCTTTGCTTCTGAAATTTAATTAACCTGGTTTATGGTATGTACACTTTCTTGAGTTTCTGAAAGAGCTTACAAATTAGTGCTTGCCGAGAATCCGATAATAGGAGAAAATATATTGCATCGCATATCGTTGAAGCCCGTTCATGGTAAAGGAACAAGGTTGTATCTAGATGCGTGTATTCGTGTATTTTACTTTGTAATAGTGTATATATAGCGCCGAGAGTTAACTCCATGCCTCACTATAAATGTGCCCAGATCCTAATTAGACCAGGATTCCTGTTCATTTGCTTACGTAAATTGTTACAACAAACTTTCTGACTAATTGGTGAATTTGAAAACCAATATAGAAATTTATATTATTAACTATTTTGCATAGTGTATGAGGAGGGATATTTTTATTTACCTTACTCTTGCGTAGAGTAGGTACCTAATTTCCTGTTTTTATACAATAAATTCCAGAATATATCCTTTAGTGTATCAAACGTTCATGAGACCATGATGCAAAAAATGTCGCCGTTGGAAACGGAATCACCCATATACATAAAAACTGACTTAGTTTTAGGTAGGAGCCGATTCCCCGGAGCCACGGATAAAGCTTCTCTAAAACCATTTTTGTTCTTTCTCGAAAAAAGTCAGAGGTACCAGCCGGGATTCAAACCCGGCACTCTCTGAATAGAAGACCAAGCCCCTGATCTGCTGAGCCATCGCGGCTCTTTATTGAATTTTTCATCTATCCAGAATGCCAATAAAATTTAATAATTGCAAAAAGACTTTTCAATGTGAACTTTATACTGAAAAGAAATTATAGTACCCGTTACTTATAAAAGTGTATTAAAAAATAAAGTTGAATTTTTTTAGAACCAAAAATATGTAGGGCCTGTTACCGTAAAATTATAATAATTTAGATTTAAAACTTGCTTAATGTTTTTTCTTCTTTTAACATACTTAAACCGTAGATCTCGAAAGAAAGTTCGAGAAATGAATACGACGAAAGAAATTGTAATTTGAAAAAATAGCATTCGCATTGGCAAAGGTAGCACTAACGCCAAAAGCAATGTTAAATTCTCATAAACTTTATATATAATATGTTCCCTGGCTATGAAAATGGGTCTTTAAGATAAGTATTTTGTTTAAATACTTTAAGTATACCATATCTTACCTCAAAAGATAAAATGATGGTCACCATTACAAATAAATGGTATAAAATATACTAACAATTTATTAAATTTAACTACAGTCGAGTCACGGGGACTGAGAATCCGGGGACTGAAATTACGGGGGACCTGCAATGCTTCTTATACATGGGGATGTTTCGGAGACTGAGAAGCTCCTATACTAAATACACATTGCAGTCCCCGAGAAATTTGGTCCCGAGTCTTTTTGCAGTCCGCGCAACTAGATTGTATAATTAATTGTACAAATTTTTGGTAAGAAATTACAAAAAAATCGCATAGTCACTTTACTTAAGAGGGCATGAAAACAATCATTTATTGTGATGCGTTGGGTCAAGATCTTGATGTTCTACCACGCAAAATTCAAAATATTATTGTATTTTGATAGCATACAAATTTTCAGAATGATTGCTTTTAAACATAGAAAGTTTTCTGGACTCGTAAAACAAAAGTGTTTTTTTTTGGGTTTAACCCAGACCTGTCTCCTTAATAACTGTACTAAAATATACAGCAACTTATAGTCTGCCTTGCTGTTACAATTATTTCACGTAATAATTTAAACTGATTATTATTAATGTGAACTTTCCTATTGATTACATAGAAATCCCTACCACCCGACTTCATCTCTCCTCAACGCGTAAACCTCCCTACGCAAAACCCCCATCCACATATATATATCCTCGCCCCTCCAACCCTTTCGAGTTTCTCTCAGCCACCGAGGAGAACAAAAGACAGGTCTCTAATTCACAAGAGGTTCGTCCGCATCCTCGCGCGTGTATAGCTATAATACGTTGTATAACTCGCGGCGCAGCAGCAGTCGCATCAGCCGTTTTTCGCCACCGCACTCCACACACTCCGCAGACACAATGTCAAGGCAATCGATTTCGAGTGCCAATTAGCTCGGCGCGGCACAGCCCAAGCTGACGCTAATGAACGCGACTCTCTTTCTCTCTCTTTTTTTTGTCTGCTGCCTCGTCAGGGACGATCACTTTGACGCGAGATTTTTTTTCCTCTGCCGTGATGGCGCTGTAATGTCGGATGAGAGTCGATGCAGGGGCGACCCTGCGACGATTCGGGGGATGGACGGCGGGAAGGACGATTTGTGGGAGAGATAAGGGCAGGGGGAAGGGGGTAAGAAGTGCGGGGGAGGTTGTGTGTATTAGGTTTGATTTTTATCGGATTGGGTGATGGCCGATGGCCGTGACGAGGTGGATGTGAGTGGGGTCGTCGTAGAACGTAACTGGGAGGAATTTTTTTTTGGAAATTTTGTAACATCATGGAGACGTATTTTTTTTATTTGGGGGATTGGCTGCTAACGTTCAGTTTATGTAGTTCGGACAATGCTTCCAATTTAATAATTAATTAACTTTTTATTGTCAAATTACGATGGAGAAGTTTTTAATCATGTTTGAATCTAGTTTTTGATCAGTTATACTAACTATATATACCTGATATATATAATGAAATGTTTTAAAAATAAAAAATATACATGTATTATTGAAAAATATGTGATTTAAATTAATAATGTGTATTATGCATAAATTTATTAATATGTAGATAAATTATTAATTTCATAGTAATAGAGTACTCAAATTTCTTTTAAAAATAACAACCGGTCGCTGTATGTATTTTCTAAGATACATTAAGGAAAACTTAATTCTAACCATTTTTCATCTGTTAAAATTTTTGAGATCTTTAAGTTAGAATACTTTTTTCTCAAATACCAAAAAATGTTATTGTTTTACTGGAAAGATGCTCTGAATATTAATGCGGTTAATGCTCTTCCAAGTACTTCCAAAGTACATTTATACTGCATCAACTTAATTAAAAACTAAAAAACCCCTGCCAATTCATTGGTACTCAGCTTCCTAAAACTTAAAAAAATGTTCCAATATGAAATTATTTATTCTATTTAAGGATGAGGCCCAGTCGAGAATCTATTTTCTGTTCATTAATACTAAACCTTTTGGAAATTTAGCAGCATATACTATATATAAAATTTAAAAGCTGAGATATACCTCAAAATTCGTTAAAAATGGTCAAAAAATGAAGATTTTCAACATTGTCCAGGTGATGAAGGATTCATTAGTGACAATTTCCCATGGATATTTCAATTACAATATACGTAATAAAGAGATGTCTGTCGTTAAACTGCTTTATAAGAATGATAATAAAAGTTATACGTGTTAGAACGTACGACATTTAAAAAAGACCATATTTTATCAAACCTTTTCTTCTTAGTATCACAAAGCTTCCTCTTTGAGGAATCAAAACTAAAACCTATTAACTAATAATTGAAAAATTAAAACCTAACTAAAAACAGAAAAGCTAAAACCTATCTAAAAACCAAAAACCTCTAAATCTAACGTATGCAATGCGCCTCCTATTGTCCCTCTAACAATTAAACCTGTAACGAAACGCAAAAAAGAAAAGTCTATAATACTCCCCCTATACCTGTATACACACATTTACAGAGAGGCAGCAGACTGTTACACACAGGCGCAGGCAAAGCAGAAGACAAACGCGGCACGCGTTTAGCACGCTCTTTCTCTGTAATTACGCGAAAGGGTCATCATCCACGAGCCGGCACAAAAGCGAGAGAGAGAGAGTGAATAAGAGAGACAGCGAGACAGAGAGAGAGAGAGAGCACGCAGAAAGGCATTAATCTTGAAGCCGGAGAGGAGGTCAACCCCTCGACGCGACGCGGAAATTGCTCCCTCCCTCTCCCTCTCTCTCTCTCTCTCTCTCTCTCTCTTCTTAACTGCGCTTCTATTTTTTCTCTTTTTAATCTTGATCGTTCTTTTATCAATGTAATAAGCAGGCAAGCCGGGCAGATGGGGAGAAGGCAAATTTATCGCCGCGTAGTGCCACGCGCCGTATGATTTACGAGTTTCTCTCGTTTCTGAGTAGTTATTACGGGGATTTGTACAGCTGGAATCGAGTGCAGACGGGACGATAAAGGTTTCGATGAGGAGTGAGTGGGTGTCCTGGAGGTATGAATGTAAATCGAGGGAATTAGATGATTAAAAAACGCGTGTGTCAGGCGTGACGAGTTTAAGAGGCGTACCTTTTTTGAGGTTAGTTTATGGGTTATGCGAATCATTGGAAAGTGTGCAAACTTATTTATTTAACTGTATAAGTGATTGCTTTTGGCTTATATTTCTGTTATAGCAAGTAAAACGGACAGGTGCTCTGTGACCGTCATATCCTCACTGAAAAGTCTCACATGAGAGTAGCCACATAGAATATATGTAGTTTTTATATCGTTTCCATGTGAACTAGAACTATAGATATAGAATATAGAACTATAGAACTATACGGAATCCACGTGGATCCCGCGTCCCATCACAGGAGGGGCTCGATGTACTTTCCTGCAGAGATTACATAATTCTCATTTGGTTAAGTTCCTGGTATACTGGAGTACGCGACGCGAAAGCGACGCAAATGCGCAGCAACTGGCATTGTAAACCTTTAATATTTAACAGTTAGTAATACTTTGATACGAAAATTATAATTATTAACCTCCAATATTTTAGTTAGATTATTTTCAATACAAAAAAAGACAAACAGCTGCCAATTCATTGGCACTTAGCTTCCTCAAACTAAATTAATTGTTCCAATATGAAATTCCTCGTTCTAATAAATTATTTTAAATTGCTATATCTCTTTCTAAATAATACCTCAACAAAGGTGTGCTTTTTATCATTAATGGTTTAACAAAAGATAAGTTTTTTGTAAAATTACAGAACGGTAGGTAATAATCCTTATCACAGCAATTTTTTCTCTGTACGTAATTTATTAAAATTATTTAAACATTTAAATTAGCTTTAATCAGATGTTAGTACGTAGATTCACTGAATTCCTGATCATCTAAAATTTTCTGAACAAAAAAAGGGAAAGAGCCTATCTAAAATTTACGGTTGTAAAAGGTATAAGGTAATTTTATGCTCTGTTTAATGCATTTACACTAAATTGATTATAATATTTCTAACATACCAAAGAACTCGAAAAACTAAAACTCAAAAATCCAAACATCAAAAATTGTTATAAAAAAAAACTAGTTGGTAAATCTTTAAATTTTGTTTCAATTTCCAGTCTTCATAAACAGAGCCCTGTTTGGTAAAAAATGACCGTGCCATTCTTGAGATATAAGCGATCAAATACAATTTCAAAAAATACATAACCTCAAATATCTCGAAATATAAAGGTCGTTGTGATCTGAGCAAAGAACTCGTTCAAGAGATACCATTTTAGAACGATTCAGATAAAATGATACCGGTATACTCCACTATTCGCTACTTAATGAAAATCAATTTTTACAAAAAGATTTTTTCCCTACCAAAGAAAAAGAAGAGCGTAAAAAATTTTACAGAATATTCTTATACATATTCCTAATCATCTCAATTTTCAAAAATTTGCATTCTTATATTTCACAGATATAACCATTTGAAAAAAATGACGATTTCGTGAATAACAAAACAAGGGAAATTCAAAATATCGGGTGGAAAAAGATAGGTAATTTTATGCTCTTTCAAATGCATTATCACGCAATCGATGATATTATTTCTATGGCATCAAAAAACCTAAGAAACTAACAACTCATAAATTAAAAAACCGCTAAAAAAACAATAACGCATCGAAACACAAAAATCAAATTTTGATCCGCTGTCTTTAATGAAAAACAAAAAAAAATGAGCACCGAAGCATTAATTTTCACGCATGGGAAATGTCGCATGGGAACCATGTGTTGTATACATGGATCTCATATGGAATCTTGTTTGGTTCCCATGTTATTTTTATTTAGCAGGGATAAGATATTCTTAATTTACTCAGCTGAGTTATGTGGTATAATTGTAAACATAATTCATAACATATTCGTTTCGTATTCTGACCCGCTGAGGACTGTACTGTTATACATTTTACGGGGCTGTAGTTTTTATCGTTTACCGATGCACTTTTTTACTGGTTGAGCAGGAGACATATCTTGTTAAAACATCAGGTGATTTATCAAGTTATTTATTGGGTTACCAGATTATGTGATTCTATTATGGGAAGTAAATATTCGTGTGAAACAGATGATACAATCAGTTGATTATATCAGGTGATATATCACCTGATTTACCACCCACATTTTCTTAGTAGGTAGTCTTATTCTTATTGATATGAAATGCATTTATTCAATCGATGATAACAGATCAATAGGAAAGGCGTTCTTTTTTGGTACCCAAATTAATCATTTAAATTTCACACTAAATTATAAACATGGACATATTTTTGAAAAATTAATAGAGACCCATCATTTATCAGAGTAGATTATTAATTCAATTATTTTTGATTTTATGAAAAAATTTTCTTTTAGAATTTTTAAAATAATCCAAATAGTAATAAACAGGATAAACGTGAAATGAGTAGAAACGATCTAGCATATGTTTGCTTAATTTACCTTATTATAACTTATCACACTAACTTTCGGAATCATCCCAACATGAATGTATAGCAACATGCTATATAGAACAAACAGTAAAGTTTTAACTAATCTCTGTCATCTGTCAACTGGAAATCCCTACAACATCCTCCATCACAAAACTAACACCAAATAACGGCAACGTATAAAAGACTCCCATCCGAACATCCACTCGACCGCTTATTTTCGTCAAAATTAACATATATCCGTCATCCCTTCTTTATCGCACCCTCAACCTCCCCACCCTCAAGACTCTCGACTCTCTCGACTCTCTCGACTCCATAAGCGCATAATATACCGCGGATTATATCCTGCAAGGGGGAGCTCTATCCAGTCGATCCTCCTCCAGCCCAAGCCAGCAGAACGTTATATACCCTTGATTCTCTCGACTGCGGGGGGAGGATGCGGTGGCAGGAAAGAAGGAATGCTAATCCAACTCCAGCTCCGCTGCGCTCAAGGACGCGAAAACACTTCGCAGGGATGTACGTAAGGATATCGACGATCGCCGAGCGTTGACGAAGTGCCGAGTGCACTTTGGCCGGAAAGTTTCGGAATGCGATGTACGAGCTACGTGAGAAAAAAAAACAGAGCGTCTGGAAGAGGGACGACGCGCGGTTTTGGTGGAAGGGAGGGTGTGGCATAAGTAACATTTTGTCGGGGAGTTGGTTCGGCGAAAATTGGCGCGCATGGAAATTGCTGGATTTGCGAAGAGAAAAAAAGTGCGTATAAGAGGGAAGTTTGCCGCGGGTTCGGTCGGCGTCTGGGTCTGATTTTCCTGAACGACTTGATGCATGGTTGGTGGTGGTGTGCGATGTACGCGGTTGTAGAGAGAAGGAGCGGAGGTGGTTGGGATTGGTCGTTGATTTGCTGGTAGGACGATGTCGTCTGGAGAGTCATATTTTGGGGTGTAAGAGACGTTGAATGAATTGCTTGCTGGCTCGTATCATTTATTCAGGGTTCTTTTTTCAGGTTTTCGTCGCTTTTTGAAGAAGTGGGGTGCGAGGTGAAAGAATTATCGTTAATAGTTGATGTAACGAAATGCTTGTGTACAAACTTGAGACTACATGAAGTATAATGTTAAAAAGAATTATACGAAAATCTCTCTAGGGAAGTTTGGATCATTTATCAAACGTTTTTTGAATCACGTGGAACAAATGGAACGTAAAATCTGCTGAAACGCACGTTGATTACACCTGTGAGGCTGTCTTAGTTTTTTTTTATATATGTCACAACAGTTTTAAAATAAATGAATTCCTTTTTATAGGGCTTTATTGCTTTATATTACATTTAAATGTTTCTTTCTATCCGGACTCCTCAAAAGAAGTTCTGTACTTTGATTTTAGGTATATTTAACATATTTTAAAAAGCCGTTTTGCATTCTAATTAATTAATTACAAGTTTTATCTTCAAGTCAAAACATTATTTCATGCAACCTCAAACGTTTACTTTTTCATCGGTTATTGATATTGATTTGTGTATTCGGTTATTGATTGATGTACGGAATCGAAATGAAATGTTCAGTATTAAAAAAGTTCTTGCATGCAGCTACTTATTGCGCGGGTACTTTAAGAGGTCCAATTTCTTTTATTGATTTGGTATTCGATATACTAAAGTACATAAAAAGATAAATAAAAACTTCATTTGTGTACTTTCATACGAATTATCGCATAAAATGAAGAATTATGCAGTAAGTTCAAAACATTTAAATTTAAATTTAAAAATATTCGCGTTTTTGCGTGAAGTTTGTTACTTTTAGGTAAAATAACTTCAGCGAACCTCTGATAACTAATTATATTTAGCCTGGTAGAAATTCGTCCATTAAAAATGAACTGATAACTCCTCGGATAACTCGATGCAATGATAAACAGCCAGTATTTTGGTTGCAATGAAATATTTAAATTAATTTTTCTCTTTATTTTTACATTATAACTTGAAAGAATATTTTTTTCTTTTGACGTTGCCATATTTGTGCTCGCATATGGTGGTAATCTACGACGAGGGTCTGCGGTGTGTTTGTAAACAAAGCACATGCAATTTTTACAGATGTGCTTGCATCAATCGGCAGAGACTAGGAATCGAATCGGGTTATCGGCGTGGGAATCCGGCACTCTACCGACTGAGCCACCGTAGCCCTCAACTTCAAAGAATATAATGGAAAACAATAATTTACAAAATTACAAATATGAAACATTGGAATTAAAGGTATTTATAATTTATAACTGCTATTGGCGTGGATATTACAAGGCTTTCATTTCACCTTCTTCTGTCTTTTCACTCATCAGTGAGCAAGAATGCTACTTATTTCCTAGCCAAGAAACAGTTTAACTTCTTTTTAAAGTTATATTGTGTTTATAAAATTGAAAATGCGTAATAAATCGGTTCAGATCAAGAAATTAATTCTCTACTTCATTAAATAATGTGCACTCTGAAAAGAGCATTTCATAGACTCGGACAAATGCACCACTTGTTATAAGCATTTGGTCATCGACTAGCCATTTACTGACTTTAAAAGGGAATCTTTTTTAAATTTTTAAACTTATGTTTCTGATGATCATATATATATATCTTAATTTATTATTGAAACAAATCGAATAGTATACACTATCGCAAATCTGCTATAAACTTGATATCGAAGTTACATTAATTATCTTGAAGTATTATGAACAATATTTTATACATTTAATTTAAATTATACACAATAATTCTCTTGACCTTAACTTTGACATACGAACTACCCAAAAAAACTCAATTTAAAAAAAAATTGTTTTCGCATTCAAGAACAACAGGAAAACGTCTGTACCTTCAATCTTCCTCCATCCCCGTCCATCAAAAGCCTTCAAGCATTGCAACCAAAACAAAGTCACTAACGAAGAAAACCCTTCAAAAAACGCCCAGCCCAGCGACATAAATCACCCACGCAAAACAATCAGAGAATTAATTGACATCGACTTCCGCAGCCTCTGCAGTCCCCTCAATTTCCGTGAAAAATATCTCTGCACCACCGCAACCAAAAAAAATTTCCTTCCTGCACCCACGCGCGCGAAGGAAAAAAGCACGAAACGCCCTCTGCTCCCTGCGCAACTTTTTTTTTCTTTCGAGGGAGGCTATAGGCGTACATCACACAAGGGGAAAGGGCGATAAGGAGGAAGCTGAAGCTTGTTTTTAGTCGTGCTCTCTCTCGTACGACGGATCGATGAGAAGAGAGAAAAAGAGAGTGTGAGATAAGGAGGCTAGCTGTGCTTTATATTGTCGACGATTCGCCCGTCGCCCGCGGAATTGGAGACTTTTCTCCGTATCGGTGGACGAAGAGCGCGAAGATGCAGGTAGCGTGATAAGAGCCATTGTCGATGGTGCGGGATGCGTTTGAAGCTGATCGAAATTGGATTGAGTGAATTTGAGGGTGAACTGATTCAAAGGTGAAATTTGAAATTTGAAAATGGACCTAAAGATTTGGTAGTTCTACAATTTTTAGTCTGGAGTTAAGCATTTAAACATTTTTCTAAGCGAAATGTTTATCGAGTATACCTTATATTGGTATTTTGAAATTTATTAAGATCTATTATCTCTTTTGGTTGCCTCGTTATTTCCCGAATTACTATAGTCAAAGTTTTAGAATAACAGCAGTTAAATAAATATTATACTTCACCTATAAAATTGTTTTTTAGTGTCATGATGATTGGACTTAAACTGAATATATTTTTAAATTCTTCTCGTTTACTTTAAGGTAGTACATATATAATAAAGATTCTCAAAAGTTCTAGTTCGATTCATTAAACATTGACGCGTGTTCCATGAACGCTGATGCTGAAACTTTAATTTTAGTAATTCAGAGAATTGAAGCAACTAAATAAAATTCACTTAAGGTATCATATTACGACTAAAAAATGTTCGTATTATGTTTAGCTTCAAAAAAGAAATTCATGTGAAGATCGCTTTATCATTTTGATGCCCCCTACTGAAAGAAATGAAGTGATAAATTGCATGACGTTATCGAGAACTTTGTCACGTAAATATTCACTTGATAAATTATGTGATAACTTCAGCGTTTACATATAAATTTTTTTTTAATTTTCAAAAAATAGACTTTATGTACACTTTAATGTCTAGGGGGGGGGGGTGAGGCACTACGGGCACCCATAAATTCAAAGGCATGTAGATAATTTATTTCACGCTTAATATGCAAAACAAAAAAAAATACAAACGTACTCTTATTTTAATATTTTCCTTAAACTGACCGTCGTGCTCTACACATGGGGCAAAACGGACACAGGGTGGGGCACAATTGGCACGGGTGTCCCAATCATTTTTATTATCAATTATGAGGCAAAATAGGACATGCAATGGATAATATTTTGCATAAGTTTGATAGAAACACTTTTTTACAGGTTTACAAGTGTTTTAACAATGAATAGTATTTGATTAAGCACATTATATTTCCTAATATTACTTTTTCTTTTTAATTGTGCATGTATGAATCGGCTCTATTTTATACATGCAAGGCGAATGGAGAATCAAGCATTTTAAATCGTCCATTACATCAATAAAACCAAGTAAAAATTGCGAAAATGTTTAAATATTTTTAATGTTAGCAGGCATGAAATGGACATTTCTCAGCTTTTTCGGGTAAGAAATTAATCATTTCTCACTTATTTCTCATTTCTCACTTAAAATGAGGTTAGAAATTGAAATTTCTCACCTGTATCAGGAAAGAAATGGGTATTGTTAAATACCCCGTAAAAGGCCAAATCATGCCTTTGTTAAAAATAATACGGTGTGTTTGAAATTCAAATGAAGGTGCCTCTTTAATCGTCCGTGCCCGTCGTGCCACTCTCCCCTATATATAGGAAGTTTATCATTTTAAGGATACTTCCCAATTTAGATTTTGTGTATATGTGAAACGCTTTTTTAATAAATAAATGATTTTGAAATTTCTTAAATATGAAATGACAAATTACTTGTGTACCATAAGACACCTGATTGTAAACTGTATATACTTATATAACTTAATATTTATATTTACTATAGTAATAATAATGTATACATTTGTATGGCAATATAGTATAGAGTACATTTTAGAAATGTTTATTATAAATAAAATTTACTTACATGCACTTAATTAAGGCAATGTTATAAGTTTGTATTATGAAAATTTCTACAATATTTTAGCTGCCAACTCGAAAATTATGTTTACAATACTAAAGTAGCGTTTTCCACTACATTTGAAGTAATTATTTTCATCATATTTTTAAAGGTACTTGATTTAATTTTACTCTGATCTTTTATGAAAAAATCGGTGCAATCTTACGTTAAGAAAATTCAAACTACTTTAAATTAAACTACTTTTAACTAAAACCTGCATTGCTAAAGAGTAAACTTAAAAAGAAAAATTAACATAAATTTTATAGATCTATTTTACTCAAACCACTTTACAGTAGTCTTTTCAGTATAAAACTTTTGGAATTTTTGTCTTTTGAAGGTCAATTTAAAATCTGGACCGGCTTTTAAGATTGCATCGTATTTGACGATAATTTTCAGAGAGAAATTCTCTCCTTGTATAACGGATCAGCAGAGGATAATGCTTACAGAGTAGAGTAGCACTTACTTTAAAAGCTAGATCCTTATTATTTGGATATTCGGAGTTCCTGCTCTGTTTTTAGCCCTCTTAACTGAATCCAGAAGCTTTTGCACTGAAAAAACACGAGAAAATAAGATAGATTTTTTAAAGTGAATTTTTGTTTGCTTTGCATCAATGTGTCTTATAGTATACGTTAAGTAAACAAAATAATTCCTGCGGGTAACAAATATAAAACATAAACGTGTGACTGAAATACAATGTCAGAATGTTATACAAAGAGACCATCAATAAGGATTTTTGACGACACGTTCTTTAAAATTCTTCATACTTCTAAGCAAACAATGATAAAATGCAAAAATTCTGAGCGTTGTGAGTACATAAACTGACAAATTAAATTTAATTATACGTTTATTTCCTATCGCCAAAGATTGATTGACCCGAAGTTCCAAACAAATACTTCACGCGTACGTCACAAATAATCCAATAACCCTCATAATTAAAATTATTTGGAATATACATCAAACGCTCGCAAATATGATGCTTGCAAATTCCTGTCTGTTAGTTATATGTAGGTAAAATTCACTACAAACTATTTTCGAATACACATAATATAAATATATATATTTCTCGATAACTTATTTCTCAAATAATTTATTCTCTTTTAAATGAATTATTAATGGAATTTAAAAAATTGAGGAACCTGAATGAAATGTAGATAATTAATTGCATCCACAGAATAAGACCAGACTATAACAAATTAAAATTGTATTATTACTTGAGTTTAATAATTGCACAATAGTTTCTTAACCTTTTTTAACTAATATTTGAAATATATTAAGGGCTTTTATTTTCGTATGAGCTATTTTATGTATAAGAAAACAAGTGTAAATAATTTTGAGTTGTCATACTCTTGTTCTGGCGGTACAATTTTTAACGCATTCAAAGAGCATGTGTTTTATAAAAGACACTGTCTTTTTCACTTACAAAATCTATGACTTAATTACATTTGTCAGTTTTTGAACGTAAAATCTATTCATATGTATTGTTATATAGCTCAAAACTGGAAAAATATATTTGGATTTTTTGAGTGTATAATAGCGAAAAAGAATGGCGATTGATTTAATATACTAAAAACCTTCCCATATACTAAAAGCAAAGAAAATAAATTCAGGATGCTTAAAATTAAAGTACTTACAAAGATAGTTAGAGCGAAACTAGATTAAATAGTGAGAGAAATAGTGAATGAAAGAATAGCCATTAAGGTTTTAATGAGAAAACCATTTAGTAAAAGACTTTTAAGTACACTGTCACAATGTCACAGAGTTAAGAAGATAATATTTAAATCAATAAGAAATACCTTGAGTGTGAACAAATATCGTAAAAAGAATTAGTACAAAACAAAAAGAAAAATGTCATTCTTGTGTTGACGAGTTAACGAACTTCCGAGTTTCAAATACTGTATCAACAAGTAAGGTTAATAAAATCATCATCAATACCATATGAGATTCAGTTCCTGGTCTTCTAAGTCCAAAAAATTCAAGCAAAATGAGTCAGCGTTTATTCTTTTAAAACCTTCGTACAAACACAACGTCCCGTTTGTCACGCAATTCAACACCCACGCTAACCCTCGCAAATTCAAAAACCACCATCCGCAACACCACATATACGTGCATACACGCATAATAATAAAAAATCCTCTGTCTGTCGGTTCCAGGTGAGGACGCGTATCGCCCGCAATTCAAAGAAGGATCAAAGCACTCTGCCAGCAGGATGCCAAGCCTCGCAACCGTCACCGGCACCAGTACCACGACCGAGCTCCAGCTCCAGCCAATCGCACCCGAGCATCGCCACCATCAGCGGCGCCGGCTCTTATTTAATAAGCCCTCGTCCTGAGCTGCAGCTATACATACAAGGAAGATTGATCGATCGACCTGCAACAAAAAAAAAGGAGGGATGTAATCTGTCCGAGAGAAAGAGAGGTGTTAATAAAAACGCGGATACGTGGGAGCGAGAGTTCTGGGAAACTTGCTCTTCGATTGGGGGGGATTAAATTCTTGAGACGCTGTTGGGCTCTTGTTGACGTTGTTGCCGTTGTTAAGCTCGAGTGGGATTTGGTGCGCTTCTTGCTTGACGCGGGAAACTTGCGTTGTAGTTAATTTTGCTTATGTTGGTAGCGAGAGTGAGATTAGGGTTTCTTTTGGGAATTTTAAGTGGATAGTGTGTGTGTGAATTAGTCGGGGAGGGAATCGCGTTGAGTAATGACTTTTTGAAACGAAGGTTACCATTGTAGCGTGGAAATAATCCATGTGAATGAAGTTCAAGTGTAGCTACTATAATTTGAAATTAAAATAAAACGTTAGAACGTCAGTTGAACCAACTCAAAAAGCAATTAGTAAGGGTAGTAGTACAATACACTGAAAGTGAATACAAAATTTATGAAGTAATTTAAACTTTTAAATCGAAGAAAGCCGTTAGAAAGTTTAAAAAAGGCGCGCGAATAAAATTCCAATACAGTCACTAACCTAAAAATTGAAGAAAAAAGATACAAACTAAACTATTGATCAAACCAATTTCAAAAAACTACTATAGAGGTAAATAACTGCAACAATCTATCGTGAGTGTATACAAAATTATTAAACCAGCCTAAAGTAGTTTAAATTGAAAAAAGCAGTTAAAAAACACAAAGTGAATGTAAAGAAATATTCCAGTGCAACCACTAACCTTGACAGTTACTTAAAAATTAACAAACAAAATTAAAATATCATTAATATCAACTTAATAAACGATTGAACAGGTATCTAAATCTTCAACAACTTACCGTGACTAAATAAAAAAGAAATATTTTAACCTGAAAATTTAATATTCATCAAAAACATGAAAAAATTCCAATACATTCACTAACCTAACATCAAAAGAAACACAAAACAAAACATCAATAAACATAAACCAACTCCAAGACATATTAAACGAAGAAAGTTACAACCAATTCCTCAATCCACCACCTACGTTAAACTGTAAAAAGGCGCGCGCACGCCTCGAGATGAAGAGAAAGACAATCTAATCCGCAACAGAGAGAAAAGAAAAAAATAAGACGGCGAGGAATGAAGTGTGACGGATAGACGACGAGGAATGAAAGGCAAAGAGAAGAGCAGCAGCCGTCCGCAGCAAATATGAACACGTCGTACGTGCTGGGGGAGGACGAGGAGTGGGGCAGGCGCTACTTCTTCACCTACTACAGCGAGTTCGGCGACAGGAAGGGCGCCAGCGGCATCGAGGTGAGTCTTCCTTTCCTTCTCTTTCCTCTAGACTTTCGGATGACGCGATTTGCATGTGTGCGTGGGGAACTGCGCGGGAAAGCGTCGATATTGCGTTCGTTTGTTCTGTTTTTTTTCTTCAGGTTCGAATGTAGGGGTAGAGAGGTTTATATTTGTACTTTAACTACGGCTGTCAGTCGGTTTGACGGCAGGCTGCGGAGATGAGCTTTTCGATTCGGAGAGAATTGTGTTCTTATTTGTATATGCGGATGTTTATTTTTGTTTGTTTGGAGGAATGTCGTTTGGGGTGGAAGGTTGATTTACTGGTTTAAAATTGAAAAATAACGGTGAACTATTTTGAACGAGATGTGTTGAGAAATGCAAGGGATTGAATCACGTGATTTATCAGATGAACATAAGCATAATATGGGATTGAGAAAAATTAAAATAGTTAATTTAAGACTTAACGTGGCGTAATTAATTATCTGAGATATCATGCGATTTGGCATGTAATCTTCAAAGAAATTTAAATTAGATAAAATTAGTGTTTTATATACATAATATTAAACATGATGAAAAATTACTTGATTAATCCGAAATCATGTGATCTACCACGTGATTAATAATTTGAAGGTTTTCTCGGTAACATCGTGTTATTAATCATGCACAAATTTTTACGATTAAACACTTGATCTTTTTAGTAAGACAAGTAATTTTTATTTATCGTTGTAACAATACTATCGTGTTTAGTAATTATTTCATATAATGTAAACTAACCTGCGTTATTTAACTGCGTATTTTTCAACTATTTCTGTTTATTAAAATTTTATCTTGAAGGATAAATGGTTTACATTCGCTATTGTTGCTAGTAATTTATCTATTATATATACTATGCTTAAAGGTCGCACTCAAACTCATTAAAACTAAGTTACGGTATAACGTTGCAGCAACAAGTTCGTTAATCAAAGAAGGATAATGCAAGTATTATCAATTAACTTTTAGTCTTCTTAGAACAACGTTGTAAACTTTAAACATACTTTAATTGATTTACAAAAACAATATTCTAACACAATGGAGTGCCATTCACTAATAATTACATCTGATTCGTATCGAATGCTTTTGGAATCTTCTATTATAAGATTGGCTAGAAGTAGATTCATAAGATTCGATACGAATGAGTTTCCTTGAGTAAACATATTATTGTAGTAAAAAGTAATGAATCACAGAGCACTAAATATAAAATTATTTTTATTCTACATTAAACCTACTTCAAAACAGTAAGTCTACAGTTTTTACAACACGAATGTGCATTATGAATTTCCGCTAAAAACCTTAATTCACGCTGCTGAACTTTAGCCCGCCGCTTGAAATCCCACAATGAATTTCCATCAACTTGAGCAGCGCTGCTGTACAGTAGTCTTTTTCCTCTCGTATAATCAAACAATAGCCGCGCAGACTTTCGCCTCTCTCTCTCTCTTCTCTCGCCCAGCCGCAAAACTACACTCTCCAGCCGCGCGCTTACACGTACATATATATATACAAATACAATTTGGAAAATCGCACAAAAGCCGGCCGGCAGCCCGCTTTTCGCATTCACCGCGCAATTCTCCAACTTCCACGCTGAATACAAACTAGATGATGGCTCTCCCCTATTGGGCAGACTCGGGAAAAACAAACCCCAGTATCAGACATATGTACATTTACACGTGCACGTATACAGAATCATATGGGCGATGCCGACGTAATTGGTGTACTTTGTGTCCAGATCTCTCGGGCAGTTACATAATCCGAGAAATTATGTTCTCTTAGCTTTATTATATATTTATATCATGGCCGGCTAATATTGTGAAATTGTATTAAATGATGAGGTTTATTTGGTTTATATCTCGAAATATATATTCCATAACCATCTGAAATTGTGGTATTGTATTCAATATTGAGGTTTATTTTGAAAATGAATCGATCAAATGAGTCTAAAATGTCTGTTTTATAGCAATAATGCAAATTAATCTAAAATCGTAAAAAAGATCTCAAACTTTATGTTATAAATAGTCGAACAGAATAAAAGAAACTGTTAATATTTGAAAATTGTATGTGTCAAAATGAGTTATGTGCAATTCATTTTTCTATATATACGTAGTCCAGATCCGTGTCAGTAACATACCATTACTATAACACGTAAAAATAATAAAGTGTGACATAGCATTTGGTAAGAATAATTTTCTGTAGATCGTTTCGGGTACATGCTTCACACGTCATTAAAAGTAGAAACGATTACCACAAGCTTGGAAAAAGCTAATTTATTTTTAAAAAATTGTTATCTCGAAATTGTGCAAGTTACGGCGGAAACCTCGGCGGAAACAGCCATACATAGAGACACATATATGAGAAGTTCCATAAAAAGTCTGCATTTTAATGGTTCAAAAAATAATAAAAAATAAGTTGAGGCACACCTCTGCAACTATTTTTTTCTCGTTCTATAGGTCACATCGACGACCGTTATGAAGACTAGCACATTTGAAACTCCCACGAAGAGTAGCACATTTGGAAATCCCCCACGAAGGCCAGCATGTTTCGCATAGAATATATTATATAAATTAGTGCTGTACCGATAAACTTTCAAAGAATCGGGTCGATTCTTTTTTTATCGGGTTCGGGTCGGATACTAGATTATTTTAGTACTCAAGAGATGATCAGTTTACCCGAGAAAATCAGGCTACCCGAATAAATAAAAGTAGCCCGAATAAATCTCACAACGGAAAATCGCCAAATGTGCTATTCTTCGTGGTGATAATCCAAATGTGTTTTTCTTCCTGGGAAATGCAACAGACGTGCTAGTCTTCGTAAAGCCCATCGATATAATACATGTAAGAAATTTCCAACGTACAACACAAACCATGTTATTTGTTTAAAACGTACATCAATTTTTCTTATGTGAATTTAACATGGGAATTATGGACTAAAAATGGTCATCATTAATATAACAATTACTTGGCTTTTGAGGACACAAACAATTTTTCCACGTAATAGATAAATAGATAGATTAAGGTTTTATTTCTGCAAAATTCAAAAAATACAAATTTCATATTCACATATTTAGATAACAATAATCGTCAATATATCATTATTATATCACATTATACTTCACATGCTTTCGTCATTTTGCACAAATTGTATTCTTTTTAGCTATTTATATTCGTTATTTTATATTCAACTATTTACATCGTTATTATATCACATTATATATCACATAATTTCGTCATATTGCACAAATTGTATTCTTCTCTTAACTATCCTCGTGTGAGAAATCTATTAAATCCTATTAATTCCTTTTTCCAAATATGAAATGATCCTATTTGTGAATAGGATGTATATGCAATTTTTGTATTGGTGAATAGGATTTAATAGATTTCTCATACTAGGGTATTCATAAAGTTAGCTTGGCTGATAGCATCATAAATTATCGTCGCAGGCCTCACTTTCGTCTATTATAGTATCAGTCATGGGCCTACGTAGCGCTGCCTTAAATTTCCATAAGAAAAATTGATGTACGTTTTAAACAAATAATATTGTCTGTTTTGCATGTTGGAAATTTTTAACATGTATATTTATTATTTTTTGAACCGATAATGTGCAGATTTTTTGTGGTATTCCTTATATACACATACACACATACATATATATGCTCATGTATACACATATACGCATATACTCTCATATACACACTATGATACTCATATACATACATACTGTAATATAATGTAATAAAATATTTGAGGATACATAAATAAAATCGAAAATATAATAAAAATAATTATATTAGAAAATTTCCTTGGGTCGTAGGTCGATTGTAAATTAGTTAAAAATTTTCAATTAGTCAATCTATACACTCCCATATATACACACTATTAAGTTTCATTTCTTAGTAATTATTATTCCTCGACGTCGAGAAGTTGATTTTTCTGGGTCCTGGTACTAATTTCCAGATGTGTCGATCGGTCAGAGTCAAATTATAAAGATCTGGGTATACTGGCGCGTACGTGATGCAAACCCCCGATATTAGCTATTGTAGAATATTGGTTCTTAATAATTAAATATTATTTTTTGTATTGAAAAAAATCTAGCTAAAATATTGGAGGTGAATGATTACAATTTTACTGGTTCAAACTATTACAAACTGTTAAATATTAAAGGTTTACAATGCCAGCTCTTGCGCTATTGCGTCGCGTTCGCGTTTGCGTCTCCAGTATACTTAGACCTTATAATAATCCTTCCACAAATGGGTCAGCCACTTTAGCTGATAATAATATGGCTTTATTAGAGTAGATTTGCAGACCGCGAGCAACTTTGGGGCTAGAGCCTTGAGACAGACAAAATTATCACGTGTTCATTCCTGGTTGAACGATAAATTTGAGTGTCCCTTACTTTCAATATTGAATAATATGCTCTGCATTCTATTTTGACGCTCATACACATATACACACACGTACACTCAAAAACATACATAAACACATGCACATACACACATATGCAAAATTATACAAGTAGAAAACACACACGCACACACACGCACACACATACCCATACACACACACACACATACACACATGTACACACACACACATGCCCTCGCTCCACCACAGCCCCACGCGCACAAAGTATACGAGGAGCTAATTGAGTTTCCGCTTAGGCCAAAGAATAGAGCATCGCATGCGCGCGAGCGCGCGGAACTTTTATCAACTCGCCGCTTCCTCGCTCGCCGCCGTCCGAACTTTTCTTGCGCGCTCCGCGGTGCTTGTTCTTCCTGCTTTCGAATTCTTTCTTCCTCGCCTTCCTTCCCTCGTAATTAAGACTCGGGGGGGGGGGGGGGGGCGACGTTTATACACTTCCGTATATACCTATATATATACACCTCTCCGTCTCGATTTTAATCAAGAGCGCCGCGCGGGCCGCGCTGCACACAAACGCGAAATTAGGTTTTAGCGCGCTCGCTCGCGCTTTGTGCCGAAGTGGAAATTGTACGTATACATATATATATATATATACCTGGTGTGCGTGGACATTGTTCTCGAGCTTGTTTACGAATTAGCGGTTAGTTGGCGTAATAGCTGCTGCTGCAGCTCGCGGTTTCTTTTACGGAGCGTTCGCTCGGGCGCGTTTAATATGTACCTATAGGTAGTCGAGCAGTTGTGGGATTTTGTTGCACGAGTGCGAGTGTATAAGGTGGAGGATGATGGGAGTGAGGCGAAGTTTATGCCGTTGGGTGCGATTTGGAGAGGTTGTAAACGTTGGTTGATTGGTATATGGAATGAGCTGTTTGGAAGTAAGGAATCGTAGTGGGAAGAAGTCTTAGGCTTGTCCTGGGGGTGAGATATATTGCATAATAATTTGATTAATTTAATTATTATTATTAAAAATGAACTACTAAATTAATATATAACTATGTAGTGTAATTACTCTAATTACTATTTGATTGCTTAATTTTAATATTATGTAAAATGTATAATAATAGGTAATTATAAAATATTAAAATTAATAATAACATTAATAATAATAGGTGATTCTGAATTAATAACTAACACGCTAAGTTCTTAGTTTGAGTGTTTCTGTACAAGTATCCATCGATAGAATTTCAAAGAAATATACCCCAACAAAAGAATAAAATGTTCTTGACGCCATTTTTATCGAATATCAATACTTTGAGGGAGTTTGAACGAAGAGGATGGACGTTTAATGTCATTCTAGGCGGAAAACGGCGTTTTGAACCCTTTTAAAAGTTCTAGTAAAATTTCACCAAATATTTACACAAAATGGAAGTAACCCTTTTTTGGTAAATTTCGCTGTTTGTTTGAAGCGACCATACGAGCATCGATTGATTTCTTGCCCAAAAAGCATACAAAATGAAGCAAATTTACAATAAAAAATAAGATTTTTAAGAAAAAGATAAACTTGTACTTTCCAGTTCTAAAATCAGATTTTCGAAATTCTCCGACCATACTTAAATATAGCCAAACTATAGATAAAATATGTTTGCAAAAAAGTAAATTTTTGCCTATCTTTAGTTATATTTCTATTTGCATTTATATAATAAGAAATAATAAGCGATAAATACTTCTTATTTGTTTAGAGACAATTCATTATTACTTACTAACCATTTCTAGGGTTCTTTGAATTTTCGAAAATAATTTATTGACTTTCAAAACTAACTTTTGAAAACCAATATCAACACATACCTAGTAAATCGTAAAAATGACATTCCATCTCCATACGCTATAAATTGCCTATAAAACGCATACCATTCATAATACACACATCACTCACACTCGATTGTTCATCCTCAACGTGCACCTCACTCCACATAACAAAATTATTTGTTCGCAACAATCGTCCCGTCTCCCCAGAAATTTCGCATAAACTTCTCG
Organism: Gastracanthus pulcherrimus; assembly: GCA_949152435.1. NCBI lineage: Eukaryota > Metazoa > Arthropoda > Insecta > Hymenoptera > Pteromalidae > Gastracanthus > Gastracanthus pulcherrimus. The sequence continues at coordinate 23,712,597 of OX424572.1, read as the reverse complement.
CGATAGTCTCTACAACAAAAGCACCGGCCATCGCATTTTACTCTAAATACACACACTCACACGGACACAAACAGACGCACACGCACACACACACGCACACATACACACACACACACACATCTCCCCTTATCAAAGCGACATCTTCGCAATTGAATATATTGCGCGCCACAGCGCGTATCTATTTTATACATTATTTTGCGCAGCTAGACGAGATACGACGCATATGTCGCGGCGTGTGCGGAGCAATATAGTAGTTTTCCCGATCAATTGCCAGCTGTCTACTGCTGGCTCGCGCGTTATTATATTGTTCGTTCGCCCGTGGCGCGATGAAGAAGAAGCTGCATCAAGCAAGGGCGTAGGTATACATATGACGTTCCGTGCCGCGTCGTTGTGATTCCCCCGCGAGCGACCGATTCAATTAGTCGCTGCCTCGTTCTCTTACGTGGGGGGGGGGGGGCATTGTTTTTGCAAGGAAATGCGTTTACTCGATTTGATTTGGTATTATGGCTGGTGCGATTAAGGAAAGCTAATGTTAGATTGTGAGTTGTTGGATGAAAGCATGATACTTGTATACGAGCACAGCCTCAGAATCGTCGTTCCTCAAACATACAAATTTTTGATAATGCTTGAACCTATCGTACTCGATTATTACTTGTCAAGGCACACACTATACCAGTATCTAACAGTATCCGCAAAAGATATGAGCCAAACTGCCGCACACTTTTTATTGGTGTAAAGTGTCGGTCCTGACATTAATATTAAAAAATATCAATATTCAAATCTATCATTCTCAACTGTCTTAAATGGCACACGTTTGTCCTTTGAAGGAGTTCTATACAATATCAAGATCACACGATAGCGATAGAAATTTAGAGCCAATCTGGTTGCGCACACTTGTTATGATTTCAAATGACGGTCGTGCGCATTCAGTTTTATTGTTCGGGAAACGATTTATCGCCCCCCGATTTATATACAGCTTTTATATATATATATATATATATATATATATATATATATATATATATATATATATATACACTAGTTTATGTTGTATATATACAAATGATTTATTTCATTAGAAGCTTAGTTTTCGTTAATTTTACATTCCAGATAATATATTTACGAATCAAAACAAGAGAAATGTTATTCACATGCATTTATGTACCTACTACAAAGATTTTTGTTGTCTCGTCGAATACATGTTTCGCAAAATTGGGGCACCGGTAAAGCGGAACTATCATGAAAAATTCAATTTGCGTACTGTGGAGTCAGCACAATGAAAATTCAATAGAGGCTTGAAATAAATTATTGATGTACTATATATTGATACGTATGCTAAGCAGTTGCTCAAACCCCCAAACGACGAATGTGAAATACAGTTTTATATTTTTCTTGCGACCTATATATAAAACAGTGCATGCAAATTAGGACGGTTAGCTTAAAAATGAAAGACTCTCGTAGAACGTCGTGTTTTCTGCACGAGATTTATGGCCTTTTACCGAAGTTTTCGTTCGTTATAAAGTACAAAGCAGGATAAACTTCTTTTACAATTTCAGTGTGCTTTCAAATGGAGACATTGAAAGGCCTGTATTATTTGGCTCGGCGAAGACCCTCTTCAATAAAATGAAACTTTTCTAGATATTGTTAATTCTGACAAATTGCAATCTAAGTATACGGAAGGCTGACTATTTAGGAAAATATAAAAGTGAATATAAAATTAAGAACTCAATTATTATTATTATATTGGTCAAGTAGTAATGGTTAGCAGTAATAGAGCCAGTAGGGCCACAGCTATCATAATCTTTACGTCAGCTGTAGTAATGCTTGCGTCACCATAACTAAGGTAAAGTACCAATGATCGGACACGTCCCTATGATCGGATATTGAAAATAAGTGTTTATTAGATACATGAAATAATTCGTAATCACCCCAGATCTATAGACTAATGGTCGATTAAATGATTTTTATAGTTAACGTTACGAATATTTTTTTATTTAAAAATATGCAGAGCTATGAACAACTGTCCGATTATTGGGCTTAAGCGTCCGATCATTGGTACGTTTACCTTAGTTGTTGGGACTAGGTGTCCGGAGCTGTGTAGTCCATATCCTAGATTAGGGAGCGCTCTAGGGAGGGATCGGAAAATGTAGCAAAGTGGCAAAACCGGAAGTGCCCAGTTTTGATTAATAAAAAAGTTTAAATAAAAATTAACCCTCACATTATGTTAACTAGGCATTTTTTAACAAATTTGTATAAGTTTTTAATAAATTCAAAGAGTTTAGTTAATGCTCTTAAGCAAAGTTGCAAAACCGGAAGTCTACTTATTCCGATCATTGCTTCGAAGATCACTAGTCTAGATCACACAGTCATGCCATCTCTCTCCCTATTATTTGCAAGTTGCATCCAATTCTCCTCATAACATCCTATTTCCCGCAGGTTCATTTTAATATTGTCCTCCCACCTTCGTCTCCATCTACCTGGGGGCCTTGCGTTTGTTGGTTTCCCTATAAGTACTCTAAGTGCTGCTCTTTCACTTCTCATCCTAGCTATGTACCCAGCCCATCGTAATCATCGATGTTTATATTACTCTATTTGGTGTTTGGCTTTCCGTATAACTCATGTATTTCTTGATTATGTCAAATTCTCCATTCTCTAGTAATCTCATCTATTTTACCCCCGAATACCTTTCTAAGGACTCTATTCTCAAACAGTCTAAATCTATTTTCTTCCCGTTTGGCTGACGCCCACGCTTCGCATCCGTATTGAAGTACTGGCATTATAATTTTTCTATGTATTTCTAATTTGCATCTATGCATCTATGCATTTCACGATTGTAGCCTCTGCTTCATTTCTTTATGAGTCTCATATTCGTAGTCTATTATCGTGCCTAGGTATTTAAACTCATTGTTTTTAGTTTCTTTCGTTTAACTCGTTTTTATTATAGTTTCTCTGCCATTTAGTACAATCCCCTCATTGCTTTCCGGAATAGCCCTGGTCACGTACTCTAAAACTAACAATAAGTTAAATTAGAGGGTTAATAGTGCATCTCCCTGTTTTAATCCGATGTGGATTTCAATAGTTGAGATAAGCTCTTACCTGACCGAAGTATGATCCGACTGTTATCTAGACATATTCTAATTCAATGGCCTAACTTTTTTGGTACCCCTAGCAATATTAAGAACACAATAAAAAAAATTAATGCACGGGCCACACTCTTATATTTTTGTATACAGATAAAAGCGAAATTTTCTTTGAATTTAAATATAGAACTTTAAATGAGTTTAATCTTCAAAATTGATGAAAAAAATATCTAGTTTGCGGAAGATTAATTACTTTCTGCATTTACTTTGAGTATATTCAAATATTTAAATGCCTGTGCTGTTTGTATGTTAATCCCTTCAATGTAATTTTGTATATACATGAATAAAGAGAATCACAACAACAAATACGCGCGATTTTTTACAGTTTACACTTAATTTATGGTTGCACAAAATAAATTATACACACTGCCTATGATACACTAAAAAAAATAACATGTATAGTAATACTTTTTTCAACTATTTTATATCGCCTTTTTTAATACATCTTCAATTTCTTAACTCTCCAATAATTTCGATTTATCAAAGTTGATTTCGATGAAAGAGCAAAAAATATAGCCGAAGAAGTAAAGTAGAAAATATATAGCCGAATAAGTAAAGTAGCAAAAATATATTTCAGTACAAATAAAAATTATTTCATGTTTTGCGTAAACATTTTTCGTTGAGTAAAATAAGCTTGCTTATACATGCTTTAAGTTTATCCGCATATAAAAGCAACAACAATTTGTTTCAATATTATACTTTCTTGAAGGTAACGAGGTTGTCCCTTTGTTTGCCGGTGGCTCAGATGATTCTAAAATAAAAATCTATATTGACTTTTCATTTTCGCTCGCGATGAGACTGTTGGAAATAACACGATCCCTCAGTGTTTCTGAAGTTGAAACAACTATGGGTTACATTTATTCTACAATATAAAATTATTCTTTTTTTACGTTTAGTTTTATTTTACGCATGGAAAACTGTACATTCTTTTGTTAAAAAGTAAATAACTACCAATGAGAAATTTTGTTTCGTAGCATATTTTTGTTTGGAATGGTATGTAATGAAACTTTAATAATTCAAAGCCGCATATGAGTACAGTTATAATATTACAATAGAATAGTATAGTACGCGTAAGTAGTATCGGTCAGTGTTATACCAGGCACACATAAACATAACGAAGACATTAAGAGATAGCACTTTTGTATAATTTTATTAAATTCTGTATGTATAGGTATCATCTTTTCAAAAGAAATTCGGAAATAAATAAAGAGTTGGACAAGTTTTATGATGCGTTTAAATAGCGTTTTAAAACAAAACTTTAAACTACCTGGAAAAGCCATTGAATCTTTTGTTCTTTGAAAACGCAAACCGAAACTAACTACAAACTTTTATTGCAAATTCTTAAAAACTGTAGTTTAGAAACCTTTCCACGTAAAAAGGAACAGAAATAAACATTAAGTCTAAAGAAAAATAGTAAGTATAAGATGTAATAAAATAAATAGTTAGTCACTCTGATGAAAAGTATAAAACTGTCTTTAAGCTTCCATAGTCTGCACATAAAAACATTAACAGGTTGAGCACGGCTAATATATAAGCCATTTTTTTTCGATTTTTTACGAATTTAATTGAATTTTCAAACATTTAATAAAATCTCGGCGTTTCCACTTCTTGGTGAGATTATAAAGAATAAAAATATCGTTTGTATAGATTTATTAATTCTTGCTATTACAGTGAAACACAATGCAAGACAAAGTGCGACAATTTATGCATCATATATCGATGGGTCCTAAGAGAAAAGACCTATCTTGCGCTTTGCGATTAGAAATGGACTATCTCATTTGAGGTTGTTTTGTAGGCTCTATTCAATGCTGAAAATTTGTTATAAAATGATTTGACACCTTACTTTTAATGGCGTGAAGATGATAGTCTTATATCATTAGTATTAAAACGTCAGTAAAAGTTATAATTGAAATTATCTTATAATAATTATATGACCTCAAAGTTAGTGTTAGAAATAACCTCAAAAGAGATAGTCTGTTTCTAATGGTATCGCGCAAGATAGGTATTTTCTAATTGTAACGCGTAAGATAAACCTTTTCTCTTAGGACCCATCGATATGGTACACGTAGCGCTCAACCTGTTCAAATGGCCTTTTATTTTTTCTTATAAAGAAACTGAATACAAACTCTAAAAGGTCATTAAAAATAGAGAATAAAACTGGATAGCAAAGCATTGTGCTCAATGCTATCTATTCCGTTTAAAATTATTTAAAAAATCGTTGATGCTCTTCGGTCAATGGGAAGAGTTAACTTTGGACATAAAATGAACATGATGAATCCTAAAATTTTGTTACATAATCTTGCGAAATTATGCAAAAAAATGTCGAGTCTTTTTAGAGAATAGTTATTTACAGCATTTGTTTAAAACAATTTTTGTATGCTTATTTTTTTATTTATAATTCTGTTTAAATTTGTACTTACTTCCATTTGACAAAATACATAGCAGGGATACATAACTCTTATCTAAATGTTATGACAAGTATTGAACAAAATTTTAGAGAAATACATTAATTTTTCACGCACAATAAGAAACAGTTTCAAGTTAATTTATTCTTATTCTTAAATAATAAACCGCTGCCAATTCATTGGCACTTAGCTTCCTCAAACTTTATAAATTGTTTATTGTATTTAATTCTGTGGTGAAAAATTAATATGAGTATCTAAAAATTACACTAACTTGGTCAAAATATGTTTAAAATAATAAAGAGAACAAAAAAACTAAAACTCAAAAATCGAAAAATGGATAAATAGCTCAAACAGCACTATATTTACTATTACTTATTTAGCAGATTATCCTACACTGGCTAGTGCATATTAATAGATAAATAGCAATAACTGCTATTAATGTAGCATTTACTACTAAAATAAAAGTAATTATTGCGAATGTGCAACTAAATTCCATCATTATCAGACGAAATAGTAATTTTTACTAGATTAGGTATTTTCCTCCGAGTAGTCACGTGCTTTTATTCTAAAAATTATAATTTAGGAGAAAGAAAAAAGCCTATTAAAAATGTACGGTTATAAAAGACAGCTATTTTATGCTCTTTTTAATGAATTCACAATAGCTTTATCATAATATTTCTAATATACGAAAAAAACAGAAACTAAAACTCATAAATCGAAAAATCGAAAAATTTTTATAAAACAAAATAAGTTAATGAATCTTAAAATTTATTTTGAATTTTGAATCTTCATTTTGAAACGAAAGAAATGAGACCTAATTGGTAAAAAATTACTACACCGTTCTCGAGATATAAGCGATCAAACAAAATTTTCAAAAAACACTTTTGTAAAGTTTCAGATAAAGTGCCGTCGATTTACTTCAGTTACCGTCGGAGAAAGAAAATCGGTTACTTTACAAAATTATTTTATTATTGACAAAAGAAAAAGGTCAAGACTCAAAAATTTTACTGAATATTCTTCCCCATAATCCTAATCATCTCAAAGTTTTTCAAAAAATTTCTGCCTTATGTTTCCGAGATATAACAGTTTAGACAAAGAATTACGTTTTCGTGTATAACAAAAGAAGGGAAACTTTCAGGTCGGAAAAGTTAGGTAATTTTATGCTATTTCAAATGCCTTTTCGCTAGATCAATCATATTATTTCTAAGCTATTGAAAAACCCGAAAAAATAAAAATCAAAAGAATCCAAAAAAAAAACAAAATGATTCGAAAAAGAAAAAAAAATTATTTTGCCCCTTTCTTCAAGAAAAAAACAAAAATGAGCGCTGTATATGCACAGTAATGCTGATCCACGTCTATACACACACCCACACACACACACATCCATACAGATCTTTTCTAAAAATAGTGTATTTTGATTTCTGAAGTCTTAATACATGTTTCTAACGTCCCTGGTAGAAATCTTATCGTGGCGCGCACATTCGCTATAACGGCCTTTATAGGCAAACTAGATAGTACCGGACTGTACAAAACTCGATAAACCCATACAGATCTACATAGTTTTCTCAATAATTATATGTACGTATAAAATCTGTGAGGTTATATATTATTTATTGAACAGAACTTTTATTGTAAAAATTAATGTTAGAAAAAGTTTAAAATGAAAGTTTTCAATTATAATAATAAGATCAAGAGTTCTATTCATACTATTTACATATAAAAGTAGTTAAAAAGCATATCTAACCTAAGAAATGAAAATTTAGAAATAATGTTCCTTGCACATGAAAAACAGTGATCACAAAATAATGTTATTGATTAATCTAGTTGTTTCTTGAAAAGTAATATATAAATAAGAATAATATCATATGTACAAATATGTACTTTATGACATGCTTTATTTAAAAACTAGAATTTTAATTTTAGAACTACAAATAATTTTGTATCCATATGTGAGTTCTTATAATACATAAAATGCTCATCCGTGAACATTTTCAAAGACAAACACATTAGTCGAACACATATAGATGATAATTTTCTTTATATGTAACAACTTACTATGTTTTAACTGGCCATAGATGTCAAATGAAGTGTTTGATTATAAATTAATCACAGTAGTAAATTTTAAAATAGAACATATATATATATATATATATATATATATATATATATATATATATATATATATATATATAATAATAATAACTCAAATACATTATTTCTTTTTAAAAATAGAAAATTAATCAGTTGTTAATAAATGTGTGTGGAAATAGTTTTCCTTACATAAACCATACATGTTTTGAAACCAAGCCTGTATTTAGGATGGAACATAATCAAATGTAAGGAAACTAATTTTACATAAACAAAATAAATATATGCACTAATACTTCATATAGTTATTTGGATATTCAGATTATTTTCTTATTTTGATTGTTTAATATATATGTGGAACATAATATTGTTATTGAGTTCTTAAATACAAAAACTCGATGCATCTAACATTTGATAACCTTACACTTTAGAGGTTATTTACATTTACTTACATTGGTAATAGGTGAATAATAACATGTAAATACCTTTAAATCAAAGTAATACATAATAAGCATAATAGATTATGCGTCTGTTTCTTCAAAATAAGAAGCATAATAGATTATGCTTCTGTTTCTTAAAAATAACCTTTAAGTGGTTATTATTGTCATAATTTTGCTTATCTAGTTTTATCGGGTCAAATAATATGGCAAACTAGAAGGGTCGACCGTTACACGCCTTTATAGTAACTATCTAGTTTGCCTACATAGATCTACACAGCGCGAGACTATTCTACATAGATCTATAAAGTGGACGGGATAAATTTCTACCAGGGGTGTTTCTAGCAAAACTTTTTTTTTACTATCACAAAGCTTTCTCTTTGAGGAAGCAAAACGGTAATAAATTTGTAAATAATAACTCAGTTCAACTTAAATTTTCAGAAAAAACTTATGTTAATATGATAAAACATATACTAAAATTTTAATTTCACAGAGAAGAAAAGTATTGCTTTTATAATTATAACTTGAGACATAACAAGCCCCTTTAAACATTTTTTCCAATCTATCGATTGTTATGGAAATTTTCGATAATTGCTTAAACATTTCGATCACCAAATCAGAAATTGACTTTTCATGAAATATAAGTATGAATATCGTTAATCATGCCTGTTCCTTTCAACTTTTTTAACCGATTGTTTGGATTTACTTTCCAATATTAATTATACTTTTTGCGTATTTTTAGTCTTTTCAAGGATTATTTCGACAAATATTCTTCGGTATGTACCGGACGAATCGTTTGTCATTCCACTCATTTGATCGAAAGAGACTTTTTGCATCTATATAGAACCTTGATTTTTAGCTTCCTCTATCTTTTGTTACACGTAAAGACACTTCACTTCATTTATCAGTATGTGTCTAACTAAAGTATAGAGAAACAAACAAAGATATAATAGTAGTACCAAAGACCCCATTAGGATGACAATTGAAAAACATGAGAAATGTTACGCGAGTAATGTTTGTCTATACTTTAGTTAGACACATACTAGAGTACTACACTAGGTAGGCAGCGCTGACGACTAGAGTATTAAAGCTTTGTCAACGAACCAGCGAAAGTATAGTTTTATAATATGTATCTATATTTTTACAGATATATAATGACTTTTCATAACGAACCATTTTTCGGGTTACAAAAATTGAAAATAAGAGTTTTATTTTTTCAATTACTTTATTTTATATCAACTATGTGTTGATTTGTGTATATTATGAGAATTTATAAAAATATTATGTTATAAAAAATATTTTACTGATTGTATTTTAATTTTACCTCAGTTATCGAAATAAATGTAGGTATTTAAATAAATATATATCTGTATTAAATTATTAAATCCCTTTGTAAGCTTACAACATACATCAATTTTATAATTTACTGCTGTCTGTGACTGTTTTTAACGTCATTAAATAGGAAAGTGTTACATACATTATCTGAAAAGTAAAATTAGTTAAAAAACTTTATTATCCCAATTTCATCTCTAGTTTCTATTAATTTAGGTTGATTATAATCAAGTAGTAACTTAATAATATTTAATAAGAAATGTTATGGTAAAAGATGCATCATACCTTTACTAAATATTTTCTATCGAGTGCTGACATTATTCCATTTATATATATAACTGGTAACTTTTGACTCCTGCTGATAATGATGGTTTTTACCATTACCATTTTCGATCTTTCGTTATACCATGGAGTTGAATATATTGCAAATTCCATATCTTTTCCCTGAAAGATACAAAAAATTTAATAAATAATAGCTAAGAAATAGTCGTTAATTTTTTCACCTAAAATTCATTTTATTTGCATGACATATCCCTGGTAGAATATAACGTATCCTTACCTAGCTTTTATATTTACTCCATAACCAGATTATCATAAAATAGCTGGCTTTTCACCAAGCTTCCGACTAGAAATGTCGCTTATTTCATCACAGTTTTGACATATAAATAGTTAAAACAATTTAAAAAAACGTCAAAACATTGATTAATCAATTATAATCCGAATATAATAATTCGTCATCAATAAATATTGATAACATATAGCGTTTTGTCATAAAAACATTCTCAATTTTCGTGCCAGGTGCGAGAAAATACTCGTTTTTATGTTTATACGTATATTCCGCATGCCAGATTTCAAGTTGTTACTCTAGACTTTTGATCATCGTTCTTAGAATTTCGAGAGTGTATATACATAGGTAGCATGTTTATATAGTAAATTATATTTTATTACTATATTAACTTGCTTTAAATATAAGCTAAATAAATCTAGCTAGTTTAATCAATTGACTATAGTTGGACTCGTTAATTTTCCACCAGAGACATATCATGAATATTGATTAAACAATATATTAAAAATATATTTATTTAATAAGATTTATTTGACAAAAAGAAACATTAATATTATATAATTTATGATTAAACTTACGGCCGATTTCATATTATCTGCACTTTCTGCATATAAATAAATTCTTGAGTAAACTAGAAACATTAGGCAGATTTGATGAATACTCTCAGTAATTGCTATATTCTAATCATATAGAGTTATCAGTACATTTCGAGATTTGCAAATTTAATATTTTATTGTCCTTGAAACTTACATTCAGAATTTGTAAACCGCAGGCAATGACATTCGACATAAACGAAATTACTGTTTTAAATGTCATGAAGCTCACTACATAATTTACATCTTTGATCATACTGCAAAATGGAAAATGATAATGACTTATTAGAATAAATACTTATAGGACTAAATATACAAAAAACGCTGCTAACTGATTTGGCACTCAGCTTGCTCAAAGAGGTACACTTTATTGCAATGGATTCTTTCAATAATTATATAAATTTTAATGCTATGAAGTTATGCATATGTCAACTTTTTGCAATATGAAGTTAGGTACTCGTACGTGTAAACTTGTGTCCCGTGGAACTATATATCGACGCTCCGTACGAAGACTAACACAACTCAGAATTCTCAAAAACAACAGTTTTAATCAAAATCCTCCTACGAAACTAGGAGTTTTCAGGTTCTCAGGCAAAAACTATCACATTTTCAAAGGTTCTGCGAAAATATTAGTATTTATTAGAGGATCTAAAAAGTGCTAGTTTTATAAGAGGTCTTGGAAAAGAACTAGCTGTTTTTGAGAATTCTGAGCTGTGTTAGTCTTCGTACAGGGCGTCGATATGTGGAGTATAAAACGCACCCGTGAACAACTTCATAGAGTCAAAATTTTAAAAATTCGTGTGGGGCTCTAAAAAAGGAAATAACAGAATTAATAATAAAACTTCGAACATCAAAATAATAAACATTAAAACAACGAATTACAAAAATATAGAAGAACAAAATTCCGAAACTTAAAGAATCAAAAATTATAATTTTATGTTTTTTATTTCTCTAAAAGCCACAAATCTTATGACTTACAAATTTGTTGGATTATAATTCTATATGAAACTAATAAACAGTAAAAATTTCATAACTATATATGCTTCAGTTTTCGAGTTATAGAGGTTCAACAAAATTTTTGATTACACAGTAATAACAAATGAACGACGGTATTTTCAGCATCGTATCCGGTCACAAATTAAAGGATTTTATGAGTACTTTATTGTGAAAAAACATACCTTCATTGACAAATTTTCAAATAACCTAAATTTCAAAGAATTAGTATAAAGTCTAAATTAGTCGACCACAGTCGTTAAAATTTTCAAGCCCCTCCTAGACATGGATAACAAACATGCATGCAAATTTTGGTCAGGTTTTACCGCGAAATGTTCGGGCACCGGTGGAACACATACACACCCACACATATACACGTAAACACGCATGTACACACAGACACTCACGCACATACGCACGCACACACATACACACACACGCACATACATACACACATATATACGCACACACACGCGCGCACGTCGCACGTGCGCACATATCCATACAGCGAACATTTTTTAGGAATGGCTCATTTGATCTCCGGAAAGACATTTCTGATATTTTAAAACTGCTACTTCGTCAACAGCTTCCTATCTGTTTTAGCTGTTTAAATGACTCATGTGAATATATTATTCTATGTAAATGTTTAATAAATATATTTTAAAGCACGTTCTTAGAATGCCATGAGACTATAGTATCAAACTTGAAAATCGGCCTGTTTTGAATTTTAAAATTTGTCTATTTAGAAACTTTTGTATACTTCGTTTTCGGCTTGACAGAGTTTTGACATTCGTACCCGATGGGTGATTCAATTAAAAGACTAAATATTAGTGTATGAGAAATCTTTAAGAAAATGATCATGCATAATTCTCTAATGGAAAAAATGTGCAAAAATCTCCCCTAGATTTTCTACAAAATTTTCTGCACGATTCTCTGCGCAGCTTTTTCATGTTTTTACAAGGTTATCACTTGCAGATGCATCTACAGAAATATAACAAACAAATATAATAGAAATTTCTGCATATTTTTTATATAAGGATATATCCTGTGTAAAATAGCATTCTGCTAAAAAGTTAAAAGCGTTCTTTTAACTCTGAAAAAGCGAAACAGAAGGAAAAAACGTTCCATGTTCATTCATCTTTATAATATTTTGTGCTTTGTTGTAGCATTAAATTACATTATTCACAACTTACCGAAGTACGTCCTGGTGCTCTCGGATACAGCCTTTCAATTCCGCGAAGCCTTTTGCATTTTTAAAATTATTCCTCAAAACTTTGAGTCGATATGTACACGCGAATATCAGTAGTACGGAAATTCCATCAAAAACAGGTAGAATGGATGAATACATAGCAACGAAAAGTTGATGAAAGTAAAGTGTTACTATTATCGCATAAGATTCGAGCTTGAAAGGATAAACGGCTGTTGCAAATAGCTCTTCAGGTCCAGCGTTGGGTCGTCGATAGATCAACCTCAATGTGATGAATGTCAAGTAAAATGAAATTATTGCCAAGAATATTAACGCATAAGTATTAGCGTATTGTTTTACAATGCTTGTTTTTTTCGCAGCTAAGTGGTCTTCTGTGAGGACGATTAAAGTCTAAAAGACAGATATCAGGTAGAAAATCAAATGAAAAAATAATACTTCACGACTGGTAGTTTAATTTTCTTGTACGAACCCATAGTCGATGCTTTTGAACTTTACTATAAGTAAGGCCTGCTGCCACTTCCAGAGATACACTCACTTCGATCCAGGAGTACGAAGCTGTTACAACATTTTTTCGGTTGAAGTAGAAAGTGTATCCCAAGGATAGCAGAAAAATTGCGTAATTCATTATACAAAACCAAAAAAAATAATCCGTTTTGTAGTTCCACTTTTTCTTATCATTAGGCCAAACAGCTAGACGCGTTCCCATGGAACGCAAAACGCGGAAACTCGTATTCGGTGATATATAGATCTTGACCTCATTGAATGATTCTTTTCTAATGATCGCGCACACGTACTTTACGAAGAAAGAACACATTGCACTGCACGTTGGGAAAGTTTTCATTAAAATGAAAGCAACTCGACTTCTGACGAGTAGGTTAGGTAATGGTCGATACTAATTGAACTTGTGTAATTCATTAAAATGTATTCTTATGAATGACGTCTTGTAAATAAGATTATTAAAAGAACATACGCATTAATTAAGCGCACGTGAAGATAAATGAAGTCTCGTTTGTTACGTTTCTAGTGTTTCTACATAAGCTGGATACAGGTAATATGGCCACCTTTCGGTTCTCAGTATGTATATATATATATATATATATATATATATATATATATCAGCTTGTGAGGCTTCGGAAACTATTGGGACTTGTTATTTGAGCTTTTATTTCTAATACCTCGTGAGTCTTTACAAAAAAATCACTCTTCATTATAATTAAAGAAGTTACAAATTGGATATTTCATCAACAGTGTTGCTGAAATGGCCACCTATAATGTTTTGATGGTATGTTGTTGTCCAAATAAAAAACAACAACTTTCCAGAGTCATATTTTCTCCAAATTAAAAACAAAATAAAAAGGTGGATACCGTATGTGCCGATAACACAAGAGTTTAGCATCACCTTAAGTACAAGGTGCCATTTAATATGCCTAGGAATTTTAAAGGAGCACCCGCCGTTTTTAATTGTCTAAATGTGTTAAATTTGAATAAAAAAAGGGTTACGAGGAAAGTCAAAAGTGTGCATTTTGTTTCTCTCTAAAATGTATTATTAATTTTTTAAAAATAAAACATTATTGATTTATGATTTTGCTTAAAGAAACTTAGTTTTACAATAATTTTACGTTTAGTGGCTTTCAATAATAAATTTGTTCAAAATAATTAAAAAAAAATACACATTTTTATTCTAAATACTTTGAAGAATATTCTTCTAAAATTTTAGCCGGATTCATTAAGTTGGTGTGCGCCAGGATAAAATTAAAGTATAAAAAACAAATTAGTGATAAAAAAGTGTTTTTACACTTACCATAATTTTAAAAAACTATTCATTATAAATAAATGTTAGGAAACTATTCATTATAAATAAATTTTAGAAAACTATTCATTATAAATATATTTTACATATCAATAACTCTTAGAACACATCTGACTAGTATGATACAGTATTTAACTTCCAAAACTTGAAGAAAAAAATTATTATTCGTAAAACGTTTGTTTTTCATTAAAAGAAAATAAATTCATCATAAAAATATTTTTACATGATGAGTTAATAGTTCAACTGACTTAAGTAGTCGAGGTTCGATTCCCCGTGAAAATTCTTGCGAATTTTTTCTTCGAGTTTTTCGTCTGGAAAAGATCTCCGACTACGCATTGTGTTTTGATACAGGACGTATGCGCCCATACAGCCTCCTCAAAAGTGTCTGAGACGCTAGTAAGTAGGGGATGGGTTTCGCTCGACCGACATCGCACAACACAACAAACAATATAAAATACAAATGCAAAATACAAAATCACTGTGACACATCGGAATCCCAAAAGAGAGGGGACACGCGGCCATTAAATACAAAGAAAGAAATAATTAATCAATCATATTATTTCTAAAATACAAAAATCATTTATCTTATCGATTTCAAAATATCGTAAAATAAAGAAATCATTGTAAAACAGAAACGGATCAATGAATCACAAAATTTCTTTTCTATTCGGAATATTCATTAAAAGACGAAAAAATTGAGCCCTGGTATGCAAAAAATTACCGTTCTCGAGATATAATCGATCAAAAAAGCAATTTTAAAAAACATAACCTCAAATAACTCGGAATGTAACGGTCTTTGTAATTCAGGCTTCTAAAAGCTTGCAAAGATAGTAGGAAGCTACCTTTCTGAAATTTTTAGAAGGAATAATTACTTTTTACACAAGTTATCCTACGCAAAGAAAAAAAACGATTTTTGTTACAAATTATTTGTTTCTCGAAGAAGGAAACGAATAAAGGCTCGAAATTTTTACAAAATATTTTTATCCAAATTCCTAATTACCTTAAATTTTTTCAAAATTTTCCCATGTTATATTTCTCAGATATCACCATCTAAACAAAACACGACGTTTTCGTGTACAACAGAAAAAAAGTATCTTATTTAAAATTTCGGATCGAAAAAGATAGGTAATTTTATGCTCTTTCAAATGCATACAAAATAAATCAATGATATTATTTCAAACATACTCGTACCAAAATAACCCGAAAACCTAAAACTCAAAAATTGAAAAACCTGAAAAACATTGAGATGAACGTTAAATACTGTCTAACCGTTGGTGGTATTCAATTTTCTTTATGGATTCGATTTTCTATTAGTCTTTCAGTGAATTGAAAAGTAATTGGTTCAACTGATTAGCTTATTAATGTCTTAATACATCCATTAAACTAAAAACTAACTTTGTTATATGAAAATTATACGTACTTTTCCTTTTGTGAATTAGACGATAATAAATAAGAATAATGAAAATACAAAGCTTTCTGTTGAAGAAAGCATAAAAAATGTTTTCTTTCTCTTAATACACATAAGATTTGTATAACAATTCTTCCGTACAATTATTACACCTCAAGAACAGCGAAAAGTATCGTACTTTAAAAGGCTCTCTCACTACCGTACACCGCATCTGATAATCTCCCTATAAACACACGCACGCTGACGCCACACGCTTTGTGCCGGTGGGTGCATCAAACGCCGCGATAAATTCAAACGCTCAGCCACAAGCAACAACCCAGCCGGAAACTCATGTCTACACATACCCCTGAGTTCTCTCTCTCTCTCTCTCACTCTCTCTCTCTCTTTCTCTCTCTTTCTCTCTCTAACCAGTCAATTTTTAAAAAACGCTGCGCAGGGATGGTTCACGAAAATTTTCACAAATTTTTTATAAAAAAATATATGTTGAAAGAAGCTCTGAAAATTCTTTTTTTAAATTACTGAATTTTCTAAGACGGCCAAAAAATTACTTAAAAAACCTGCTGCGTTTTAAAAAAGGATTTCTTCGTCTTTTTACGAACTTTATGAAAAAATGAATGATAGATCCCTATATATTTGTCCATGCATTAATTTTTTGTTAATTTTTCTTTGTAATCTCTATTTTCGTTTTCAAATTTATACCTAAAGCATGCTATAGCTCTCGTGTTAGATTCACCAACCTTGATGCCATATCCGGTTCTACGCTGTAAACCTTACTGAATTTCTACAGATGGTTAACTGTTATCATTACTTTTCCTTCTCCCGAAATTCTACAAAACTCCGTACAGAATTCCACCACGCTTCTTTTTTTTGGATGAACCAGCTTACATCGACTCGGGCACCTATATTTTTCTTCCGCACAACGGCTCGTATATACATATCAACCACGAAAGCTAAGAAGGCGTATATATCTAAACACACGAGCGCGCCTTCTCCATCAATCTCTCTAGAGAGCAGAGCAGAAAGAAAGATATAAGACGATGATGCGAACTCCTGGGAATCGCGCGCGAGTCGTTTGATATCGGAAGGTCTCCGGGGGCGACTTTTCCCATACATGTGTGTATATATATATATACATATATCGGTCGCGGCTCTGCGCGCTTCCCCCTTTTTTCAAGTCGCGACTTTGTCTTGTACTTCTTTTTCTTCTTCTTTTTCTTTGGCTGTTGCTCTCTTTTTATCGCGGCGCGAAGGGAGAAAGAGAGACGCATTTATGGGGTGTTGGTGAGATACCGCCGAGCGATTGTCGAATTTCGACGCTTTGGTGTGTTGTATATATGTTGCGCGGGATGGTAGGGGAGGAGAGTGAGAGAGAGAGTTGAGGTTTTTTGATGTTCTTGGTGGGTGTTTTATTTTTATCGAGATTTGTGGAGCGATTTGGAGTTTAAGATTCTCCGAGTGAAAATGTATGTGAAGTTGGAGAAGATTTTGAGTAAGGAAAGCAGAAAGCATGGGTATTTATATTTATAGCACATCTCCTCTGAGAGTAAGTCTTGTGACGATTCGAGTATTTTGTTTGACTTGATTTTAATGCTAAAAATAAGTAGGAAAGTAATAATGATGCCATATATAAAAACTTAAAAATCAGTAAAAATTGGACGAAGATCTATATGAAATGATGATAAAATACAACGTAAACGTTTATTAAAGCTTATAAAGAAACTCAGATAGATTGGTTTTCAATCAGTTTTCCAGAAACTCATATATTCGCAGATAGAAATTCATAGAAATAAAATTTATAATTTTCAAAAATTCGTTTGACAATGTCGCTATAACGAGAGTTTAAGGTAGGACTCTGCTGTCTTTAGGCCAAAATATCAAAGAAATTTTTATTTATTCTTTTTAATCTCTGTAATAATAAGAATGTTTTGAAGCCTATCAGATATCAAAACTTGATGTAAGTTTTAAGTAAAACAATTTACATTAGATAACATACGAAATTGAATCTTTAAACAGGTTTTTCTCGCAACTAATTTTCCTAAATTTAAAAAGTGGCTTGCATATGAGGATTCTATGAATCTTTTTGAAACTATCAGAAAATATACCTTAGTATACGTATAACATAAACTATTGATTAAATTTAATTTTGTTTCTTCTTATCTCATTTTATTCATCAGTCATTATCAACAAACGTGGTTTTGCAGGTATTTTTATAAGTCAAATGAAAACTAAATTGTTTTGAGGAAGTAGAAGAGGATTTTTGAAATTCTGTCAACAGTTTATTTTGTTGACCAATCAAGGAAGTGGCTTAAATTTTTCCAAATCTTTCTTTCAAAATGCTATGCGCAAGTGACACTTTCAAAACTGGCCATTGTCGTCTAAAAAAATCGCATTTTATCAATAACTCTGCAAATAATCGTTATCTTGAGCTAATAATTCATATAGAACTTATCATCCTACATAAGCCTTCAAAATATTAGCTCATAAGACTGAATAATAAAAAAGTTTGTCTTTTCACCATACTATCTTAAGAGATGATGTACCACTACAGTGGTGTTATGAAATAATTCTAAATAATTTATTTGTTAAGGCTACTTTTGAAATTTAATGAAATGTTCTCTGCACGTTGTCCACGTGGGCCAAAAATGGCCTATTTTTAATATTGTTCTTTCAAAGCGTTATGTCTATATTTACATCTTCAAAATATACTTATTTGTTAATGACTACCAGTTATTTATTTTGAAATCATCAATCTTCTATCACACGGGTTTTAGCTATGTGACTACTAATAGAACACATTGTTGTATTAATACAAGTATAATAAGAATCTTTAACAATATTTCTTTCATTTCACACAAGGTTTTCTAATATAATCTTTTCTAATATATCTTTTAGGTTTCTAATATTAAAATACGTATCGTTTTTTACCAGACTACGTTCCTTAAACATTTATCTTGAATCTTTTCCTGGATACACCCAACCCCATATCAGTGTACAAAATGTATCGCTACCCCCCCCCCCCCCCCCTCCCACCTCCCGCCTTTATAAAATAACGCCGAATCATCGCGGCCGAGGTTTATTTTCGGTGTTTCGATTAGACGCGGGTCGACGCATCGAATCAATCATTAAACCCGTCGCTTAATCATTTATCGGGGCGTGCGAACACAATCGACGGGACTCGATGATGAATTCCGGATGTATATGGAAAAAAAAGCTCTCTCGTGAAATTTTCGCGAAGGCTGCACAGGCGAGAGAGAGAGAGAGAGAGAGAGAGAGAGAGAGAGAGAGAGTGCCTCAATCTATTTTTGCACACAAAAGAAAGATATTCGCGCTCGGTTTTGTTTGAGAAAGGATAATGTCTGTTATTATTCAAATTTAGTGCTTGAAATTGATAAGTCATGTATGTGTAGAATAGTATTGTATCATAGGTATAAAGTATCATTATTAAAACATCTTGAGAAGTTGAGAATGTATTTGCATCAGGAATGAGATTCAAATGAGACGCGATTCGTCTTGTTAAATGTCCTATCGTTCTCACATCGTTGAAAAAGATTAAATGACACAGTAGTATCAGTAATATCATAATGTATTTGACGTGAATAGTAAAAAGAGATAAAGATAATGTCTCTCGCTTTGATTTATTGCTTGATTTATATGTATTTCTCCTCTCCTCGATCAAGATTACATATGCTATGAAATTGTCATTTTTCACGCTTTGATAGTCGGTGATTCGAAATCTAAAGAATTGAGCCTAAAGCTGCTCGTAAATTTGATGCTTTGAAAACAAAGTTATTTAAAAACTTTAAAAACTATGAAATTTTAAATAAAAAAGTGGACAAAATTACTTTAATAGGCTAATAAAATATAAAAATTTAACTAATTTTCTAGTGGTGCCAAATTAAAATTTGTACTAATATATATACTTCGAAATATAAAGATTTTTACCGCTTTTGCAAGGTTCTGATATTTCAGTTAAAAATTCATTCATGCTTAAAATGTACATAATTAAAATATTTTCTTGATAAAAAAATTATGGAAATACATGGTTATTCCATTTATACGATATATATCGAGTGTACAGGTGGGTTAAATCGCCATACGAAATCCATATAAAGATCTATTGGTAAATGCATTCGTAACGATTGTATATATTATATCCATGCGGATTTCCATGCGGATAAGAATTTTTTTATAATGTTTAAAAACTGCTTATTAATGCCTGAATGTGTCCATTTTTTACTGTTCATCCGGATAAAACAGCCTATAAAGGTACAAAAAGAAAAGAACAATATAAATAGAAAATAAATAAATAGATAGATAGAATAGAAATAAATAAATAGAAAATAACGGTGGCACCGTAGCTCAACCGGCGAAAGCGTACAAATCTTCGTTAGGTCTAATTTTTAGGCGACAAAAATAATTTTTTTTTTTTGCTAGTGAAGATCGAATTCTAGCACACTGTATAAACTTGACAAAAAACTAATTTGTCATAATAAAGAGCAGCAATGCTCGTTGAAAAAGAAAAATAATATCATGCGCGTGGAAATCTATGTGAATTGCTGTATGAACTTTTTATATCGATTCGGGACGAATCCCTTATATATTTCCATACATAATCGAT
Organism: Gastracanthus pulcherrimus; assembly: GCA_949152435.1. Lineage (NCBI taxonomy): Eukaryota > Metazoa > Arthropoda > Insecta > Hymenoptera > Pteromalidae > Gastracanthus > Gastracanthus pulcherrimus. The sequence goes on along the minus strand of OX424572.1, from coordinate 23,692,001 downwards.
ATGGATTTCCACAAGGATTTCCATATGACTTTTCACAAGGATTTCTATATAAATTTCCACAAGGATTTCTATATGAAGCGTTCGTAACCATAACGTAATAAGTCCATCTTCGAAATTTAGTAATCGTCCATAAAAATGTGCAAACTGTTTGTAAATCACATCATTATTTATCAGGTTTAAACTATGCAATTAATAAATAGTATTATTCAACTATTAATTGCAATGATAACAATCATACATTTTTTTTTTATGTCACTAATGTTGAAATGTAACAGTTTGCAAAATTTAAAAAATGGACTTATTTAGCTATGGTTCAGAACACCCCATATAACTTTCCATAACGATTTCCACAAGAATTTCCATCAGAATATTTTCAAGGCGGCACTGCCAAGCAAAGAAATAGTATGCTGCGACAGCTAAAAATTTGGTTGGAAACAATGAAAGAGTTTTCTACATTAATATACAGCATGTCAGCTAAAGTTCTTCTCGTTCTAGCTTAAGTACTAGCTACATTATCAAAGATGATCCAGCCGTAGTGTTTCGCTTTCTCAACAACAATATGTCCATGTGCACTGAGAAAAAGGAATCTTTATGAGAACAAATTAAATTTTGTTATGAGAAATCTAATTATTTATTAACTATAAACAAATCTTATTTGAATTGATCATCAAGTTGCACGTCACCGCATAAAGGTTAGCTTCAAACGAGCAGTAAATGAAAACTAAAAATGAACTTAAAATTAAACTTTGATGCTGTATTAGACACAGATATAATTAAAAGACACAAAGATCAACTTATTTTTCTCTACGGGCTGTGAATAAATCATCGCAATTTTAAGTATTGAATGGAAATTTAATGTTGCACAAGTATGATGAACAATGAATGATTTATTAACTATTAACAAATAATTTTCTAGGTTCAATAAAATTCAAGCAAATACATAATTTAGTAATTATAATGCGCACTTTTATTTCGCCACATCCTAGTCAATCATTTATTAATAGTTAATACGTTTTATCAACAATAACAATTCTTTTCTCTCAGTGTCGTGTGCGACTAACGATCTCACGCTCCTGGCTAACAAAATATGATTTACCCTTACTTGAGCACTGGCAGAATTCGATCACCGTATTGAGAGCTCAAATTTCACATGCGCCCTCCGATGCTATATAGTGTATACCCCCATTGTCCATTTTCAATATATACATAGATGCAGCATCCAGTGTTAAATGAACAAACATGACGGATTTTTGTATACACTTTCACTAGCGCCACCACTCCCGAGATAATAGCCTTCTTTGCCAATGAAAATATATTCAAACATATAACCAGTACGATATATTGCCTACATTGTTTCTTTCTTAATTTATCATAGCCATCCAGACAATAACAACCACTTCCTTTTTGATTATACGCTTACAGGTGCTGGTGCTGGCGGTGAGCTTCGTTGTGGCGGTCGGTGCGAATCTCGGCATAGCCGCCTGCGTGCTCAGATACCGCGAGATGCGCACGCCCACGAATCTCTGCCTGGTGAACCTTGCCGCGGCAGATCTGCTCTTCGCCCTGGGGGTGCCCGCGGTCGCCTACACCAGGCTCACCCAGTCCTGGCGGCTGGGCGAGGCGGTCTGCCGCATGCTGCCCTACTCTCAGGTGAGCTTATGGTCTCTTGTATGTCTCAAACTCGCTACTCGTCTTTTTTACCTTGACACGAGTGAGGTTCCAGCGTGTATTTTCTACTTTAGGCTATGACCACACGGAGAGAATTTTGTGATATCAATTACCGGGAAAGTCATTGTAAACCTGGGATATCCTAACTTTAGGGGAAAGAAATACACGGATGAAAGATAGAACTTAAGGTCATTCATTGTAATGTTTACCTTTCAGTATGTATGGTAAATTTTGTCGTGAATCAGGGCAATTGTGATCGTTCAGGAATGTCATTTTTTTTGTGAAGTCAGAATATCCCGTATTTACGATTATTCTTTAAGGTATACGTTCTTATTTCGTATGTTCTTTGGTATTTGTCGTACGATACCAGGTCGAAGCTCGTGTACTTATTTGCGCCTTAGCATTCTATATCAAGCACTCGCTGTCGATATTCTTTTCCTGTCGAAAAGTTCGGAGAACTATAATTGTGGAGTTTTCAACGAGATTCGAACTCACGACCGTCTTGTTTTAGTACAGGCAAGACCTTGTCTACTGTGCCAAGCCAAGGGCGGCTCAAGTGAGCATTTAAAGTGTTTTTCACGAATTGAGATTTGTACCGCCGCGGATCCAGTTTTCGATCAACTGAGCATTATGATTTGTACCTAAGGCTGGAAGCATTTCACTTGATAGCATTCCTTAATTGGAGTAGCGCATCTTAGTTATTTTATAGTTTGTGGTTAGCAACTACTGGCATGCTTTTACGTATAGCGACAAACTTGGAAATGACCGCGATGCACTACTCCGATTGAGAAATGGTTTCCGTTTGAATAACCATTTGAACTGAAATTGAAACTGACATCGAGTTTAAGACTCGTCTATAAATTCTAGCCTACATTGTTAGTTAGGACTGTTCTTTCGCATGAAAAGTGATTTATTTTAGTGGGGAACTTTTAACGGGATCCATACCGGTGTGAATGAAAAGTATGAAAAACTTGGGCTGATAAAATTTTAACTCTGTCTAATGTTCTCAGCGAAAATGCTTCTCTTTATATACCAAGTTTTTCATACTTTTCATTCACACCGGTATGGATCTTTTTTAAAACCCTGAAACTTTCCCAATTAATGTTTGAGTAGAAACGCTTCCCTTTCTATCTTCGCATGTATATTTAACCCTAGAACATAGGAGGAGTATGTTGTCTGTCGACTGTGACAGTAAGAGTCATGTACAGTAAGTTATATAATACTAAAGCTAGTAGAACACTGGCTAAATAATATTATAAGGTACGGAACAACCATACAAATATACTTGTTAATAAGTTATTGAGTAAGATATTAAAAATTTCAATTGAATAAAAAAACTGCATTGAATTTTTAATTTTGTAATGAATGTTATGCTATAAATTTTCTGTTTCTGCAAGTATTCAGGGGTTTAATATATCATTCGTATCCGATTTCAATGTATTACCTTTTGTAACTTTACCGAATGACGTGTGACAAAGAATAAACTTAAATACATAAATACAAAAGTTGTACAAATTTTGAGCGGATAGTTTGATTGTGACTATAACATTGAACACTATGATTATCTTCAAGATCAATCAATATTTGTTCATAATTATTTGTTTATAACTTGGGGTTAACTTTTATACCCCCATAATAGGTTGTATCAAGGTCAAATTATACTTTCTAATGAAATAAAAAAAATTTCTTGATCGGTTAGCGATAGACTGCGTAAATTTTAAAAAGGCGACGGTGCGCCCTTCGGCTTTGTATCGTACCCTGGGTACTTATACGTGCCAGCGGGCGCTGCCGCGCCCCTTGATGTTATACTTAATAGTATATGTGTGTGTAATTTTAGTATATATATATATATATATAATGGATTTTCCAAAAAGTTTTAACTATGATTTTAATCATTTTTAGCATGAATTGATGATTATCTTAATTTTTAGACTAAAATACAGGCTCCCCTCCATTCTGGGACCTATACTGGGACTTTTTCACTATAAAAAGATATCTCGATGAAAAAGGGGTGAACAATTGGTCAAAAAAATTGGTAAAAGGTTTGACCTGAATAGACAAAGCATACTTTGTGTTCAAATAGCCGGCTTGTAAGACCCACCATCGATAGAATACAGAATTTTGTGTAAGAATTCGTATTACAATCTTCAGATAAACTTGCCCCATGGGGTGAAAAATGTAATTTTATTCAATATGATCCATTACAGTGAAAGTGTCACGAAGTGATAAACACGTGTATTTATGCAAAGTTTCCCGTTCTATCAATTGTTGGAAACAAAAACAGGTCTTCCAATTTAAAAAATTTACGATGACTTTCGTATGACTTGATGACAATGAAAATGAAAGTCCGGATTACTATAACCCCTCAAACCACTAACACTTTTGTATTTATGTTCTTTTTTTATCAAACGTCATAAAATGGTACTTCCTGCATATTCAATTTACTCGCTACAGCTCTTTCTATTTTAACATTCTCATACGTACGTTATAACAACTTGAGACATAGCAGAAACTTCTATTTTATAAAATTTCAATTAACATATGAGGTTATCTTGTGTCTGTGCCCCTAAAAAACAGAAGATTCTGCTATTACTTTGAGTAGTTTTAGTAAATAGTAACAAATTATTACCGTGTTTTAAAAAGTTTATAATCTTTACAAATTTAAAAAAAATCAATTTTCAACTTTATATTTCTTTATGAATTTCCCTGTCAGGTGAATTCCTCAAGGGGACTAGGCATTTGAAAAATCAATATTTTAATTCCATTTTACGAAAGTAAAACTTTTTCCGCATATAATCCCATTGGGTTTAAAGTCACCACGTAATTGAACGGTTGGTTTTTAATCGTGTAATTTTACTATCGAGGACAATAGTTCAATCATATTTTCACGGTGTAATAAAAATGTTTATTACTCTACACTTATTATTTCTAGTTTTTCTCGTGCACACAAATATTACTTTATTATGATTTTGTTAACCAATTATTATTGCCGCAATGAGAATTTCGGGAGTAAGTGATTCTATATTATTTGAATGGCTGATATCATTTCATCTAAACAGATACTTTAAGCAAATAATAATATTTACTTCTCGAAAGTTTAAGATAATACATTCACCGAAGCTAACTGACGCTCGCATATTAAATCAATTTTGCTGACAAAATTTTTTGCTCTTTTTAAAGCTAAATATCTATTTAAAATTGCTATGTTAATAAGAAACGATGCGAATTTTAATTAAAGGACACATCTTTTTCTAACGATATTACCTTGAATTGGGCAATTTATGTGAGATAATTTGTTGCGCAAGTAGACGCATTCCCGCTTTAAAGACGACGTGCCGAGGCGAATTAAAGGGCGTGATAAAACTTGATCGAAGGCTGTGCACCGTTAAATAACGAGCTCGTTCCAGTTTTACTCTGTTATTTTTAGACATCACTCTTGCATCTCGAGCTATTTTTTATACGATACGCAATTTCCACGAATATTTTCATTCATATTAGCATGCTATGGAATATATAGTTGAACAAAATTGAATATTTATGCACTGAATAGCATGTTAAAATATTATGGCAAACTTGTTGATTCTTATAATCCTACAACTGAATTTTATTATCATTTCAATTTTATGAAGAAACAAAAGCGGCATTTTTTATCTTAATGGAACTGCAGTAGAATCAAAGTAATAAAGAATTTTGTTTAAATGGTAATTACTGCAGAAGAATTCAACATCAAGTGTACTGTGTTAAACTACTAAAGCCTATAATTTTAATGAATGCCGAACATCAATATCGAATATTTGAATTAACTCTCTTTGTTTTTACGACCATTAATAAAGACACATTTGTATCGAATTTATATAATTATTAATTATTAACATTTTTTGTCCTCGGTACTCACAAGATTTTTAAAAGCACGCTATTGAAACCCTATAATTTTAAATCTTGTGCATATATGATACTGAATATTTAAATCGACTCTTTTCATTTCTACGATAATTAATAAAAATATATTTTATTTTAAAAGGTTTTTTTTCCTTCAACATTTTTTATCATTATATAATTCACAAATAACTTTGCTTTAATAAGAAGCACAATTTCTTTCTTTATTAATGTAAAAAATTAACTTGAAATTTATTGATTATATTTTGCACTCGAATACAGTAACAAATTCACTGAAAAAGGGTTAGTTGTATTTTCTCTAAGCGTAAAAGTTTACCTGCTCTATTTTAGGATGTAAATAATACTGCAGAAGTCGGAGCGCACTGAAATCTAGCGACTAGATTATCGCATAAGCGCAATCTAGTATTATTATAGATGACCACATTACCTGCACCAATAATCCGCCTTAGGTGTATTTACTAAATCTATTTAATTAGCATTACAATAATGTAATTTATTTTATTTTATTTTGAAACCCTTTTAATCACAAATAAATTGTTGCCAATTGCTTATTTCTCAGTCTGTAATCACCCATAAATAAATATATCTATAGCCTGGAAAAATGTCCGCGGAAATGGCTCTAAAAAGAATTTAATGTCCTGTGTGGTTGACAATAAACGCTTTATGAAACTGCTGAGAAAAACTTGACGAAAACTGATCTCAAACACAGAAAAACTATAAAATTCTCGGAAACTGCCGAGAAAAGCTATCCACAATGCTATTTAAAACATATAATTTCTAAACATAACCTGAATAATGCTGCGCTACCCTTTGATTTACATCGCAAAATAATAAACGAAAATCTCAGTATTACTAAATGTACATACAAAAATTTAATAATCGGAATAAATGAAGTAAAAGAATATTAAATCTCAACAGATAACAATTTTAATTGACATTCTGCAAGTACATAACAGATAAAAAATGGTAAAAGTATGCATAAAAATAAATCTAATAGTAAAATGAACCAACTTAATTCAGTTCTTAATATTCCTGACGGTTTTAACGATAAAATTACTGTATAATAACACTAGAGATTAATAATTAACCAAACAAACCTCAATACTATAAACTACTAACTAAACTGCTAGGAAACTCATCATTTTGACTATTTCTGACCCAAACATCTGAGAAACTACTAAGTATCCACAACAACAACTGTTTCAAGTCCTTCGCGATTCCAACCAGGCTCTGAGTTCACTATTGCTGCTCCTCACGATCAAACTTTCGTCCCGTCAAAACACCCAAGCGTTCAACTAGAGGAGACGCGACTAAGATACACTCACTATCGTTTTCGCCTCGACAATTCCGCGTATCCACGTTGACACACAAACACACACACACACACACACGCGCGCGCGCGCACATATACTCACACACATGCACATACACTCAAACACACACACACATACACACACACACTCAAACACACACACACATACACACATACACAAACACAAACACACATACACGCACGCACGCACACACATACACATACACATACACATACACATACACATCCAGTCATCCATACAACGGAAGCAAGCCAGAAAACAGTTTAGCCAAGTTATATATATATATATATATATATATATATATATATATATATATATATATATATATATATATATATATATATATATATATATATATATATATATGTATACGAAGGGATGCAGACTCGGCAAGACGAAGCGACGATGAGAGAGCGACAACGACTACACGCTGAAGCTTAATCGCAACTCGGCGAGGACAAGTTAAATTGCGTTAAGCGCGTCCTTGATGTATGCGCAACAAATTCGAGAGGACGAAAGAGGGATGAAGAGAAAAAGAGAGAGAGTGTACTTCGGGGATAATTGCTTCGTTACTTTGATTCGATTAGCCCCGGTGTAAGTGTAAGCGCGTGGTAAGAGAGAGAGTATTTTTTGTTGTTTTAAAGCTGTCTGACCGGTCGAGGGGAAGAATTGAGTTTGGTACTAATTTCTTTGGGGAAAATTGGAGTTCACTAAGTGAGTAGTTGCAAGTGGGCGCAAAGGGTAAAATGTTAATTGGAAATTCAACGCAGCTCGACAGTAAGGGTGACGTTCACTTCACTTTTTATCTGTTGTATCGGTTTTAGCGGTGAGAGACCTTGAAAATTGAAAATGCTATTAACCCAGTTTCGCTGTTCACGCGGGATCAACAGTCAAGTGGATCGATTAGAAAGAACTTTTTTAAGTTTAGATATTGGACAAGGAAACTGTGCAGGTTAGGTCTGTGTGGGTACCCGGAATAATTGGGTCGGGTTGGCTCTTTTCTTTCGATTTCCAGCCTGGTACTTATCAGATTATCCAAAATAATCAGGTTGCTAGAGTTCATCGAACTACCGGAGCTCACTGGGCTGTTCGAATATATATAATATATAATAGGTCGTAAGGTGGTCAAGGGTCTCTAAAAATGTGGTACCAATCGGATAATACTACATTAGGGAGGACCAAGTAAATTTAGGACGATATTTTACGCATTGGGTATTTAGGTGTCTCAAGCAACTGAATTTCTCGTTCTTCCCAGCAGTATAAAATAGGTCCTAGATTTGTTCGGGCCCTCCTAAACGTATGGTATCATCCGGATAGTTTTCAATGCTTAGGTGGGTCCGAGAAAATTTATGACTTATTTTATACATTCATAGGTAACAAGTATTTTTTGAAGTATTATTAGTATATATAGGTATACAATCAGAATCAATAAAAAAATATATAAATGAGGTTCACGACTATACGATGGTTCGAGTATATTTGATGAATATTATTTATTAATTACAAAATAATTCGCAAGATACATCGTTTTTCTTCTTCCTTTTTCAGATCACCATGCGCATACATCCACACCCAGCATTCACGCACCCATTCGCATATACATATATATAATCACGACAGGAACCAATCTGCCATCGTCACGATTTAGTGGTCTATAGGCTATAACCCATTACAATGAGCGAGTCTCAATACATATACATTAATATTCCGCGGTATCGCGGATAGTCAAATAATTCTAATGTTAATGATGTTATATTTATGCGTATCTCTTATTCTTACAAATCTGAATTATATTTTATTTTTATAAGGCTCTCATGAAAGCGACATTTCTCGAACGCACATTTATTTTAATTGCGGTGTAGCGAATAATCGACAGAGCATATATATTCCAGCTTACTCTCTTTGGCGAACGCAATATGCGCGCAGAATCTACGGTTTATTCCGAAGCGTACTGCGACGTATAGTTGACCATTCACGTCTTTTGACTATGCCTGGATGCAGCACTCGTAACGAACACCACTCGTCTGAAAAACTACACGGCGAGCCGGAAATATAAATTTTCTCGTTCCCGATACATAAGATTTTGTCACGTATATCTATATAAAATTTACACACTTACCCCTTTCGGGACTTTCGATTTGTTTGAGAGAGATATAAAGAATTACAGTATACGCGCAGGAGCCTTCTATCACGCTGGCCTCCTCGCCGCAGTCTACTTCTACTCATCTCTCTCGAAAGTTGCCTTGAACAGCGAACACACACATACATTTATTTCACCCACACTTTAAATACATACATTCATACACTCATCTGTATCGAAAAGTCGTTCGCACATCGACTTTTCACGGCGCGAAATTTTAAAGTCTAATACTATACTTTCTATACTGTTACAATTTAATTATCTCGAGAAACTGTATGTCTCACAATACCCGAATGCATAAAATAGGTCCTCAATTTGCTCTGGATCCCTAACCGTATCATTCAGATAGTTTCTCATATTCATTACAATTTGAAAAGTTTTAATATTTATGTGAAAAAAATTTTATCGCACTTTTACAAAAAAAAATAGTTATAGGGAGTTAGCAATGTAGCATTTTTCTTATCCTCAGGAGGCAAATAAGGGTTAAAAATGTGGGAAAATAATAATGTGAACATCCGAATTTATTAGTCATTATATTTCATCTCTGGTTTTTAAAAGTAACAATTTTAATTTCCAAATTCAAAAAGTATTCTCTATTCTCTACCTACTGAAATCCTGTATCTTATTTAACGTTAACCAATATTACGCCCCTCCCTAAAAATTTTGTACCGTAAATCTCACTCCAATCGTGCCGATTATGTTCTCGCACTTTTTCAATGCGCCCCCGCAACTCCAAAAACCCCAAATCCCAAAATCGCGCATCTCGCGTTCTTCGCGAGATCCGACCTTCTGGAAATGTCGCGATCCCGCGCGGCGCGAGCGGAAACGGCGTCGACGAGGCAACAACGAGGCTTTGAATCGACGTGAATCCTCGCGGCGGAAGATGCCGCTGAATGCGGCTCGTAATGCACCGCACGCGCGCAAGTGAATGGAGAAAAGGTCGAGGGGATTTCGCGCGGTGAGTACGGAGCGCCGGTATAGCCAAGGTTGCGGTTCTTATATTATGTAAAGTTGGGGCGCCTGTAGATGAAAAGATGTACCGTTTTTCAACGATAGAAAGAAAGTGTATTGTGCAAAATGAACACCTGGGTTGTTTAAGAAAGTGTAGGTTGTGGTGAAAGTTTAATATTTATTTAGTATAACGCCAAGGTAGATATAACGTTAGTTATTCGTGATTATTAGTTAAAAATGAATTAGAATTAACCTTTTCTTGCACACTCCATGATCTAGCACGAATACTGGAGTTTTTTTTATGTGTATGTAATACCAGTGGTTAAAAACTCCAAAAAATGTCATTTTAAAAAATAATGTAAATTTTCTTATAGGTTTAAACAAAAATAATTAAAGCGCCACTATCATTTTATAAATATTTATTAGACATCTAAGATTCTGTCAAAATTCTCTCTTTTTCAGAATTCTTTATTCACTTTGAAAAGAGTTATTAGAGAAATACGAAAAATATAAATGTACACATAGGCGTACATATGCAAAAAAAGGTTAAATAAAAATTACTGATACTAAAAACAAGGTTATCATAATCAAGTGAAGACATCATTTTAACTCACAAATCAATAATAAATTTTTATGCAAATTTTTTATATTTCTTTTCTTTTTTCGTCAATGGCCAAAAGGTCCCTGGGAAAATAAAATAGTTATAGCAACGTTTAAATCAAAGTACATTGTAGGTTCTACTAAATTTTATATAGTTGTCAAAATGTCTAAATAATATTCCACTGCATAACTAAATTATGATAGTCTAAGTGACTGAGAAATCGCGTTTTTTCAAAAAACATTGGGGTAAAATAGCCCACTCATAATTATGAAGACTTAAAATGCAATTTCTATTGTATAGAACTTTGAAAATGTAAGCTACAGCTTTGTTATATTCTACAAAAAGGTGAGATCCACAGTCCTCTCAATAAATAAATAACGTAATTAACAGCGTATATGAAAAACAAAATATTAACAAGAAAATCACTAAAACTTATCGCTAGAAGCCCGTTATACCACCAGTCTCTCATAATAGAAAATAAAAATTTAGGTAATAAAGGATCCTATTCTGACATCTGATTGCGTTAGTGAAAACAAGAAAATATAGATTACAATCATAGGTAGAAAAATAGTTAATGCTCAAGTAGTACTAATCGTATTTGGTGCAGCATAAGTAGTATAAGGTATGATTGGCTCGGACGCGTTCCACAAATATTTTTATTTTATTATTAAAATCTTCGCGATTATCTAAAAAATATATTCTGATTCCAGATCGTTATTTGCGTTGTTACTATTTAGATTAGTAGAATAAATTAATTGTTTATATCTTGATATTTCATAGCGTTTATTTTATTCGTTATGGAATCAGTAATACACAATTATATTCCGTGGTGAACCGGAAAATTCCCGTAGCATAGCTATCATAGCCGAAAGTAGCACATTACATAACGACTTAAGTCCATTTAATAAAATCTTTGATCGACATACGACTTAAGGCCATCTGTATGAGGATCGCTTAGAGCGTGTATTAGTGATTTTATTTAATTTTAGTACGTAAAAAAGATTTATTATATAAACTGTAGTGTATACAAATATGGTTTTCAAAAAATATATCGACGGTTGAGTCGATAAACTCTAGTGATAAGCCAAGAGGGGGGGGGGGAGAGTTAAAAATTGTTTTTTATACTGTTACTAATAGATATGATGTTGCAGTATATTTCTAATCGTGTACAAAAAACCAAACTTCCCATACCGACTAAAGTCCACATTTCCCGGACAAACGACTTAACTCAACTATTTGTAAAATTACTCGAAAAAGAAAAACTATTTTTTACGTGTAATTACTATGATTAGAGTCAGATTTGACACTTTATTTAACAAATATAATTTGGCTGCATATCTCTGATTTTTTGATCTGGCATATCAATACAAACATTAAAACGTTAATATCTCGAATACACGAAAAATGGACTTGAGTCGTTTTTCCGGTTCGCCACAGATATTTATGTTCTATTCTATATGTGGGGTAAGGGAAATAACTGTTCTCATCTATGGTTCAGGAGAGACTGACTTTATAATATACATGTGTGTATAAGTGACTGTGTATACTCGCTTACATACACCACAATATTTATATACGCGATTCAATTAAAAAAATTTTGTATTTATTCTATAAAATAGTTATTCACACTGTTATTGTATTAAAATACAACTTTATAACAATATAATACGTAAAATACATGTACGATGTTTACATCTCAAATTGTCACATTTACCGCTAGGTATAGCGTAAAAATAATACCAGTATATTTAATTCTAATAAAAGTTATCATCGATTTATGCGTGATTGTCAAAAAGAATGGAGCTTTTATATATGTATAGTGTAATAAGCAAATCTGTAATACAAATGACACGAAAATATCAATGTCTAGCTGGACAATGTCATTTTCGTGCCATTTATATTACGTATAGGCATTTATACTATATATATAATATGTAGCCAGATTTTTACGGTGACATTGTTGATAATTGATGAAATAGAAGATATTTCTTTTGCTCCGAAAGTCTAAATATGCTATTAACGTTAACAAATGCATGAATTAGACATGCAACGAAAATGACAATATAAATGCCACGAAAATGACAAATTGATCATTAAACTGGATTTATTCAGATTCAGCCAATGTTTAGACTTTCAAAAGTAAGGGAAAGTTTTTTACATAATGCAAGTATAACATTCAAAATAAATGTAGCGCTGTCATATGTTCAGAAGTACATTTAAAGGGCTAAAAGCAAGACACGAACAGCTCTTTTTTTTTGACAATCACCCATACATGCAGGACTGTATTTTTTCTCTTGCTTACAAGGGTGGACAAATTCTATACTTTTTATAAAATATAGTATTTTAAAATATTATAAGTGTTTAAAGTATTTAATTTGTATGTATTTTATATTGTGAAATAAAATATTTAAAAAATATCTCAAAATAAATATTAAGAATAAAACTATGAAATGGAAATTTACGTACGACTCAAATATATTGCAAATTCTACCAGGGGTGGGAAACTACTGGTGAATACTATTTTTAAAATACAGAATTTAAAAGAATGTATTTTAAGTACAATGTCTTTAGTTGTTTTTAAAAAGTATTTAAAATACCGTATTTTAAATCAATTTAATTTAAATTAATTTTTCTATTCTAGCCTCAGATTCGCAATCAGCGATCGCAAAAACTACTTAGACCATTATGTTGATATAGTACGGATATGACATAATACGGACAAAAAACTATATAGTAATTTTGGTTCACACCGCATTTTTAGTTTTGCACATTATTTAAAATTAAAATAAACGAATTTATATACTTAATCGTTTTATGCACATAAAATTAATAGTAAATTGCCAAACTTTTAAATCGTATACCAACGATTGTGCACTTTATAAAATGAAAGAAACAATAATCTTTGGCAAAATCTTAAATTATGACTACTTTTTTCATTTTATAAAGTGCATAATCTTTGATGTATCATATAAAATCTTGGCAATTAATATAAAATATACTATTAATTTTATGTGCATAAAACGAATGCGTATTAAATTTCGGTAATTTTAACGGTGATTATGAGATGAATTTTCCCAACAGATGTAGTGTATTGATTGAGGCAAACTTAACATTTTTAATTCGGAGTTGATAGTAATCTTTGACTGCGAACGAGATTATTTTAGTGATTATGAGGTGAATTTTCCCAACAGTATGTAGTATATTGATTGAGGCAAACTTAACATTTTTAATTCGGAGTTGATTTGATTTACTGCTCTATAGTCATCCCTAGTGTGAGAAATCTATTAAATCCTATTCACCAATACAAAAATTGCATATACATCCTATTCACAAATAGAATATTTTCATATTTGGAAAAAGGAATTAATAGGATTTAATAGATTTCTGACACTAGGGATTGTAACAAACTAATAAAGTACTAGCGTGAGAGAACATCATTATTGATGTTATTGGTTGCGCCAGAAACCAAAATTCGAAATAAAGTGGAACAGAAAGTATGCCGTATGTTGTGTACTTAAAAAAACAATAATTTATGATATGAAATAAAACTTTTATTATTCCAATAATTTGATAACAGACTAAGCCAAAATTAATTTCAATAGATTTGATGTACATTTTTGATATCTGGAAGTGAATTTTAATTTCTTCCAATTCTTGGAAAAATTTTGTATGTACTTCTGATATAATACATCATATACTAAAAAGCATATGTCAGATATGAGCATTGACAACATAACCACAATTTCTATATTTGTGAATGGTGGATATCCGAAAATTGACACGTATGTAACTATGTGTATTGTGCAAATAATAATAAAAAATACTGTATTATTTTTGAATATTTAGCACATTTAGTAAATACGTCACCTTTTTCGTAACACATATCGTTCCTCAAAACAGCTTAAATTATCCTCATTTTTTACAATAGATTCCGTAATTATCATTATAACAGATAATTTTATTTCAAATTTTTGTTATTATATCTCCATAAAGATGAAAATAGTAGATATAGTTTTTCTTTAAATTATAGAGGTTTATCAAGAATTTGATTATTGACAGAGTATTTTACTATTATTGTAAAGATGTACTTTTGTTTTGCTCACTTGATCAGCTACTACTGACAAACTGAAATTCCGTGTATGTGGATAATCGATTTTTCACTTTCACGGCAAAATTGATTTTCTTACAGCAGTTAATTTATTTACCAATTACAAGAGAAATGCATTTTAATATTATACCAATAATTTTATTTATTACTTGATTAGAAAATCGATTTTTCGGTGGTTTTAAGAGAAATATACGACACGGTGGAACACTAAAGGGTACCCTAACTTTATAAACTTGTACATAATACATATAAATTCGTAATGATAGACAAAAAATACTAGCGTACTATTACCAGCAAAATACTGCCATAGATATTTATAAAAAACGAAAGATTTTTGTATTTCTGTACTTTATTGTCTACTTAACAGAAATCCTCAAAAATCTTGTCTTGCGTATGTTAGCCTATAGGTAGCATAGGTTCATGTAGTCCTTATAGCTTACAGTCTGTTTTATTAAAGTAAGTTATTACATAAAATTGATGTTCATTATAAGAAATACTTTTACAATTTTTGACTTAATGAAGCTATAGGAGATAGTTTTAACTGAGCAAAATAAGTGAGCTTAAGCTTAAATTAAATCAATAGTCGACAAGCTTTATTGTTTTCCATAATCGTAAGTTTCGGTATATCATTTGAATTTACACCGGATAATCTCTTTTGTTTACATTTTCAAGTGGAAATTCTACTTTCCCGATTTAAAAAGAATTATTTTTTTATTGTCGAAAACAATAGGTTAGTTATTCAAATGGAGATATTGCCAAAGTTACAGATACGATATTCGATGTTTAAATGGATTTCGAGCCAAGTTTATAACTCTGCGTATATTATGCAGGTAGAACGAAGAGTAAAAACTTTAATAGGGATCTTGTACAAAAAAAATCCATTAGGTCCATTAGATAGAATATTTTATTTTCTTTTTTTAATTAAATGATTATTAACAAAGATAGAGCAGGTTGGAAAGTCGGTGTGACATCACAAACTCGTTGTCAATTGATCCAACATTTTAATACTTATTCTAAACGTTATAAAAAAATTAAAATATAGAACTATTTTCGGTGTATATAACATTCAATGCTCGCTGCATATACAAAATAATAATCTTTTTCATTTTAATCTTTTTGACAATCTTGTTGACCGCAATCGCGACCGTCATCGAGATTTCTGTTTTTAAATGGCGATATTTCCATAAAAATATAACCAAACATTTAATTTAGGCATCATTTGTTTGATGAAAGCAAAGGTACATTCACGGTCAATGAGGTACGAGTACCTAAATTCTTCAAGTTGAAGCATCAAAATCGTTTACTTTTGATAATTAGTATACGTGTTCTAGTTTCACTGATATTTATTTTTGCAAACATAAACATTTGTCAACCAACACAACTTGAATTACAACATATCTGTTAAATGAACATATATTTGTCAGTTACTTTCACTGACAAACGATTCATTGACAGAAAATGTTAATAGTTTACATGTGTGTTTTTAACCGTGCAATACGCTTTATCCAAGTATTTAAGAAAATAAAATAAGTAATATTTTAAACTCTAAATCTAAAAAATAATCTCAAAGTGTAAACACGGGTCATAAAATCAAAAATCTTATATTAGTTTCAAACATTTAAGATAAAAATATTAATTGGTAATATTATTTTAAAATCGATGCAATCAAACATCTGATGTGTCAAAATCGTAACTCAGGAGCTAATTTTCATATCCCCGTTGGTTATTAGATAAATAAAATAACATTAGTTCGACTTTTAAAGCAAATTACTATACACATTGTTTTGGCGGTCTTGTCATTCTTTTTTTTTTCAAAGACGTCGTCGTTATTCTGGTACTCACGACAGGTTTATATACATTTTTCTTTTGGTATATCTATGGGTGCTAACGACTTCATCTAATTCCAATTGAATGAGTTATTCCCTCAGAAAGCCTAATATACCAGCTGTGATTATTTTGAGAAATGTTTGGATTCTACGTGATTTTAAAGTTACACATGTCGGCCCTAAAAACCCGTTCATTATTTTACTAATAATTTTTCAAATATAAAATGCAAAGAAAAATTCGAAGTTGAGCAATGTAGGCATGAACGATGTTAACACTACTGTGCAAGGCAAAGTCATTCTGTTGCGTCGTTTTTACAAACAATGGGAAATACTAAAGGTATATTTCAGTGCAACATAAACTCAAAATATTTCGTATTTCCAATTGTTTGTAAAAACAACGCAACAGAATGACTTCTCTTTTAACAATAATATCGATATCATTCGTATCTAGGCGGCTCAATTCCCAGTTTTTCTTTAAATTATAAACAATCAAAAATACACATACAAATCATGCTTGGACCGGCCGAAATGAACTCCACCTCAACTCCGACATCCCCTTGCACATACTGTACCTTACATAAAGACTAAATATATGAAAAGAAAATAAAAAAATAATAACTAGTACACATGCAGCTGTACTTTATTATTATGAAAACCACTAAAGCCGGGTTTCTTGCGTCCTTTCGTTTGTTCGAGCAGTTCGTGTGCGGCTTCGTGCTGCTCTGGACCCTGACGCTGATCTCGATGGACCGCCACCGCTGCCTGGCCGTGGCGCCCTACCGCAGCGCCCTCACCACGGGCCGAGTCGTCGCCGCGAGCTTCCTCACCTGGATCATAGCGGCGTCGCTCTTCCTACCGGCCGCCTTCTGGTTCAAGCCCAAGGTGAGCGCGGGCGAAATATTGCGTCGAACGACTCATTGATAAATCTATTCGCAGTATATGACAGACTTTTGCGATCAACGGGGAGATAACTATATCGTAAAATATTGCGATATTAATAATATCGTAAAGAAATTGATAATACATTTATTTTTCTTAATGGTATATTTTTGCGTTGTAGGTTTAAATACAATTTTTCGATTTTACGATACTTAATATTGGAAATTTTACGATATCGATATCGTAAACTTTACAATATGAATATCGTAAAGTCACAAAAAGTTGTGTTTCAACGTTTTATGCAAAAAATACATCGGTTTTAAAAAACAATGTTAATAGCAATTTTTTACGATATTAATGTCGTAATATTTTACGATATGAGTTTTCTCAGTGAATTCTCAGTTTCAGGGTGATATAAGTATGATATTTTTGGCATCTCGTTGGTTCAATGTTCAAATTTACTCGTATAGTACACACACTCGACGGAAAGTTCTTCTGATTCGAACTGTATGAACTTTTACAAATTGATTGGATTGAACGCATGGTTTCGTTAACCTTGTTGGATGTTTTAAAAAGAAATTCTAACTGTTCGAGTCAGAAAAAGGATTATTACAAGCTCTTTTTGTAGAAGTTAAATAAAAATTGAATAATAAAATTCAGTAATCAACTTTGTGCAGTCTAGGTTTTTTAATTATCAGTATTGCATAAAGATTCGTTTTTAACCAGAATAGAAGTACTATTTTGTCTAATTCAGAAATATGGATTCACCTTGTTAAAATGAAATCCACTATAACATTGAAATCAAAGCATTAATTAAGTTCGCCCAGCCCTATTCAAATCCAAGACAAAAAAAATTGTATCCTTTTACATACCCATTATATTAAATAGTACATTATGCATCAAGGGAGTAAAGTAGGCAATGTACGCACTGTGTGACGTTGCCGACCGAGCGAAGCGAGGTCGGCATTTCACACAGTGCATGCTTGCCTACTGTACTCCAGAGGTGCGTATACTACTTTTCACCACACCCCCGTAAAGAAATGACTGTACGCATCTCAGCAGGCCGTACAGTACCCCATGCTCTGCCTAGAAGTAAAGTGTCTTGTGTACGCGCGACGCGCTGTTTTACCGCTCGAGACGCAGTCGAGAGCGGAAAAAGGCGCATCGCGCATGCGCAAGTCACTTTATTCCCTAGGCAGTCCATGCGGTACTGTACGGCCTGCTGAGAGGGCGTACAGTCAGCACTTTACGCGCAGTGTGGTGAAAAAGCATTTATTAGCCTTGAAATATCCCACTCCAATCATATGTTTCATAAAAAGGAAAGCAAATTTCCCTTTATTACACTATCACTGAGAAATAGGTGATTGGGAACGGTTACTAAACACTCTAGTAAAACTCATTCATTCTATTTGGGGTTACCAATTTTCTATTAAAGTTTACTATTTTTTTGTTATACTAAACAAATGCGTTTACTAAAATAATTATTGTTTTTCAACACACTTTAAAATTATACAACGGAATATATTTTCTAGTTAATTAAACTTTCCAAGAACTAAATTAAACTTTACTAAATTTTTTAGTTATATAATAAAAGATATCGTAAGTAGTACACTCTTTTTTATTATACCTTAAATTTAGTTATACCCTCTTTGCACTAGAAATTCTGGTACATTTTCGGTAATCGATACTATAAATTCTCAATAATGCTTTTTGTATCTATTTATTGCTCTAATAATTCTATACGCAATAATCTACTCATCCTATACACCTATTCATTACGTCCCACTCACCTCTACGTGATTAAAATCCGCAAAGCTAAGACCACTTTCTATACCCCAGTCGTTGAATCACATAAAGTCTGATAAAATCCAGAACACACAAAAAAGAGCAACGAATAAAATTAGCATTTCAGAAGTAAAGTAAATTAAATTACACGATTCATTGCGATTCTACGCGTGCCTTCTGTTTTTACGTGGATTGATTCTTCGCAGGAGGTGGCCGGCGGCTACACGATTTGCACCCTCGTCTTTCCGCGCAGCGACATACTGAACGTGTCACTCTGCTTCACGATACCGATAATCGTGATTGCCTGTCTGCTGCCGATGGCGCTGCTCGTCTACCACTACCAGAGGATATTCCAGAGGATACTCGATACGCGGAACAGGTGGGCCGTCTCCTGTGTCGCTCAGGTGAGTTCACTATTCTCTCTCACGTTGTCTCCAGTAGTTTGAACCTTCCCATAAAGAGTCGTATAGGAATGCTTGAAAAATTCATTTTTAAGCTGGAAATGTCATCTATTTTAGGATTCTTTTAGTAACAAGCTTGTGGCTCTGTTTTTTACAAAAATGCACCGAATTTTGTTACAGTCGATTTTTTAGATCCTCTATGCACAGGAGTTTTTATTTTTATATGCCTGATTGATTACTTTCTAAATGCAGTCATTCTTTAAGGCAAGCTTGCAATGAGACTTTGTTTAATTTGAAATTTTCTGCTCAGTTCCGAATTTTGCATACATTCGAGCAATTTTAAGTAATTTCAAATAAAATGAGTCCATTCATAGAATATAGGATTTAGTGTAAACTTTTCATCGATTTTTTATAACCTACATTATAGAATTCGTCAGTAGTATTCGCGAGGAAAAACGAATTAAATTGTGCAAAGTAGACTTCTTCCTACGTGTAAGATTTTGCATACCTTTCTTCCGACGGTTTTCTATCGATTGAATGGGACAGGCGGGAGAGCGTAAAAGATGAAGGGGCAATTACGCGTCAAGAGAAGAAATAATGATATGAATTATTGTATGTCTGAATGTGGAGAGTCTGAATCTGGGAAGTTCAGTACTTTGAAAAGGAAGTAAAGAGTCAATGGTATGAATAAGGATTTGAAGTACGTTTGCATTGAAAAGCTCTTGCAGACAGGCGAGTATATATAGGATAAGCTAACACATTGTTGTAATGCAAAGAATGTTTTCAATTGCAAAAATCAATAATTCACTCTTATGACAGGTGAATATTTGACATATACTTTTCTAATTATTTATAAATTTATATCGCGCAGAAATTATTAAAGAACTAGACGACATAGATGATAGAAATTAGGAGGATACTAAATATATAAAAGTAATATTAGGTTACCGGAAATTCAAAAGAGTTATTTTATAATATACGTAATAATAAAGGATAATATGCATGTGTGTATTAAGAAATGTCATTTCCGTAGTACGGAAATAAAAAATATCAAACTGTATAGCATTACCGATCGTTTTATGAAAGAACTGATTGCATCGCGTGATTCTACACCCAGCAAACTATAAAAAATCATTCTATATTGAATTTCGTAAGTTCAGGAGAAGCAATGCAGATCGTCACTCAATTACCGAC
Organism: Gastracanthus pulcherrimus; assembly: GCA_949152435.1. NCBI lineage: Eukaryota > Metazoa > Arthropoda > Insecta > Hymenoptera > Pteromalidae > Gastracanthus > Gastracanthus pulcherrimus. The sequence goes on along the minus strand of OX424572.1, from coordinate 23,671,217 downwards.
AATCATTCTATCATCAGTCGGTAAAACGGTGTATCGCATAAATATTCTACACTGAGAAAAAGAATTTTTTAACACATAAAAACTTTTAAATTTAAATGTCAGCGAATACTGGTGTAATGCTGGCAACCGTACATATTGTTGTCATAGCCGTATTCTGATAAGCGTTGTTATTGTACGTTAATTTGTCAAAGCAGTATACCTGCGAGTGCAATACACAAAGTTTACGTGCAGTATAACAGTCAGTCGATGGTTTGGCTCGCTTAACCAGAATCTAGCTGCCCGAGCAATACATTTTTCTCATTGTCAGTGTATATATATCATTGGTCGATCAAACAGCGTATACCCATAATCATTCTACCATCAGTCGATAAAACAGCGCATCTACCAAACCAACTTCCCCACATCGCTCGATAGCAAATCAAAACCATTCACTAATCAACCACATATAATGCATCTCTCACAGGGCCTGGAGCCAGACTCGAGTCGTCGACGGGACTCGGAGTTATCGGTGGTGGGCACGCTGGTCCCGTGGGCCGGTCGCAAGCTGTCTTCCGCGTCGATGACGGGCGGAGGTGGTGCCGGTGGTGGCGCCGGAGGCGGTGGAATCACGGGTCGCCAGGGACGCGCCGGCAGCCTGTCCCAGCACGAGGAGATCCGGCTCCACAAGCACCTGCGCGTGGTGCGCGTGCTCCTGCTCAACGTCGTCGCGGTGCTGGTGATGTGGCTGCCTATTACCGTGCTCATGCTGCTGATCTATCTGGACGGGCGCAGGCCCACCGAGGACACCGACTTCTTTCTCAGGTAGAGAGAGAGAGAGTTAATCGAAATGTTAATTTTGTTATTAACGAAAGATAGCGATGATACGAGGTACTGAAGTATCTGATATACTAGATACAAGTATATTTAAAAAGAAAGCATGAAGTAATTGGTATTTAGACAAAAGTTATTGGCATGGTGTAAAGAAAACGAGGTGTGCTCTTTAAGAGCATTCCTATCTTCCGCCATTTATGGCTCATCGAAAATACAAGAGCCTGAAATGGCGGAAGATAGGAAGGCTCCTAAAGAGTACACCTTGCTTTCTTTCACCATAGTTATTGAGATATAAGAGTATTTACATACGCTATCTAAAACAAAGTATCCCTTAGATGATATCAAAAAAGTTGATGTGTTCCTTAGATGATGTCAAAAAAGTTCTCGCATGGGTTTGACACAATTGTTTTGACAATATGAAAAGAATATATCTTGAGCATTAACATTCTTTTCCATTCTAATATTTTGCTTTGTTTACAAAATTTGATTTATCGTGTAACTAGTCAAACATATCCAGAGTGTAAACTAATATATATGCAATTTTACAGATATTGAGAGTGATAAATCGTTATTAAAAGTTTTCTGAAATAACTTTTTCATATTTATTTCATATAATTTGAGCCATTGCTGAAGAGATACTCTATTCCTTTTTTTTAATAGTTACTTAAGTAACGCCTTCAAACCTCGTCATATGAACCTCGAAACTATCAGAAAATTTGTGTGAAGTGTTTTGTGTGCTTTAATAAAATCAATGCTATTTTTTTTACTAAAAATAAGAAATGTAGATGTATTTTTACATATAGATTTTTTTCTATAAAAACACATTTAAATTGATTTTCCATCGTGAATGTTATCTTTGCTTTAGTTTAGTTGCGACGGTGGAAATGAAAACGTAGAAATGTCAGTATTTATCGAATTTGAAATAATTCGCTGTAAAATATTATCTTCTCTAAGTATTTTTAAACAATTTTACTAAGCAAAAATTGCTTTTTATGTAGAGATATATAGAAGGATTAATAATTTTGATTGTTGAAAGTAATAATATTATTTCTCTTTACAATTTATTATCAATTACATAATTTTACAGTAAATATTTTGCAAGCGCGAAGATTAAAATACTGTAATTATTATTGGTACAGTTTCTATTTATATGTACTATAGAAATATAATAAAACTCAATATTCGTAAGCGCAGATATTCAATACTTTATTTTAAGAAAAACAGAAGATTCATTTCCTTTTAATAAAACAGCGAATCAGATACTAACTAAGAATAGAAAATTAATTTGAAAGCGAGCAATAAATACAATCATTTTAGAGAGAAGACAATATATGTTTAAAAATCAAAACGGTTAATAATAATTATTAAAATTTTTTCTACATATTGTACCTCAACAAATTACCGCAATTGTTATATAGTTTAGTCTTTTTAATAGCACCTATAATTATTAATTTTCTTAATTTATAAGAGAAATCAATGTAATTGTATTCAATTGCATTCACGACCCAAATAATCTCATCTTTAAAACTCGACGTTTCTTCCCTTTGCACAATATCCGAGTCGGTTTTCATTACTCCCGTAACAAGGGTTGATAAACGGATCATCTACAGAGGCTAATTTTAGTTTTAAAAAAACGAAAAATGTAAAGACAAAATTGTATCCAGTCTTTTACGATTTCATCGGTCGTAAATGGCAATCCCGCCGCAAATGATACGACGAAAGTAAGTAATATTTCGCGATAGTCTTACCGCAGGGCAAAATGTCAATCGAAGTGAAGAGGGGAAACGGCTTGTTATCTATACATTTATGGATAAAAATAAAACTGGGTTATCTGTCTTCTGTACACTCGTACTAATTAGTTTTGAAATTAGAGTATAAAATTGAATAAACAAACGATTAATAACTGATATATTTTTATATAATATATACAAATTTTGGAAGAATCTGAACCGACAAATTTTTTCTAAATAAAGGTTCATTTTAATATCCTTAAACGTTTTATAAATAAAAATGAATTACTAAAAATCGCTTAAAATTGACATCTACCAAAGTAAAAATAATTTAAAAAATAGCATTAGGGCTGAAAATTAGTTCATCATACAAAAATACATGTAACCATAAAAAATTGACACATCCACAATAAATAGCTCACATCTCCGGCTATACAAAGACACGAAGTTTTGATTTACTATACACGCCGCTTTCTGAATTATTACCGCTGTGCATATTTTTGCCGCTCGCGCTGCCTCTCTCGCGACAATGCATATACATTTCATGGCGGAGACGAAGTAGCCCGCCAAGTATAGACAGACACACGACCTTGTTTCGAACACTCGGCCGATGAAAATCGACCTCCCCTCCTCCTCGCGTGCCGAGTTTGGAACATCTTTACTTTTTTTGCTGCTTCGTTCGCGCGCAGGCACTCGGTGCACACGACTTCACAAGTGCTCGGGAGAATGCTTCGAATTTGATCGATTGATGGTGAGAAGTTGGAAGACTGGTCGAGCTATTATTTTGCAAGATGTTGATTTTGAAATTGTGAAGGATTTTTGCAGCAAATGTACTTGGGTAACTTATTGTGTATTCATTTTTTTATTTATAGATGAACGATGCACTTTATTAGAATTATAATTATAATACTTTTTAATAATAACATTAAAATTACTACATATAATAACGGAAAATGTTAAATGTGTAAAGTTGCGTGCATAAAGAATGCTACAAGTGCTCGAATGGTCAACGTTCTTTTCATTCGCTCCAGAATCTACTGACATTGTTTTATTAATGGGTAACTTTATATCTACCCAAATTTTTCAGTCGATTCATTACACTGTCACGATATAAATCAATTTAAATTCATTACTCGCGTCAACTTTATTTCATATCTTGAACATCCTTTTTCCCACAGTCGTAGTTTATTTTCCTAATAGATTCTCCGCCTCGGTCCTTTACACATTTGATTTATATTTAGAATACATAGAAAAAGATTTAAATGATTACTTATTTATAAACATAAGTTTTTACGTTTTTATATTTTTGATACTAAAATGTTCGCTTTGACGATAAAGAATGTATTTTTATAATATATATTTTAACGAATTAAATTGTGCAAAAGTAGATTTCTTCCTACGTGTAAGATTTTGCATACCTTTCTTCCGACGGTTTTCTATCGATTGAATGGGACAGGCGGGAGAGCGTAAAGGATGAAGGGGCAATTACGCGTCAAGAGAAGAAATAATGATATGAATTATTACATGTTTGGGTTCTGGAGAGTCTGGGAAGTTCTGTACTTTGAAAAGGAAGTAAAGAGTCAATGGTATGAATAAGGATTTGAAGTACGTTTGCATTGAAAAATTCTTGCAGACAGGCGAGAACATATAGGATAAGCTAACACATTGTTGTAATGCAAAGAATTTTTTCAATTGCAAAAATCAATAATTCACTCTTATGGCAGGTGAATAATTAGCATAAAGAATGCTACAAGTGCTCGAATGTTGGTAAACGTTTTTTTCATTCGCTCCAGAATCTACTGACATTGTTTTCTTAGTGGGTAACTTTATATCTACCCAAATTTTTCAGTCGATTCATTACACTGGTCACGGTATAAATCAATGTAAATTCATTACTCGCGTCAACTTTATTCCGTATCTTGAACATCGTTTTTCCCGCAGTCGTAGTTTATTTTCCTAATAGATTCTCCGTCTAGGTCCTTTACACATTTGATTTATATTTACAGTACATAGAAAAAGATTTAAAGGATTACTTATTTATATGCATAAATTTTAACGTTTTTATATTTTTTACACTAAAATGTTCGTTTTAACGATATAGGATGTATTTTTATAATATATATTTTAATGAATTCTCATGAATAATTTGACCTTCATTGTTAAATGCTTCAAAACTTAATTTTAATATTGTTAAAGTTTCTTCCGCTTCTCATTGAGATATAACAGAGTCAACTTTTAATAAAAGATAAACTTAAAAACTGTGATTTATAGTATGTCACGGGAAATAATGAATAGCTAAAATGTATTAGCATGTTCAGTGCAGCTGCTAGAGCAATATATGTTTCATAAATCATCATACATTTTTGGGTAATTTGTGTCACGGTAAAAATTTCTAATATTGTATGTAACCATTTTTTTATGCTTATTCACCATCTTTAATATATTTTTTAATTTTTTAAATTTTCAATCAGTTTTGTCAAAGATTGTAAAATTTGGCTTATATAATCGATTGCTTGTTCCCGCTAACCTTATTCAAGGATTTCAAATAAATTCAACCACATTTGTTCCCATGTATTTAACGTTGAATATACGGCATAGATCGTTTCTTACACATAAGAATTATACACGTAATTATTGTACTAGATTATTTGACAATTATATCTAGATATATTTGACCAATGCTAAATTGTACACAATAATTACATGTATAATTCTTATGTGTAAGAAACGCACTATGCCGAATATACATTAGAACACTAAACATATCACTATAGTAAAAAAACTTAAATCAAATTGTATTAAATATTAAATATTTAAATAAAATACTATAAATCATTTAAAATTATTCTGAGTGGTCATAACTCAGGTGATGCTTTCTACTAACAAGGGAAGTCCACAACCTCTGAGATCGATTTTACCAAACTTTTAGGAGGTGGTTTCTGGTACCTAAAAATGAAGCCTAGCTCCCGTAATCTTCACCAATGGGCCCTTGTTCTCGAGATATGAGATATTTTACTTCAAATATGCGTTTTCTTAATGAAAAAATATACCTCTTCTACGTATAGAAACTCTGCAAGTTTTTATGTTAGAAAAATTGACGCAAAAGATGAATAAGTAGGTAAAATAAGAGCTATAATTAAGCTTTGTTTAATATAAAAATATTATTCTGACGCAAATTTATTAACAATTGAAGATAGAGACTGAATAAGCATGAATATTCTATGAAATCTAACTCTTTTAAATTACATGATTTTTCATGCATTTTCAGTCTTCATCATCAGTTCTTAATAACTTCGTGTCAGAATAATATTTTTATATGAAACAAAGATGAAATTATAGCTCTTTTTACCTACTTTCTTTATCTGTGGCGTCAATTTTTCTAGCATAAAAGCTTGCACAGTTGATGTACGAAGAAGAGGTGCATTTTTCATTAAAATAACGCATATTTAAAGTAAAATACCTCATATCTCGAGAACAAGGGCCCATTGGATAAGATTACGGGCACTAGGCTTCATTTTTAGGTACCAGAAACCACCTCCTAAAATTTGGTCAAAAATCGTTTCCCGGAGGTTGTGGACGCTGCTTGTAAGACGATGCCGATCAGAGGATGCGGGTTCAAATCCGGGGTCAGCCCGATATTTTTACTCAAAAGCTAAAAGACTTCAATAGCTAATCTATCACTCACTTAAGGAGGTTCAGTAGTTACAAAACAAGCAATTTAGTTTAATCTTTCTAATTATTTTGTTAAAACTGATTAGTGTCAATCATTGTATATCTTATACTAGTATACCTTATGTACTTATAATTTTAATCAACAATTCTGATGTTGCAAACTCAATTATCGCCAATTAAAAAAATCATTAAAAATTCAGAAACTATTTTGTTTTTCATCTAACCTTAATAATCGGGGTCTTATTTTGTTCTTTGAATGCTGTGTGACAGATCGGCCGATAGAAAAATAATGTTTCAGTGCTACAGAAAAGCTTATTGTTTATAACTAAACACATAATCTAGTTAAACAATTAGCTTTTCTGTAGTACCCATAAATTATTTTGCAATTTCCTTTCCGTGGATTTGTCAAACAACATTTAAAGCACAAAATCAGACCCATATGTAAGAAACTCTCAAATTGAGTGTTATTTCGTATCCTCAACTGAATTTCTATATTGTACAGGTCTAATAACCTACCAAATATTAGTTGAGAGTACGAAATAACACTTAACTTCACAGTTTTTTTCATGTGGGGACCCGATTATTAAAATTGGATGGAAAATAAAAACGTTTCTGCATTTTTAACGATTCTTTTTCAATCGACAATAATCGTGTTTGCAAAATCTCAATTATTGATTAAAAAATTGATTATATGCATAAGGTATACTATTATAAGATATATAATGATTGACACTAAAAAGTTACAACAAAATACAGAGAAAAATGATAATAAATTCATCGATTAGTAACACCTGAACCTCCTTAAATCAAAATGAAAATTCTCAAAAAATTCGAATAATACTCGATCCGAACCCACCCCTGTCCAAAACCCAAAACTAAATAAAAAAAAATTACAAAAACCCCCTCACCCACCTCTCAACATCAACTTCCAGGTCGCACCACTTCGTCTGGGCCCTGGTGATCGCCCAGTTCAACACGGTGGTCAATCCCCTCCTCTACGGCGTCTTCTCCGAGAACTTCCGTGCGTGCTTTGCGAAGCTCTGGCGTCGCGACCCGGCCCACAGCCAGCAACATCTCCAGAACAACAACAACAACAACGCCGCGGCTGCATCCGCCGCTGCCGGACTCGCGAACGCCAACGGCACGGCTAGCGGCGGGGAACGCAGCGTCGGTGGAGGTGCTTGCAATCGAGGGGGCAACGACAAGTCCCTGGAGGCGCTTCAGGACAGACTGGCGAGCAAGCCCAGCGGCTGCGGGATCATCCGGAACAACAGCAGTAGGTCCTCCACGATGGCGGCGAGACCGGTCAAGGTGTCCAATTGCAGCATTGGGAGCATCATCGAGATGCCGGCTTCCGAGAAGCTATAGGGACTCTTTTGGGGTGGATGGTAGGTGCTGGTGAGTGTGTATGGGTGATCGTGGGTGGTAGGGTTTAGGTTGGGATTTTTGTCAATGGAGGTGTGCAGGTTCTTGATTTTGAGCGAGGCTCTCCGTTGAGGAAACAATAGTCAATTGAGTGTTGTTTGGCATACGAGCAAATAAAAGCTACTGTTCCTTCAGCTGTACACAGTACAGAAAGTGCTAAATTACACTCAACTTGAGTGTTTTTTCTGCACGGGATAGGACGATGGAGATGCGTTTTTAAAGATTTTGTTGAAAGCCTCGTAGAAGGACAGTATGAATATATAACTTGGACTTTGTACGAAATCTTACATCATTGAGAAACGCTAAAGCATTTTCTTCTTGTTTTTGTTGATTATAATCTGTAAGGACGAGAGATATATCTTTTTACTAATCTTCTTTGAAAGCCCGTTCGCCTTGTTAAGACTTACAGTAGCGCCACTAGTGCCAAACTTTGGAACTATAACCTATCCATAACAACTGAGTGAGACATGGTACAGTTTGTACTACAGCAGAAACATACTTGGTACCTGGTACCTGGTCAGTCCCAACCTCGTCACTAGCGGCGCTTCTGCAGCTCTTAACAAGGCGAATTAGGACGAAAGATCTTAGATAAGATTTCACCTGAAACTGAGAAGTTTTAAGAATGCTTGTGTTTACTTGATTTTATTCGTGACCCAAGCGTAAGAAAGATGGAGATGTCTTTATACTGAATTTAGTGTTTTTCTTGTCTGCTAGAAGAATATTGCATAGCTAAGATCTTAGATAAGATTTCAAATGGAATTGAAAAGCTCTAGGGATTCTTGATTTTATTCGTGATGCAGGCACTATATGGATTTACCTTTATAGGGGACGGTGGGGCACGATGGGTTTGGCGGGTGGATTGGGCATTCAAATGTTCACTAAATAAATGAATATTCTAACATGATAGTATTTTTTATATGTTGTAAATAGCTTTTACTTTTTCCCTCTGCAAATCCTAAATGAAAAAAATTAATACAAATCGTATGAGAATTATTAGAAATTGAGGACTTCAAAACGTTGTTTTTTCCATAATTCTAATCTATTTCTCAAGAACAAATAAATCATATGAGCTTCGAAAGGGAATTATTTTTACAGTTTAAATCTTAAATTTTTAATAGCATTTTTGATTGATGATCTCCGATGCTTAGGAAAAAAGTAATATTACATATAAAAATACTCTAAAATGGGGCACGACTGGCACCACTAGCGGGGCACGATTGGCATACGTGAGTCGTCAATTTATTTCCGCCGAGTTTAACAGCTGATTTTCTTAACCTTACTTTTGCGCCCTTAACATTTCGGAGTCGGAGTCTTAGATGTTGGTGAAAGAGTCAGTGTTAATGAAATGGTCTGGTTTTTAGTTTTGATCCTCAATCCTATAAAATGCAAATTTAATAGTAACGTCCAATATTTTTTTTAAATAAATTTTTGATTAATTCACCGTGCCAATCGTGCCCCACCTCCATGCCAATCGTGCCCCACGGGTGGGGAAAATGGGCAGTTTTAGCGGTATTGTACTTTGCATTATAAAAAACAATGCAATATATATTTTATAATAAAAAATAATGTATCTAAATCTTGAGATATTCTACTTTAAGAAGCACTTTTAATAATTTGTATTGGTACAAAATAGAAAGTACAGGATTCTTTTGAAGTTAGGGTGCCCGTACTGCCCCACCATCCCCTATAGATTTTGTTGAAATCCAGGTGGAAGAAGAGTTTGAGATTATATATATATATATATATATATATATATATATATATATATATATATATATATATATATATATATATATATATATATATATATATATATATATATATATATATATATATATATATATATATATATATATATATATATATATATATATATATATATATATATATATATATATATATATATATAAGATTTTAGGTGAAAACATACAGATTGATAAATTATAAAGCTTCTTTTTCTTGATTTTGTTGATCGTGAACTAGAATGACGATAAAAACACCTTTTTACTTTTATTGTGATCTTTTATGAATGCCTGGATTAAATGGTAACATAATCGGCAAAATCAGGTAAGATCTTACGTACAAAGACGGACTACAAGTTTTCTTTTATTTTGTTGATGCAAGTGTGCAAACGAGATAAAAATATTATGTTTATATGTAGCTATATATTTTCATAACCTGTTAGAAGGTTAAAATATATAGTAAGATTTCAAGTTAATCTTACGTTCTGAGAAGCTCTAAAGATTCTTCTTGATTTTATTGGTTACGAAAGTATATATGTGAACGATAAAGATCCGTTTTACAGATGTTTTTTGAAAGCCTGTCGTAAACAAACGCTGATATGATATCTTCGGTATGATCATTAAGAAGCTTCGTGATATTATTGATGCAAGTGTGTGAGGATGATAGATATGATTGTGATACAATTATTTTTTAAGTCTACTGAAAGGAAAAGGTGAGTCCCTTAGTAAGATTTTAGGTATGATTTTAAAAAGATCTTTATTTCTTAGAAAGATCGGTATGATGACAAATGCGATTGTAGGTAAGGTGCTATGTGCGAATATCTCGGTAATTCAATAACTTAACAATGCGATACTAATACGTAAGAATATAAATTTTTAACGTAATAACGTTAATTAAATTTTCTTAATAGATCTTACGCAAGTCCCTATGCAAAACTAATATCCTTATATTGCTGAACTGTGAAATTCTGCTACAATTGCATCTATTGTCTTATGAAAGATGTTTTCAGTGGGAAATACTAAGAAAAGTATATTTCAAAGTTGAATGTTAAATAATGCGTTAAATAGTTACATAAGTATATGAAGTCATTTTCAATTTATGAGCATGAATGTTATCCTTTTTTTACAAAAATAAACTTTATATTTTATGAAATCTTCAAATATTCGTAAAATGCGAGTACAATTTTAAGTGCTGAAAATTGTATTTTCTCCATAATACTCGAATATCTCAGTTTAGAGCTGTGTGATAAGAAGTGTGTAAAGTTAGTAGATAGAAACACATGTGCAGTTGGATTTAATTGTTAAGATTGAAAAACTGTGGAAAACATATTATGCAAGAAGTGAGTGCGAAACGAATAAATGAATTTCGCCTAGTAAAACTGTAATATTTTACGGAATAATGCGGAAAGTAAGTAGGATTTATGTATAGAAAGATGATTACCATATAATAAACACTTAAAAGTGTGTGTCGGTGACAAACAGCAGTGATGAATTTTTATGATATTATTTAAATTTGAGTCTTCTTTAACTCACTCAAGATCAAAGATTTAAAAAGTTAAGTATATAAATGTTTAAAAATTGAGAAATTAAATAAAATGTAGCATTGAAATATAGATAAAAATATTAGTAAGTTACTTTTCTATTTTATTTTTCTGATATTATAAAGGTTTCAGGACAAATTTGATTCTTGAAAGGGTTAAACATATTGCTTAAAATGCTTATTGTCAATTAAATTCATTATCATTGATTTTTTCATAATACGATTACCGATACACATTTACTTAATAAAAATATCGAGCTTATAATAAATCTTTATAAATACATTTTACTTTTGAATACATTTTTATTTGGATCATATTATATACATATGATGACTCTTTATTTTTGGCAAGTAACAACAATATAATTTGTAAATAAAATATGTGAAACATATTTGGATCGAATAGTAGCAACTTACGAGTAATGTAAAGTTATGTACCAAAAGCGTAACATAAGTGGTGTTAGATAATTTGTAAAAACTATACATTAATAAGGATTATTAATAAATATAATTTTCCACTTCATATCTCATAAAACATTAGAAAAGCGTTCACAATTTCCTACTTAATATAACGATGTACTTCTATGATTACGAAAATATTCTTGATTCTATGCAATAATTGTACATTTTTTAGCCTCGTAAACGATGCTAAAGTCAATAAACAAATGTCTTCATAGCATTAAATTTTTGTAATACATGTATATTTTTTTAACAATTCTATTTTCTTAATTATATATTTTTAATTCAACAAATTGCGAACAATAATAAATTATTGCTGCCAATGAACAATATAAACAGCGAGAAGAAATACTAAGATTTTCTTCAATTAGAAACAAAATTTAGGAATTTGAAATAGATTACATTTTAATTTTCCCGTTTACACTTATGTGAATAACTGTGCATAATAAAAGAATACTTTAATACAACCATAATTATATTGTATATACTGTTATTTTTATGAAACAAAAATCAATTATTTTATAATGTAAACGGTTTGAAGGCATTTGATTCCATGCAAATTTTAGTGTAAATAAGAGCATGATAAAATGATTTTTATATTGACTTTAGCGTTCACTTAAGAAAGACTGTGGTGACCTTTGCCAAATTTCTTTTTAAGTTTTTCTATGTAAATCAGATATGCAAAATATTAAAATTTACTATGTAACGCAATTTTAATAAACACAGCATATAATACGTTAATTTTTTAATACGCCACAGTCTTCTCTTTATCACTGTAAATGCCATTGATGCATTATTACAATCTTCCTAAAGAACTTTGTACAGTTTCTTTAAGATAACGTCTTCTAATAAATAAACTTGAAACATTTTATGATCGTGCAATGACGAACCTTCGACTTATTTTTGTATTAGCCAACGAAACATGTATACTTATATTGTTATCCGTGTAAGTTCGCAACGATATCTGAGATTGCGTTATTTTTGTCGACTCTTTTTCTTCCCCTCGAATGTAAATAGATTTGTAAACTATTGTAAAAAGAGTTTGTAATTGTTTGAATAATGAAAATAAAATGTTTCTGATATTCGTTGCATTCTATATACAATTTTCACTGGTTCGTGATTGTTTTCAGCCAATTGCAAGAAGGTAAGTCTAACACTGAGCCATATAGTCTTGGCTCAACAATTTTACAAATTGTTTTTTAGGTTATTTATTAATTATTAATAATTGAGAATATCTATTAGTACTATTAATTTTTAGGCTAAAAAATGTTACAATTTCTTTTTTAGTTTATTTATTAATTATTAATAATTGATAATATTTATTAGAACTGTTAATTTTTTTAAATTTATATTATTAATGAATTGAATATTTACAATATTATTAAAATTATTAATTGATAATTAATTAAAATGTATCAATTAATACTTAACTAGTTATTTATTAATTTAATTAAAAATTTATTAATTGCTGATTTAATTTTACGACACCTTATATTTTATTAAAAATGATGAGTTGAATAATATTTCAAATGGTTGGAGGTCAAAGATTTTATTGTATTTTTTATATGAGATGAGCTTATTTTCTTATTTAAAAAAGAAAAAAAATATTTTTTAGTCTCTATTATTCAGTACCTCTAATCGTATATTTCTTCAATAGTTAATCTGCAAAAAAAGCATCAACATAAATATTAATTAAACACCTGTTAAATTTTAAATTCGTACCTCACTGTCTTCAATTCATCTGTCTTCCTTAGTTTAATAACGGCTGCAAGAGCGGTTTTGTCCTCCGGGTCGATTTTCAAAACAGCCTCATAATCCTTTAAAGCCTGCAAAAAAGTTAACAAATACTAATAAAAATTTGATATAATAAATGTAAAAATAATCGCATTGCATAAACATTTTATCGATCAATGATATTCATTGGGTTGCATATCGCACTTGCGGAATAATATGGCAGCTCAGAACTTTGGATATTTAGAAAACTGAATACAACAAATTATTAAATTATAAGTTTTGAACCAATTCCTATTGATTTCCTAGGTATGTACTCGGGTACAATTGAGGGCCTGCGTGGAATAAATTGCCTAAATTTGAAACCGATAATTAAGAAGTAGAACAGAATAAACCTTGATTAATTTTTTTATTAGTATAAGCAATAATAAAAGTGCTTTGTAGGTATTATTACTTAACAAATGTTAATATGTAATGGGTTGTGAGCAATTATACTTGGCACCTCTACTACAAATTCTTCCATTAATCTTATGTAAGATTTTATGTCACATATCTGAAAATATTCGTTAGTTATGTAAATAATACTATTTTTGAACGGACCATCCAGAGATTACCTAAAGTTTAGAGGATACCTATGTACACATACCTATGTAACCTGTAGGTTTCAAGCGGTTTTCAACATTTTTCAAATATTTTCACAAACATGAGGTAAGAATTTATGTAAGATTTATACAATAATTTATATAAGAACTTATATAAGGACTTACGAAAGACCTTTCATAAGAATTTACTTGAGTTCTAACGTATGTTCTTATTAAATTATGTAAATTTTTGTACAAGACCTTCTTGTTACACCATGTTGCTACAAAAAATTTTAAAATGTTATAAACAGCTTAAAACATATCTAGACTTCCCTAAACTTAGAGTATCATCCTGATGCTACGTCTAAACAAGGTATTATTTAGATGATTAAGGAATACTTTCAGAATGTTAATAGCTTTCAGACTCAATGTATCTTATATAAGATCTTACATAAAATGTTACATAAATATCTTACCCAGATCACATTTACGATCTTACGAAAGCTGAATTATTGATTCTCTTACAAGTAATTCTTTGCACCAAAATCAAGCCAAAGAAATTTTGAATTGTCGTAGACTTGTTGTATAGGGATGCGCTTATTCAGTTACCTCGATATTCTTGTCGAGATGCTCGAGAGCGAGTCCACGACGAAGCAGCGCCTTGACGTTCTCGCAGTCCGCGCTCAAAACTTCGTTACAGTCCTGCACCGCTTTCTCGTAGTTCTTCAGTTTTATGTCTGAGAATTGGGATATTACCTTTCAGATTGCGTAAAATTACACAGAACTTTGTATTCATTGTAACATGTCTATGTGAAATTTTATTAATCAGTAACATGAATTGTGTTTAAGTTTTATGTACCGTTTCGGTATTGAAGTAGTATTGATGTGTAAGTAAAAATTGCGGAATTTAGTCAGTCAGCGCGTATAATTGATTCAGGGACTGAGGTCATGAATAGAATGCAATTTCTAATCGGTAGCTTTGTACAAAGTAATTATTAACGTTGAGTCAATTAAAAAGTAATTTTGAAACATTTATTTTGACCTTAGCGTCGTCAAATTTGGTAATTCTTAATATAAATAAATATCAATTAAGTTTCTCAGGTTTGTGAATCATCGTGTGAAAAAATATTCTTCGTACATTTAATATTTGCACTAAAATGCTAGATCATAACATAAGAAGTAGCATAACTAAATCTATACTAGTTGAATAAGGTTTAGAAAATGTTCGATTTTAATTAAAAAAAAGAAACAAGTACAAGTATAGACCAATTTGAACTCAAGTCATTATTCTGGAAAAAGGTATATATCATCGATAACTCGAGTAGGCGAATTAGAATAATTTTGAAAGAAAATTAATTTAACATTTTGTTTTATATGGTCTTTAATCGATTAAAACTATAAAATTGTCACTATAGCTATAGTAGTGTTTTCTAGGAATACCACGATTCCGTTTTTGCGAATAATATAATTTATAATGGACTAATAAATAAATATTTAAATAAGATTAAATGTTATTTCTAAACCAATATTATGTTAACACTTAACGAAATGAAGTCTCCTAAAACAAAATAACATAAAATTAAAAATAAGACATGAGTAATTTTTAAACGCTCTTAAGCCACTTGAAGTAAACTACGAATTATACTATTTTTCATTCGCATACGGTTACAATTCATCATCTTGCCATATTCTTCCAAAACACGTCTACTCAACGATACCAAACCCAACGTAAACTCAATTTTTGTTCCAAACGAACCACTCCAGTCGTTACCCCGATCATCGGATATTAATTCCGCGCACCGCAGTCATCAATTTCACCCACAATCCTTTCACCCACCTCCCTCCAGCGATAAATTCATATTCCTCTACACATCGCGACGGGGAGAAATTCACGGCCACGCGGTTAAGTAACTCCCTACGTGGGACTTTAAATTCACTCGCGAAAATCAATGCGTCGATTGATCAACGATCGGGGCAGTGCGATAAGCTCTCCACTCTCTCTCTCTCTCTCTCTTTTGGCGCGTCGCCAAATGTGCCGTCTTTAGCCTCGGGCGATGGTGGTAATAGTTTGTTATGCGGAGAGACGACGGAATTTATCATTCCCGAAAGTCGTCGGGGTTCCGCGTGGATTTCGGAAGATTTTTATCGGCGTTGGTATTGATTTTGAGGTTGAGTCGAGGTTTTTGTGTTTGGGGATTTGATAAGGTGTATATTAGGTTATTGAGTGGGAGGTTGTAGGTGTGAAATGGAAGAAGTGGATAGTAGAACAGGCTCGATTTGGGTAGATAATATGAGTACATAGTGTATTATATATACTAATCAGCCTTTAGTTCTTTTTTTAACTTTAATTAAACAATTTATACAATTTATAGCAGATAAAATGCAGTTCAAATTTTTCTATTAGAAATACGTTGGGTGTACATCAAATGTAAATGTCGTGTGTAAGTAGAAAGTGTTTATTATACAAGTTATAGTAGCTAAAAATATATTTGAAATATTTCTATTAAAAGCACGTTGAAATCATGGAATCTGAAAATCAAGCAGTAGAACTAACTCGATATGGTCAGACGTGCACAAATAGCATACTATCTTTTCGAATCATCTTTCACTTTTTTAAAATTCTAATTGTACAAATTATACACACGTAGTAGTTGAAAATACAGTTGAAATTTTTCTATTAAAAACACGTTGAATTTATAAAATTTGATATAGTCAGACAAGTGTAATTACCCTATTTTTTCCAATTTCACGTTTTTTAAGATACTAATTATACAAATTATAGTAACTAAAATACAAATACATTTCTTCTGTTAGAAACCTACTGAATTTATAAAATCTAAGGGTCAATCAGTAGAAAAGAGTTTATATAGTCACATATGTATAAATAGCGCATGATCTTTTCCAATAATCCTCCACTTATTTTAAAATTCTAATTATACACATTATATCAATTAAAACACAGTTAAAAATTTTCTATTAAAAACAAGTTGAATTCATGAAATCTAAAAACATACTCTACATAGTCAGGTAGTCTAAGTCGAATATTTATCTTTTCTAATTATTCTTCATTTTTTTATGATTCTTACATATACAAATTGCAGCAATTTCAAACACAGATGAACTTTTTCCATTATATACACTTTGAAGAGTATAAGAGTGTACGAAATTATTAACTACCACATCTACTGCAAGGCCATTTTTCTGTTGCAAATATAGATGGAATTGGTTGGATATGAACAAGAGATTACTTATGATATTTCAGAGGATACCACTTAACAAAATATAAAATAAAACCATTTAACAAAATGTTTAAGAAATTTTGACAGATGATTAAAAACAGATACGGACATTCAAAAATTATATATTATACTTATTTCCTTTGCACATCGTATATATAGTGCCCCAATAATTCGTGATAATATCCCCGATTCTACATCACGAATTATTCCTCATAATAACCACAATTTATTTATTTTATATATTTATTTATTTATCCTGGTAGAAATCTTAGCTGGTTTCTAGCCAGATATTAGCTAGATTTTCTAAATCCGCTTTAATTCTGGTTAAGAAATTAGCTACAAATCAGTTAGAAACGATATGTGTTTTAGCCAATTTCTAGCTAGATTCTGCTTAATATTCTAGTTAATATAAAATTGAAAAACTAAGTAATTTATGTATTAATTAATAATGGAAATAATAACAGTTTTATAATAATCAAAGTAATACGCAATTCTAATCATACTACATTAAGTATTTTACTAAATTAAATTTAAAAATTTACTTTAAATGTCTAGCAGTAATAGAGGTTAGATTATTTGTTTACATAACGACGCGTGCATTTAAAAAGTATTATTTACACAAAAAGTACCAAAGCCCCGAGTAAAATTTGAAGTGTCTTTATTAAAGAAATTTATGTTATAAATAATAGAATGCATGTAGTCATATAATTATTGTTATTTTCAAAATAACAATAAAAACAGAATAATGAAAGTTATGACGAAATTTGGAGAATTAGTAAACAAATATTTGTAGTTTTACAATGAAGTTTTAATAAAAAATGTTATTTTCAACATCAATCAAAAAGTTTTGTTGACTAAATTATGATTGACTAATTATCATAAAGGAAATTATTAGTTATCAAATACTTTTAGTATTGCTTATACATATTTCTATAATCTCGTAAGTTGTTAATTGTTGATAAAAATATTTATTTTGGCGGCATACTATATTAAACATTCAATAAAGTATAATAATGTATATTTTTAAAAACTAATAACTTTTCAAAACAAAATATAAATAGGTTAGATTGGCAAACAAAATGCGTTCTTGCTTAAAGCATAGTCTTAAGCAGATACTAGCCAGATATTAGCTTTAATTTGACTTATTAATAGCTTTATTAATGTGGCTAATAATTAATAAGCTAACCAGCCATTCTAGCTAACTTTCTACCAGGGTATTTAAAAAAGAATACGAAAAAGTACTATATTTTAAACGTAATAACGAAGTTAATTCAAGATAATGGAAAGTCATTTATAAAATATTAATACATGAAAGCTCAAGCTTTTATATTACTCTGACTTTCAAAACATCCAAGAAAGAAGAGTTTATATGCATAAGATATAGAACTGGTTACTAATTTTCATTACTTCCTCAGAAGAAATTAACTACTCTCTTAAGTTCTTCGAGTGAGTAGTCACTCTAGAAATGGGCAAATTTGGACCAATTTGATTGGAGTGAAACTTCGACTCTTATGGAGTTGATTTGCGTTCTAATTAGGGTATATTTGTACTCAACGTATAAGCGATCCTTCTCTCGGGTTTAGGAGAAGAAATTCACTATAATTAGAACGCAAATCAACTCCATACGAATCGAATTTTCACTCTATAAAAATTGGTCAAATGTGCCCACTTCTAGAGTGACTGCACACTATCAAAACTTAAGAGAGCACATAAGACTTGCAGACATACTGAGAGAAAACGTATTGAAACTTATAAACTAATATGAACATGAAATCCATAACATCTTATGTTCTTATATACAAAGTGAAAATATAAAAAAGTGAATTTTTTAAATTTCACTGTACTGTTTGTCTGAAAAACTTGATTTTCTTCTCTTATTTTATCAAATTTGACCTTTTCTTTAATTCCCTTCTGTTCCCCGATTAATTTTTTTTTAATTATCATATTTCAACTAACTCTACACAATAAAGTTAGTTTGGT
Organism: Gastracanthus pulcherrimus; assembly: GCA_949152435.1. Taxonomy (NCBI): domain Eukaryota; kingdom Metazoa; phylum Arthropoda; class Insecta; order Hymenoptera; family Pteromalidae; genus Gastracanthus; species Gastracanthus pulcherrimus. The sequence goes on along the minus strand of OX424572.1, from coordinate 23,652,308 downwards.
ATAAGTTTGCCTGTATTTTTAAACAAATAAACCATTGCAATTATAAACATTCCATTTGCTAGTAATGAATCTCAACATCAAAAATAAAAAAAAATAGTGAATTAATAAACTCAATTAGTTTGGCACAAGCAAAATTAGAATTCAATCAGTAACCACCGATCGATATAGCAATAAGGCTGTAACCAAAAGAATGGGACACTTTCTATCTAGAAATCGGAATATTGTTCAGCCAGGTCTATAACCACAAACCCTAAGCCCTGATTGGTTGATTTAAATTTGACCAATCGTGGTGCAGAATTCGTGAGCTGTTCGGAGTCGATTAAAGTTGCTCAACTTCGATCACCGAACAAACCTAGTACCCCTCGCCAACAATTAAAAAAGTCGAGACTTTTAACCGTGTATAACGATCGCATTAACATACGTATCGTGAGTCCCCGGCAAATGAAAAAGACGTTCATCCCAACCTTTACCGCAGTACTACACACCCTTAAGAGGAAGCCGTATCTACTGTCCTTGTCTAATTACATTTTTGCTATTTATTCGAATAGTAGTTTGTTAATTGAAAAACTATGAGTTATCCTCAATTCTTCTTCAAAAAAAGAATATTTTGAGACCTAAAAGAGTATCTAACATTATTTCTTTTCCGAGAATACTTCGAAACGCGAAAATTGAGGTTAGGTTTTGCGTTTCGAACTATTCTCGGAAAGGAAATAATGTTAGATACTTTTTTAGGTCTCAAAATATTCCTTATTTTCCGAAGAATTGGGGACGACTCTTAGTTTTTCAATTAACAAACTACTATTTGAGTAATTAGCAAAAATGTGATTAGACAAAGACAGTAGATACGGCTTCCTCTTAAGTGCAAAATAAACAAGAAACAAATGACCGCACGATACAATACCCCAAATTTCACCTGCAAGGAGGTTTCCAAATCCACGATCGATTACAGATATATATTATATACAAATTTTCCATTCTGGGTCTACGATAAATAGCTAAAAAAATATTATCCTGGTCAATTAATTTTTGGTAATTTTTTCGAGATATTATGTATAAAGTAATCCACAGGTGACCTTCTAAAATATACTCACGTGTGACGGCGCGATTGTTGTAGGCGTCGAGATCACCGTCCAGGGCGACGCTCGTGCCGTAGAGCTCGAGGGCGTCCTCGTAGTCGCCGACCCGGTACGCCTCGTTGCCCTTGTCGCGCTCGTGCGCCGACATCACGCTCAGCTCCGTGCCCGTCAGCAGAGCTGCATCGAGAGGCGCGCGTTACAAAGTTTGGAGTGATAAGAGGGATCGTCGGAAAAATGTGAAAGTGGCGTTGTACGTGGACGATGTATAGGGAGGTTCAAAAGTTGGACGCGTTGTGGGTAATTGTTGGTTTATATTGTAAGCTGCAGGTCACGTGAAGTTAGAATATTAAGAGGAGTCTAGCCCTAGTGAAAATGATAAAAGTAATAAAACGTAAGAAAACAACTTTAACTTTTTAACATTTTCTTACGTTTTTGTACGTATTTTTATGTTTTATTATGTTTCCTTTTCTTTTTAGTGAGCGGAATTCTTAATGTAAAAAAGTAATCTAAAGTATTAAAACGTAAGAAAACGCAAGAGAACGTAAAAATAACGTAAGAAAACGCAAGAGAACGTAAAAATAACGTAAGAAAATATAAGAAAATATAATGTAAAAGTCCGAAATCTAACACTTTTTTGCGTTTTGTTACGTTTTATTACACTGTTATACGTTTTTTTTTACTATTTCTTCCACTTCTTTACGTTTCTTTACGATTTATTACATTTTATAATTTCCACAGGTGACCTTCTAAATATACGTTTTTAAATATACGTAATATATCGCGAAGAAATTACTAAAAATTAATTAATTGGGATAGAAATAAATGAGATGCTGTTTCTATAATGTAACACGATGTACCATTTGCGACCTAAATTTCTTTTATGCATTTCTGTCGAACTTAATTATTGACCGGAGTGTCCGACTACTCAAGGCTACGACTACTTGAATTAAAGGACTTGAAGCCAACTTTTAAATAAATTTGCGTACAATTTTATTGATCGACAATACAACAAACCTATACTTTAAATTGCCTGATGTAAATTACATCGAACTTTAACAAGAACAATTTAAAATGTTAAGAAAATTAACTATGAATTTCTTAGACTGTAATAATTTCTATATATTTTGATATCCTACTTGCCAAAATGTTGGTCAATTTTCTGCAGATTCTACTCCGTACAATGATTTGAAATAATTTTAGATATTCAAAAATCAGCTTACATTTACCTGAAGAAAAATGTTTAAATATAGCTAGTTTTTAGCTCAAAATTTGAATATATAACTGTTTTTTCAGAGGAAAAAGAATTCTGGTGTCAAGGACGCAATTAATTTTCCATTCTAGGTCTACGATAAATAGCTAAAAAAATAGTATCCTGGTCAATTCATTTTTGGTAATTTTTTCGAGATATTATGTATAAAGCGCACAAAATTAAGTTTTAAAATGTATTTGAAAAGGTAAAGACCTCTTAATGTTAACTTCAGGTGACCAACGGACAATGCTTTTCATTTTTAAGCTAATTACAACATATTTAAGAGGCAAAAGAAAAAAATTGAGATTATGAACTTTTGAATCACCCTAATGGACCCCTATCATGTAACTTTTGATTGCGTATGGATGAAAATCAAAATTTTCAAAGGAAATTTATTGTATGGATGGACCTATTTGAAGTGGAAAAATAATTATTGTCAAATTTAATAATCTGGCCTTGAACATCGACGTTCATTTTCATTTCCAAGCTCTAATGCCTGTATATTCGAAGCGAAAGACATTAACACTGCTCGCGATTAATGAGAATCGTTTTGAAGTGAAACTAACACACCTGCACTGCGCGCTAAATAAAAGGATGTCCTCTAGAGGGTCATTCTTCGTGGCAAAAGCATTTTCTTTTCCCAAGCGTGAAACACGTTACCCTTAATCGCGAGTGCTGTAAGACACATTAGACTTGGAAAAATCCCACTCTATTTTATTTCTGACATCTTATTAACATTTCTGCAAAAACAATGCCATTATTCAAATACCTATTTGCTTAAAACTTTATATAATAGTAATATTGTAAATTATATACCAATACTGAGGGCCAGTGCATTCAGATTATGCAGTAAAATATGAGAAGATTATTCATTACTCGGTTGGTAAAATTGTAGGTGGAAAATTTGAATTTACAATTGATTTTCACATGATTTCGACTCACTATTTCTGAACAAGTTTAGTCAATCAAAATTGCAAGAGCAACCATTCTTCAAATCCATATATTTAAACCACTTTTAACTTCCAACTTTTTATCGTAACTCCAAACTAATTAAAATCTAAATAAGACACCATACTTTCAAATTCATCAGACTCAATAATAAGTATTTCGCCCAAACCACCGTACTCGCTCGCAGAATAACGACATCGAGTGTCCCAAGTGGACTCCCCCCCCCCCTCTGCCATATTCTCTCCACCATGTTCTTTCCATTCCACAAACCACCATCAGCTTAAATATGCTCACATTTTGCGATGATCCTCTCCTTGCCGGTTCTCGCGCGCTCGGCCCGGTGCAGCTCCTGCATCCTCCTGGCCTCGATCTTCCGTCGCTCGTCCTGCAGGTCGATTTTACTCAGCTCGGTGTCCGCGTCGTATTTGTCCCAGGCGGCATAGTCGCAGCCGGCCGCTCGCTTCTCGTTGCCGGGCTGTGCCGAGGTGGTCGAGGGCTTACGAGCGATGCACGGGAGAGAAAGAGATTTTGTTATTATTGAAAGACAAGGGAGAAATAGTAGGTGTGAAAGAAGACTTTCCCGCGTGAAGGAGAAGATCTGCAGAAATTTTGGGGCAATTTTTTCACTTGAAGATTTTTGATTGAAAGAATTTGTTGAAAATCCGTTTTTCGTAGGTGAGATGCACCATTTGGTTGTTACTATCCTGATGGTAACAGCTAGATAGGACGTCTCGCCTATGCAAAAGAAAGCTTGAACGGCTTTTTCTTTCTTTCAATTAAAATTTTCGTACATCAAATTTCTGCAGAATATTCCTGCGGAAAAATCTGCAGACGAGAGGATTCTGTAGATAAGACACTGCAGAAAGTTTTGAAAGTTTACAAAGTTCTGCATGAAGTGCTGCTGATTTTTTCATATATTTAGATTACTAGGAAGTGTCTTAATTTTCATCTTCAAAGTTTGAGGACATAAACGCAAACATATTATAATATATTATATATATATATGGTAAGTTGAATAAGGGTCATATCGATCATTGGTACACGATTCTATGTTTGTCTAATCAGCTTGGATTATTGTAAAATAGAAGACAGCTTTAATAATTTTAGTGAAATAAATAATTAAATTATTTCTTCAACTGTGCCTAAGTCAAAATTACGACTTAACATAATTGAAAGAAGAATAGCACCAAAAGATTATGAGTACATTTTGTCTTAAGAGTACATTCTCCGTAGGGAATATGTATACGACAGAGAGCCAGCAGTCCCGTCTTTGAATTTGAACAATACACGTCGTACTTAACGATTTGCCATAATTAGTATTAACTGTATTATGCGCAATCGTCACATGAAATATCTCGGCTTCAATAAGATAAATTTGTTTTTAAAAAAAAATCAATTTTAGTTGCGATTTTTTCTCAACACGTGCATGAAAAATGTCCTTTTCCATGCTTGCAAAGCAATGGAAAATTAGGCATTTCAAGCGTTTCGCCTGAACAGGAGGTAATGCACATTACCTCTCGCTGCCCCAGTATATTTTCATTACCTCCCAAAATCCACCTTGTATCAATGGGTAAACGTAATAATATAATAATCTAAGAAATTCTGCTAGATTCTGTCAAATTTGTTGGATCTTATTATAACGACAGCATTGCAAAGAAATCTCGGCATTTTATTACAATCATCATTGTATATCATATTTTTATTATCATCCAAACGAAACGTCCCAAATATGACAAAAATTCACCTTTTCCACGCTATTTTGCACTTTCTTACACTTCTATCTAAAGTTGAATTAGTGAAAGTTCATTATTCAAACGGAAACAGTGAAAAGCATGCAACTGTTTCAATTAGTGAAATTTTCACTTATGTATTAGTGAATATGCACTACTTCAGATAGCGAAATATTGAAACCGTGCATATTCATTAATTCACAAGTGAATTTTCCACTAGGTAATTGCAATAGTCGCATACTCTTCATAACTTCAACTTTAGAAAATTCTTTACATTTATCAACATTTCTTAAAACCCTTTCATCCCCAAGTTATTTAAAAAAAAATGACTTTTGTCTACATAAAATTGAACATTCTCGTGTTCTTTAAAAACACTAAAAATACGACTGTACCACAAAGTTCCATATAGATTGCACAGCTGTCACCTCATAAATGCAATACGCTCGGTTTTACGGTGCCAAATGCGCCACGTGCATACAATGTTAACGCAAGTCTTAACACGTATACACCTAACATTATCTCGCGCTTTCTCCCCAGCAACTATACGTCCATATATATATATATATATAATACACCTTGCTCTCCTCGACGATCTTCCTGACCGCGGGTCTGGGCAGCAGCAGCTCCTTGCTGTCCAGTCCCGTCTCACCGCCGACGGCCTGCCTGACCTCGTCCCCGAGGTCGCGCTCGCGCACGCCCATCTCCCGCGTCCAGTCGGCGAGCTCGTCGTCCAGGGCGCGTCGCTCGGCCGGCTCGAGCAGACGACGCGGGCGCACCGGCTCCCAGGCCAGCAGCACCGCGCTCTCGGGCTTGATCCGACCGAGCTGATCCTGGGCGAAACTCGTCAGGTGCGGGAAGGCGCCCTCCTCGCCCGAGCTATAACGGGATATATATATATATATATATAGCTTCCTATATTATATAGTTGTTACCGTGTTCTTGGATACTCAGCCCCTCCACTGCCCCATAGCCCACCATTATATATAACTTCGAAGATTCAATTTTTAACGTGGATATATCTTGAGCGCTCATTAAACCGACACTTGTTTCGCTCTCGGGCGGCAAAAACTCTCCATTCTTGTAGGGATAAGCTACTTTGCGCTCTTCTTGCATAATATACCCTTTTGAGCTTTAAAAGTATGAGAAAACTACACGTTTGAATGTTAACAATTGATAAATAAAAGATTTAGTGTCAGTATACCTCAAAATACAATGTTAACTTGTTTTTTATAATACTTTTATCAGTGTTTCCTGCTGTTTAATTGGAAAATTGCCATTCACGTGAGTTGTACTTAGGAACTTTTTGAAAAAATTTGAGAAAAATAAATTTAGAGAAAAACTCGTTTAAAGTTTGCATTTGTTATACCATTCAATGTAAATTATTGCTTCACTTAACTAGCTATAACTTTTGTATATATATTCAAGTTTTGACATATAGCATGTTTTAAAATGTTCTTAAAATTAATAACATTACAAATATTTACGAAAAACATTTTCGATTGTTTGGTAAAAAATCAGTAGATTTCCCAATTAAACTTTTAAAATCATTCTTTTCTTATGAGTTCATAAAACTTTTTATATTAAGAAGAACTTATTCTGTAAATTATTTTACTTTTAATACTTGGTAACATCTTTAAGGAGGTCCGAGCGGCATACTAGTCAAAACAGTAACTTATGAAAAAACGTTATTCAATAGAGAAGTTTATGACAATGTATCATGTTAACAAATTAAATATTTAAAAAACTTTGAATATTCATATTTATATCAAACGCATATTTATCTTATTTCTTTCTGAAAAGATCAATATAGACCTTGATTTGACTCTAACCTCTAAGGTGTTTCTCTGTTTTGAGTACTTTTTTGCGTTATTCTATAAATATCTCTCTAAAACGCCAGGCAACCCTATTTTTTTATCGTATGCACATAAAATTGGAAAGCTAAAGATTAATTTGATACTTTAATAATCTAGAAAAGTTTCCTACAAATGCATGAATTTTTTATTTCAAACGCGAAAAATGTGTTTTCTGCATATTAAACGGGCTAAACGGGCGAACTTTAGAATTAAATATCTTTTCGAAATGCAAGGCAACATATACTGAAAATTTGTCTCTGGATTCAAATAATCTTTATTAACAATTACAAAATAGATTTAGGTCTTAAAGTTTAAAATTACTTTTCGCTCATACCCCCTTAATTCCACCATTATCAAATATCGAAATCTCTATCCTTATACACGTCACATTATAAATTACCATTGTTAGTACTTTTTTTTTCAAGAAACTGTGGAGCGAGCTCGATTCCATGTCATATATGATAAACGAATATCTGATGACTTCTAATATGAACAATGCACTTTTTAGTAAAATAATTTTAAAAAATTTTTAGCCAACACCCTGGTAGAAATCTAAACTGATTTATAGCCAGATATTAGCTAGATTTTCTAAATCTGTTTTAATTCTGGTTAAGAATTTAGCTGGAAATCAGTTAAGAATTTAGCTGGAAATCAGTTAAGAATTTAGCTGGAAATCACTTAAGAACGACATGCTTTTTAGCTAATTTCTAGCAAGATTCTGCTTAATATTCTAGTTAATATAAAATTGATAAACTAAGTAATGTATGTATTAATTAATAATAGAAATAATAACAATTTTATAATAATCAAAGTAATACGCATTTCTAATCATACTACATTAAGTATTTTACTAAATTAAAGTGAAAATGTATATTAAATGTCTAGTAGTAATGGAGCTTATGTTATTTGTTTACATAACGACGCGTGCATTTATAAGTACTATTTACACAAAAAGTACAAAAGCCCCGAATAAAATTTAAGTATCTTTATTAAAGAAATTTATGTTATAAATAATAGAATGCATGTAGTCATATAATTATTGTTATTTTCAAAATAACAATAAAAACAGAATAATGTAAGTTATGACGAAATTTGGAGAATTGGTAAACAAATATTTGTAGTTTTACAATGAAGTAATATTACAATATTTTATTTTCGACATCAATCACAAAATTTTTGTTGACTAAGTTATTATTGACTAATTTTCGGAAAGGAAATTATTAATTATCAAATACTTTTAGTATTGCATATATATATTTCTATAATCTCGTAAGTTGTTATTTGTTGATAAAAATACTTATTTTGGCGGCATACTATATTGAACATTCAATAAAGTATAATAATGTATATATTTTTAAAAACTAATAACTTTTCAAAACAAAATATAAATAGGTTAGATTTGCAAACAAAATACGTTCTTGCTTAAAGCATAATCTTAAGCAGATTCTAGCCAGATATTAGCTATAATTTCACGTATTACTAGCTTATTAATCTGACTAATAATTAATAAGCTAACCAGCCATTCTAGCTAACTTTCTATCGGGGTACTTAATTAATTTTTTTTAAAATAATAATTAATGAATTTTTTATTAATTTTTTATTAATTTTTTAATAATTTTAAAAGAAAATGGGCTATTGTCTGAGTAAAATATTAAAAAAGTATTTTAACGAAAAAGTGCAGTGTTATAAAGTTTTAGTGCATATTAAAAAGCATCAAATAACCATCGGAAAGATTTTGCTCATCGTAGGTGTATATGACGTGGAATCGTACACGCTTCAAAAATCCAATAATCAATAATAAGGTATTAATAATGGTAATTTATTTTGACGTGTAGAATATAGATTTTGAGATTTTACAACGATTAAATTAAAGATATGATCAAGTATTGAAAGTGAATATTTTTTCAGATTTTTCGCTCTTAGGTACCTATAAAAAGTTTTATGGGCTTGAATAATTTCGAATCTAAAGGTATCTATCCCCTTAATATAAGAAAATATTAGAGAAAAAAAATTGATCGCGCGATTCTTGGCAACAAGTTAAGCTATAGTTTTACTTTAGCAAACTTTAATCGATCATTCTTAAGTTCTGTTCTTCAGTTTAATCACATAGCCATTTTCTCCATTCTAGTAAAACATGCGCGAAATAACGGATTATTATACTTTTACGCACCGTAAGATTCGCACGATGCGCTCGAGCTCCTTCGCATCCTTGCACTCGCCGATGTACTCGTACGAGATGTGGTCGATCGGTATGTCGTACTTCTGGAGCAGCGATTGCTTTTTCTCCTTTCGTGATTCGTACAGAGGATTATCGTTATCCGCCTCTTCGATTCCCATTTCGCTTCTTGACTTTTTGACTTTTGCTCTATAAGTAATATTATTCCGGGCTTATTGCCACTTCATCAACTGAAAATTAGAGATGGTATATTTTGTCTATCAACTTTATCTTTTATTTCATATGGAATAAGCATTAAGTAGTAAAACATTGTAAAAGTATCTATCATATTTATTTTATAAATGTATTTTATCTATGTTATGATTGATCGTTTGCATAAAATAGAAACACATTTATTCAAGTGTTAGTATAATCATAATTCTCTCAACAATAAAATTGTACTTAAAAGAAACATATGAAAATAATTATTTATGATAGATTAAATAATTATAAATATAATTCATAAATTATAAGTATATCGATAATTGAAAGATAAAGAAACAATTGAAATAATGACAAAAATTAACTCTTCAATTATCTCTCGGATCTTATAAATAAACAAACACCATAAAAACGAATCCATATTCACTTACGCTAAACAGAGAATCACAGATGAATCGGTTCAACGCTTCATTTTACAATTAGCAACACAAGCCCTTCGATAAAACTTTCTTCCTCAAAGAGAGATACACAGCTGATGAAACGCACATGTTTGCCACAGTGCGCGTCGTTGCCATGGGCGCAAACATTATCCTCCGCATCGACCAATCGACGCGAATTCATATTTCGCGCCGTACGCGCGCAGCGCCATCTCGCTGTCGCTCGATGAACTGCACTGCTTCGGCGAGGTTAGGTTAGGTCTCGCGTGGAAGTCAATCAAAAATATTTCTTTTGCATCGCAGTTTGATATCAATTTGTTCGTTGTTGATTGTTGACTGTAGTCGTCAGTTAATTAGATTAGATGCAATTGGCAAAATTACGACGCTCGTTGAACATTTATTGAAGAAAAAAAGGACAGTTTTGTTACCTCGAACGTTAACATTCCTCGTTAAAAAGCTGTCAAATTACGAAGGGTGAGTTTATTTGTTTGTTTGTTTTTTAACTTGTCTCCATTCACTCTCTCCGGAATGTCGTTATCTTTTTAAGTTTGAATGTAATTTTAAGTGAATTTTAATAGATTGCTTACTAGTTAATTGATTATCGATAGAAAAAGATTGCAATATCTTATTAAATTAAATTAATTTTCCAATATTTTTACTAACCCTAACTAATTCTTCAGAAATAAACCAAACAAGGCCAACATGCCAGAACCGGTGCATCACCAGATCAATACTGCGAGGAAAACATTCCAAGCTCTTTATAAAATATCCAAGTTGCTCAACACCAACTTAGATCCAGCGACGCTGAGTTACTGTGTGAGGTTGTGTGAAAATGGAGTGAATCCACAGGCCCTTGCGACAGTTGTAAAGGAATTACAGCGCGAAGTCAAAGCCTTGAATAATGCTTCGACGTATACGACTAAAACTAGATGATGATTGTACAGAAATTGCACAGTGGCTTCAAAACTCATTATTCGGTTAAATAGTGTTGAGTATTATTTTTAACAGTATTTTTTATTTAAATTGTACAGTAGAGCCAAATAAGTTCTCACCAAGGCTAGTAACACAATGATTATTGTAAATGCGACAAAATTTTTTTCATATTAAGAATTTTCTTGTTTTCATAAAAAATTTATTTATTAATAAAAGTAACAAATATATGTATAATGAAATAATAAACTATATTTTGTTCTCATATCACTTGAATGACAAAATTCATGTCATTTGTAGTCTTGAACACAAATTTTAATGCAAGTAAAGGTCATTTTAATTATCAAAAATTTTACAACTCTGCTTTCTCAACAGTACCTTTAGGCTTTAGTTTATCTAGCCTCTTTTGAGCTTGCTGAAATAGAATATCATCATTTTAAATATCTTAATGTTTGCATATAAATTTACATGACTATAAAATTATAATTACCTTAGAGACATGTTTTCCAACATAGTTTTGGCCTTCTAATGTTACGTGAGAACATTCTGGTTGTTCGATAAGATAATTTTTGGCATCTACAGCTTGTGCTCCATCCCGAAACATGAATATTGCTCGTTTTTTATCTATTGGGTACCTAAAATTCAAGAAAGAAAATTTTATAAATTATCCATATCCTAAAATTATAGCTTTAAATACATGTATGATTATTTATAGTATACCTTTCAGCAATAATGTGATTATTTTGAAGACTGCTTTGCCAAATGCGCAAAATACTGTCAGCCTCGGTTTCTGAAAGTTCTGGATTAACATCTACAAACATCATAATGCTCTTTCCCTTTTTGGACATTTTAAGAATGTTGTCCGGGTTTGACATGTCCAGCTAAATGTACAAAAATTTATAATTGCTGAACAATAAATTTAAAACAATAAATGATAAATTATTGAAAAAGTTACTTTAAACTTCGTTTTAATTAACATCATTTTACTATGTATCTGTAATACCCTCGAATCCATTTGGACACGTAAGAAATTTCACTATAGATAAGATAACTTTACACTCTAATTTTATTAAAAATATAATTGACCAATGTGTTCATAAATCTTCCAATCTCAAAAATAGACTCATTACAACTTTAATAAAAATATCTAATATACTTAGATTGGTTATACATATACCTAATAAAAATATCTACTTACTTGGGACAAGTCAATTTTTGGTTGAGGACGAAGATGTTCTGGAAGCTCATCAGGTTCCAGTGGGTCGTCATCTTGCTACATAAGAAAAGTTATATTATTTTATAGAATAAATTTATTATATAAAACACAATTTTATTGTGTTTGTAAATTCTACAGGTAAATAGCAAAAAAAAAATAGCAATAACTAATAAATTTTACTAAAAAACATTTGTATCATGTTTCAATTTAATTTAATTTAAATATCATTAAAGTTATTAATATACAACAGGATGTAGCAGTATCAGTGTTGATTCATGAAAACAAGCAATCATGTAAGATATAATTATATCTTATGTCAGTAATACAGAATTATATATGGTTTAAAAAATATTTTTTAATTTACACACTACCTATTTATTTTTTTATTTTTTGAACTTAAAAACCTTTAATGTAATTGACTTAGTTGTGTTTAATTAATATAATCATTGAGTGTTAATTGGAGTAACTGTATAAAATAAAATTCAAAATTTCATGTGAAATATACCATACAGGATTTTAAGTCAGATTTAAATCTAACTTTTGTTGATAAACATTAACATTGTTTAATAAAATATTTAATTTTATCTTATTCAAAAAATATAGGGAAGACCAAGGAAAATTTTAACATTTTTATTTTTGAATCTTCTTGATGATTGTTTACTGCTTTACAAAAATGCAGAGATAAAAATTAATTTTTAGTCTTATAATACTACATTTATTGTAGTTTAAGAAAATTCGTATTAGTGTTTGAATTCGCCCCTGTTTCTCCTACCAAATAAAATTTATCAATTCACTCTACCGAAATATAAAGCCGTCCTCAGCAAAATACACTGTAAGTTGGTTTTAAAAACATAATCTTTTGTTGACGAATAAGGTAATACAAATTATAATAGAATATTAACCATACAACCATTCTAAAAAGTTCCCAATAAAGTACAAAATCATTGCTTGTAAAACTCGTTACAGTTCTCTCATCGGTCAACACATTGAAAAAAACACCTTTCACCGTTTAAAACAAACTTACAGTCTTTGTTCTTCTGCGAACAGCTGTACAAACACAAAAGAAAAATCAAATCAATAATTCGAACACTCAACAAGTACTTGCTAACAACAACACGTCACAATCGAAGGCAGTACCTCCCACTGATCCAGCAGGTGCTCCAGGTCGGCGTCCGTCATGTCCCGCACGTCTTTCCCGATCTTCTTCACCGGCTTCTTACCCTCGCCCGTCGCATCGACGCACAAAACAGCGCACAACGTCAAAAACAACGCGAATCTCCATTTCGGAGCAACAACAGCAGTCCTCAGCTCCATTTTTCCGCTCTCGGCCTCGCGTTATGTCGTTGCGTGTGTATTACTCTCTCGAGCTTTCGAGGTTATGTCACACCAGGGATAAATATTGCGTGTTGCGGTGTGTTTTTATTAACTAGAGCGTCGAGAGCACGTGATGTTTATTTGAATTGCAACGTCGAATGGAAGACGATTGTTGGTGCACCGAGGTGACGAAAAAGGCGGCGACTGTGCTCGAGAGTGTAGGTACAGGAGATTCGTGCGGAAATCGCGCCAAACGACAAGTGGTCGAATCCAATAGGCTAACATCTGAACAGATAGTTTACGTCACGATGTGAATAATAGGATAATTACTATCTGTCACTTGCTACTGTATTTGATTGAATGTTTTTATACCTAATAGGATGTGATTTTTAAATAATGAATCAATTTTAATTTTTTTTTATATTCGTAAATTTGATTTTATTTTTAAATAAATCATGTTTAGATCTGTTTATAAAAAATATTTTTAATTACCTGAGTTATATTTATTAACTATAACGTAAGTCTCCAAACATTATTTTATTAATTAATTAATTAATTAACTCAAAACCGAAACATTCTTTATAAATATTATTATATGAGGTAAAAAAGTTACAAAAATTCTTCTTATCGAACTTATGACATACAAAAATGTTACCATAACGGAATTTTTTAATTGTGCAAGAAAATTTTTTATGTTAACCCATGAATTCTTAACTTAAACCCTAGACCAATAACCAATTGACCCTGAACACATAAACTGTAAAAACATAATCCTATAAGTTGAAAATCATTATTTAATCAATAAACGCATAAATCTCAAAACCCAATTAACCCAAGATAAGCAATTTAGAATTACATAAATAAAAAAATGTAACCCATGAACCCTAAGCCCAACTTTAAGCAAATTTCAAATTTTTCAAATTTATTTCGTTTATTTAACTATTGTAATAATTTTTATACATTAATATTCATCTATAAATATTTGTTCAACTTTCTGATGCACATTGAAATTAAAATTTATAAAAACATACTTATAAAACTATTAATTAGACTAAACTTCTGTTTATACGTAGAATTACCGGTCTTCTTACAGTTTCACAGCAATTTATGAAAGTTATGCATAACTTTTTCCATACATTTAAGGAAAAACAACTTTTGTTGTATTTACTAAATATCATTATTTATTTGTTCACGTACCAAAATTGTTCGTTATACAAACCAACGTTTGGTCGATTCAACAAAAGCTTTTATTTTCATTTTTCAATTGATTGAATAATTTGAAAAATATTTCCTTACTTGATAAGCTTTATAATAGTATTCCCTAGCTTGTTTTTATTTTATAGTATAAATAAGTTTGAGTATGAATTAATCGATTAATTAATTAGAAACTATATCCTTTGCATGTTTCATGTGTAGGAATTTATTTATAAAACAAAAAATAAACAGAAGTAACACGAGTGTTTATGCTGTTATGTGCTAATAATCTTAGTAAATAAATAATTTTGATAAACATACTTATAAAGTGCTGTTAAATGTTCTTGAGAAGATGATGGGAAATTACCTTTTTTACAAATTCAGATACCCTCAATGGTATCGCCCGCCCCACTATACGCTTCTCCTAGATCCACTTCATGTACCAAAATTTTTCGTTGTATAGACTAACGTTTGGTAGACTCAATAAACATTTTTTTTCGTGCTTCTATAAATGATAAATATGATATATTTAAAAGGCTTTTCATTAAAATAAAATAGATATTAATATTTTCAGTTATGAAACACCTTGCTTGCAATTTAGGGATTTTCAACTAATTCAATAATTTGAAAAACATTTCCTCATCTGTTAAGCTTTGTAATGGTTTTTCCTGGCCTGTTTTTATTTTTTAGTATAAAATTTGAGAATAAATAGACTTATTAGTCTCGCACTATCATATTCATTTCGAATTTCGTATTCATTACGAAATAAAGTTAGATTTAGATTCCATTGTAGATAGGTTTGTGAAGACCGACTGTAAACATACATTAGAATTAATATTATAAGGGGAAATGGCATATAAAGGCATTAATTTAAAAATTTGATTATATTGTCATACGCTATGCTATGTAATTGTTATTTTAAAAAATGTAATCATTTAAGTGGCACATGTGGAATGTGAAATTATTATGGACCTTTTTTTTTTTACTAAGTTGGACACCCTCAGTGTCATCGCCCTCCCTATACGCCACTTAGTGGATCCGCCGCTGGCTAATACACTAGGAAATTGTTTTCTATAAAGAATAAACGGTAATGATGATGATTCTCCAGTATTTAAGGTTATTCGTGGAATGAATACCCTATCTCCAATTTTTTCTCCTGTTATTATTTCTGCTTCAATATTATATTTAAATAATTTTATTATTTTTAATCTTGTAGCGTTACATAAACCATCAGTAATACTTAAATTTCTAATCAACATAACTATTGAATTTACTTTTAAATGTAATTTATGAGGTGGAAGACCTTCTCTGATGTTATTTAATGTTTCTATAGGATAATTTAAATGAATGTTATCATCGGTTTGATCGACACCTTTATGTGTAGCATAATCAATACTGTAATATGTTATTTTTTCACTGTGAATTAAATTTAATATTTTGTTATTTAATATATTTACATCTTCAATATGTGAAGCTAATATGACTTCATTAATAGAAGAATTATGATTAATATTACTATAAATTTTAGAACAAACATCATTAGTTTTCCAACTATTAGGTATTATAAATGGATTAATTTTTCCGTCCCCAATATCTAATAAAAATGATGAAAAATTTTTATTTATGGAACGTATATTTTCATTTAATTTCATAATTTTAAACAATGGCCAAAGTAGTGAAAATTTTATAGTTTCTTCAATTATAATGTTTTTAAAATCATTTTTTATTACAGGAAGGATTTGTCGAAAATCAACCCCTAAAACTATTAATTTAATACCGAAAGGCAAATCATTATTGCATACATCTTTTAATGTTTTATTAACAATATCTAAAGCTTTTTTTGGAATCATTGATGCTTCGTCCCAAATAATAAAATCTACTTTTCTTAATTTTCTTTTGTCAGATTCTAAACTTAAAAAGATATTTTCAATATTATTTAAATCTAAAGCCAATTGCATAATTTTTTTTAATATATTTTCTTTTCACCCACAATTTAGTTTTTAAATTAAAAGTATAATATTTAGGTATATTGATATATTTAATTTTTCTAGCAAAATCATCTGTTGTATTTAATTTAAACCAAGCTGTTAATGTTGTTTCATTATTCTGTAAAGCTTGACTTTCTTTAGTTTCTTCATAAATAATTTTTTGCTGATTCTCTGTCTGAACAGCTAAACGTAATACGGTATGACTTCGGCCACATAACGGGAATTCTTGTATTCGCCAAGCTGCTTCCATTGGACTTAAATATCTACCATCTATGAATTGTAAAATTTCATCATAAATTTCTGAATTTACTTCATTAGTATTATTAACTTTTTGCAGTTTTAAACATGCTCTATCGCTACCTTTATGAATATAATCGAAAATGTATTTTATACTTTGAATGGATGCACAATACTCTACATTTATATGACATTTATATTTCTTTAGTTCTTTAGTGAGGGGGGAAGAGGGGGTCGGAGGGGGGCATGAGGAGGGGTGAGGGGGGGCAAATGAGGGGATGAGGGGGGTCCATTTGGAAGTCGACAAAAGTGAAAAATAACATAAAAAAAGTAAAATTTAACGCTATTTTGAGAAGATATTGTAAGAGTAGGGGCTAAGGGGGGGCTGATGGGGCTGGGTTGTAGAGTTAGCGAATTAACTATACATAGGTATATATATATATATATATATATATATTATTAGTGGCGAGAAAAAATAATTTTTTTTTAAATAATCACATTCTTGACCCTATTTTTTACAATCGTGAAGGTTTTAGGTGTAGATAACGTTTTATTTTCCTTTTTCAAGAACGTATAAAATTATTTATATATAGGGGAGGGTGGGGCATGATTGGACATTTTTACTTTGAAAGCGTATAACATTTACACAGATAAAGAATAATACTTTATCAATGGATATTTAGATAATATAGTACTCATATCAAGAATGTAATGTATAAGTGTAAAACTACCTAATGTAAATATTCTACAAAAATTTTATAAAATGATGTGAACGTTTTACAAAGCCCAACTCGCCCCCCCCCCCCCCCCCGCTCTACTCTAAACTCTTACATTTTAATTGCTTTATCGGTCCACTACTGGTAGAATTTATACACACCCCAGCTGTTATATATGGCTAATTTTTAGCTAAAGTTAAAAATCGCAATAGTTCTTTAGTGTCTTAAATATTAATAATAAAACATTTTCTTAACGTTTTTAATTATGTTGTCTATATCAGGGTTTAA
Source organism: Gastracanthus pulcherrimus (assembly GCA_949152435.1). Lineage (NCBI taxonomy): Eukaryota > Metazoa > Arthropoda > Insecta > Hymenoptera > Pteromalidae > Gastracanthus > Gastracanthus pulcherrimus. The sequence goes on along the minus strand of OX424572.1, from coordinate 23,634,755 downwards.
AATCAATGTGTGAAGCGTGTATTTAAAGAATTCATGTTTACTTTTGTAATATGATATTGCATTTAGAATATTAAATCGACATTGTATTATATTATGACAAATGAGTGAATATATTAATAAATAATTTGAATTATGTTAAAATTATTGATACTTTTGTACTAGTTGATCATTAAACGTACAATTGTGGTCAGAAAGCGACCAGTAGGACTTTCTGCCATTCTCTCAATGGTAGGAAACAGCAGGTAACACTTTACCACTCTGTCAGAGATATGAGTCTCTTTTAATAAATTTAAGATGAACCAACTACCGATCGAATGAGCGACAACGTGAATTCTGGCGTCTAGTGGTACGTATTGTTTGATAAATTCTATCTGCAATACAAGAAGCACGATATAATTTTTCTGAAGAAATTTTGAATGAACTTATAAATTTTAGAGGTATAAATCATGTTTCTTTGTTGTTTAACTTACTTTATGCTCTGAATTTCTCTCCATATTATACAAATGCATTCCAGTTTTTGTATCTGGATAAGGATCTGGAAAATTGTCGGGTGGTTTGGTGTGTCCTGTGTGGCGATTATCCATATTGGCACGTCACTTGGTATTTTTGACTGAAGTTGCTTAGCAAAATCTTCATAAAATGCAGGGACACCTGGATTTCCTGTTATTATTAGAACTACATCCTTTTTTCCACCAACGCTAATTGCATCTTCAATCCAGCGATTAAGAGAGATTATCTCTGTCGGCAGATTATTGATTTTTATAATTGCACGATGCATTTTTTGCCCCCTTTCCTAGTTAGGTACATATAATATTTTCATGTTTTACTAGCCAATATCCTTGTAGTATGTCTATCTAAAATTAAAAAAATTAAATTATATAACAATAATATGTATGTATGTATAATTATTATTAATAACAACTATGTGCACGTTGCAATAGCCATATTGGCGAGCTTTATGCAATTTTTTTTTAAAGGTTACTACAAATAAGATTTTACAACCTACGGAGAACCATTTCATAATTACAAAGAATAATTCACAATATAATGACATATTGCAAGACAGAGTCTGTAAGATAACCAAATTAATTTGGCATGTCCTTGACCAAATTCCGCGCACCTTGAGCTCAAATGATAAAAAAAAAGATAAGTAGGTAAAGTCGACGTAATAAAGCAAAATATAACGATTTTTTTCAACAACATTATGTAAATGATTAATGATTAAATATAAAGTGTTAGCGGCAAGTTTTTAAATATATATATTTTGTAATTTATCAGTGGGGAAGACAAGGGCTATAAAATAATATAGTATGGGATTCCATGATTTGGCCTATTCTGTTTACCTACAACAAAAAATTAAAAATAATTCTTAATTAATTTGGCTATCATCTTTATTCCAAAATGAAAGAAAAAAGTTAAAAATGAATAAAAAAAGACTGAAAAATAGATTTTGATTATCAATGTTTTTTACACATTTTTTTCACACATAACTGCAGAGTAGGTAAAGAATAGGTAGGTAAAACGTATTAAAAAGTAAAATATCATAATAAGCTAACGTATGAAAAGAAAACATAGGATTCTGTTGAATTTTTGACAAATATTTCGTTTTATTTGAACCTATTTTAACGTTTAATTATTTATTTTATTTATTTATTATTTATTTTTACAAAAGCACAAGAAAACAGAAAGAAAGAATATGTAAGAATATTTACAAAATTTACGTTTTCTTACTTCTTGTAACACTTTTTTTAAAATGCTAATTCATTCACTTATTCAAGTTTCATGTTTAAGCTTGGCCTGTTTGAGTATAAGAATTTCGAGGTTATGGGGTATTCAGGTTCAAGCTTAGAGTATCGCTATACTAAAGCTCGAAAGTTATGGGGTATTTCGATTTAAAACGGGGCTGCCTGTAAATAACAGTTTTGAGGTTATGGGGTTTTTAGGTTAAAGCTTGGCCTGTTTGTGTATACAAATTTGGAGGTTATGGGATATGGGATATTGAGGTGTAAGCTTGGCCTTAGGCCTATCTGTGTGTGAGGGTTGGGTTGGGTTGGATTTAAGATTGGCTTAATCGTGTGTGTATAGCAGTTTTGAGGTTATAGGGTATTTAGGAACTAAAGCTCGGCCGATTCATGTATAAGAATTTCGAGGTTATGAGGTACTTCGATTTAAGAATGGTTTGTCTGTGTATAAGAGTTTTGAGGTTATAAGGTATTTAAGTTATAAAGCTTGACCTGTTTGTGTTTAAGAGTGTTAAGGTGTTTAGATTTAAATTTGGCCTGTATGTATAAGAGTTTCGAGATTATGGAATAAGTTTGCAGGTTATGGAGCATTCAGGATTGAAGCTGGATCTATCTGTGTATACGTGTTTTGAGGTTATAGGGTGTTCAACAAGTTCGGCCTGTCTGTGAATAAATGTATTGCGGTTATTGAGATTTTCGAGTTTAGCTTGATAAGATTTTTACCAGGGCGAGAGGTCTTGGGTCATGACCTCGAACAAATATTTGTATTTTTGTACCTAGACATCTTCTCCGAGAGCTTTAAGCATCCTAGATAGCATATATATAGCTTGATTTTTTTCCTGTTACGAGATTTACGAGCGTAATTATCCGCAAAAGTGTAAATAGATGATTTTAATCTTTCTGCAGAACCCACAAAAGTGTAAATTGTTGGAATTAATCTTTTTAAGAAATACGATAATTTTTACTCTTTATAGAAAGTTTAAAATGTACATTTTAATCTTTGTCAAAAGTGTGAATTGATGGAATCAATCTTTTTAACAGATGCGATAACTTTTTACACTTTACAAAGTTTAAAATGTACATTTTAATCTTTTTTAAAAGTGTGAATTATTAAATTAATCTTTTCAAGATATACGAAAACTTTTTACACTTTACAAAGTTTAAAATGTACGTTTTAATCTTTGTCAAAAGTGTAAAATTATAAAATTAACCCACATAGAAAATAGAATCTTCAAATCAATACTTTTCATGAATTAAAAGCTGCATTTTAATCTTTTTACTTCCAGATTTTACACTTTTGAGTTTAGAGTGTGCATTTTAATCTTTTTACTTCCAGATTTTACACTTTTGGGTTTAGAGTGTATATAACTCCCGAGCGCTTGAAATTGTGTAAAAGTATGTCCAAACGGGTGAGGCTGAGGTAAAAACCAAAATCAATCCTAATAATGCTAAATAAAAAGTACAATATTATAGTGCTCATTGAGCAAACATTTTCAAATTAATAAAAAAAAATTTCGACCAATATTTTTCAGGATAAACGATGATTAGTGTCAATATTCTTTGTCAAATAATCAAAAGTCCTAATATTTTAATAATATTCACTATTCAATAAGAAATCGCAATGTACAAAATTTACGTTTATCAATCGTGGAGAAATTTGCGCAGCAAAGTGTTACATTGACAACAACAAATTTATATTTATTATTGCTGTTTACATAATATTACCAAACACGTCGATAAAAAAATTATTACTTTCCTATATCAACATTTAATGACGTTCACTGACGAGGGAGAAGCATTTAACACTAATTTCAGTTTACAATGAAGATGACGACCCAAGTGGAAATATCAACCGTGAAAAACTATAAAAAATGTGACAAAGTGTGAAGAAATGTGAAAATACACATACTTTTGGAACATTTGTAACAAAACAAATATGCACATTTTTTCACAGTTTATCACAGTTTTTTCATAGTTTTTCACAGTTTTTCGCACTTATAAAAAACACCTATTTTATCTAATAAAACTTGCACAATTTTTCACATTTCTTCACAGTTTTTCACATTTTCTCACATTATTTTTCGTTGCATTTTCTTATATAAAGGAAATTACAACTGTGAGAAATTGTGATAAAATGTGAGAAAATGTGAAAAACTATGAGTAACTGTGGCAAAAGTTTTGAAATATTCTATAATAATTTTTTAAAATCCTGCTCCAAATGTAAGCTCAATTTCACAGTTGTTCACGAAATTCTCATGGTTTTGCACACTTTTTCACACTTTTGTCACAGTTTTTCACACTTTGAAATTTCCACTAGGCAGCATCAGAATATATCATAACCAATGATATTCAATATTAACTTCAACAATGATACTTTGGCACCGTTGGAACAATTTTTAAATGATAAATTACATCTATCGCATGACAAACGACCCGCACATTTCAACAAGAATTAAAAATACTACTATTGACGCCGTATTCTCGCAACTTGCAAAACATTAAATTGAAGATGTACGTATCATACTTCAATTACCACAAACCAATAATTATTCTCATAAACATTGAAAACAATTATAAGCCTCGATTTTCTAAACAATAGTTTCTTCTTTTAAAATTTGTAACGCAGTAACTAGGCAAAGTTTGTAAATACATAAAATTTATCAAATAAAAAAAAACTCGTCCATAAATTGAATTTATTTATGTAATTATTTATACCTTTTGTTATTATTTCTTTTTAATCAAGGTGCACGAGTAAAGCGCCGAGGCAAAGTATGTCATGGGCATACCTAGCCCTTATTTCCTAAATAATTAAAAACGCCTTATACACAACTGTGTATAAATAAGATTTATTCAATATATAATTTTATTATGCATTTTAATTTTGAATTTTCGATTCCGTTTGAGTTTGTTCGTTTCGCTTTCTCTTCACCATCGAGACTGCGCGTTTCATGAGATCCGAAACTTCTCGCCAAAGCGTGACTTCCGCCGACCTAACCTACTATTGACCATAACCATGTTACACGATGGAATTTTCAAATCATTCAAATCAGAATTAATCCACGTCGAGTGTACATAATTACAAAACGAAGGGCAATAACCTTTTTTTTTCATAATTTAGTTTACCTTGCCGACCTGAGAATTCTAAAATATTGTGTATAATTAAAAGAATAAACTAAAGGGGGCCTTAAAGGGTTAAAAACTACTAATAATTGTTTCTTATCGTTATAAATTGTTTAGACAATTTTTTTGTTCTAATTTCTAGACAAACCTTAGTGGAAATTTCAAAAAGTGAAAAATAGCTGTAATAAATGTGTGAATCCCTACTGAAAAGGATCACGTGACATAATGAAACAAACAATCACGTATTTAAATGAGGGAGCATTAATTTTCGGAAACCTTTTGAGATGTCATATGCAATATCATATGAATGTCACGTGACAATTTCAAGTGAATGTGACATCATTTTTAACATAACATTATTATGTGATATTTCATATATCTCAAATGGATTCAGAATTTATCTCTTCCTTTTCAACACATGATATTTTGTTTAATTATATCACGTGATAAATTACGTGATCCTTTTTAGTAGGGAAAAAGTGTGTACAACCATGAGAATTTCGTGAAGAACTGTGAAATTGGGCTTACAATTGAAACATGATTTTAAAAAATTATTGTAGAATATTTTAGAATATTTGTAATAGTTTTTCACAGTTTCTTACATTTTATCACAATTTATCAAAGTTGTCATTTCCTTTATATAAGAGATACAACGAAAAAAATGTGAGAAAATGTGAAAAACTGAGAAGATATGTGAATAATTGTACAAGTTTTATTACATAAAGTACGTGTTTTTTATAAGTGTGAGAAAATGTAAAAAACTACGAAAGAAACTCTGAAAAACTGTGAAGAAATGTGCATATTTGTTTATAACAGATGTTCCAAAAGTATGTGTATTTTCATATTTTTTCACACTTTTTCGCAATTTTTTCATAGTTTTTTACAGTTTTTCACACTTGTCATAATATAAACGAAAACAAATAATTATTAACAGTAAAAACATTTTGTAACAAAGCTCGATAGTTTGAGAAATACACTAAAGCAAAATTATTATTTGCTAAAGCAAAAAATGTTGAATACTGTTAAAAATAATTTTCCGTAAACGTTATATATTATCCAGGGAAATCGTTTTTAATGTTTCTGCACAAATTAAAATAAAAATAAATAATTTTCGACAAAAATAAACATTCATTACATACAGCCTTTATGAGAAAAAAATTGGTGAAAAAGATACATATTAATTTGTTGTAGATGAATTATTCGTGTATCTATCATATTTCATCACAATATCGATCCCTCCTCGTTCGATAATAATACTATAATAACTCATAATTCTATGTTTTGTAAAACTAAGCAAGAAAAAAATATTTTTCATGAAATAAAAGTTTTTGTCAGTCTATATATCACGTGCCTTATGAATAATTTTAAAAGACTTTATAAAATCAATAAATTTTTTGAAAATTCGTTGTATGTACTTTCACATTTTGTAACAAATTTCAACAGATTTTCACAATTATTAACATCTTTTTTACATTTTGCATAATCAGTAAAAACATGTTCCAATATAATTTGTGAAAAAATATTAAGTTCTATTAAAAATTGTTTGAAAATGTATTAAGTAAATTGTTACTAATATCAAAACCATCATGTTATAATTCGTTAAAATTCATAACATACAAATGAGAAACTATTTAAACTAGTCTTAAAAAGTTGGAGAATGTATAAAATCAACGGAACCTATTAGAAAATGTTAATATCTGTAAAAAATTGTTACAATTATAACTACTTAGTTTTTCATTGATTTTTGTTATATTGTGAGACTACAAGAATTCGTGATGTTTTTTTGAAATCGGTTTATAAACGTTTAAATTTGATAAAAATTGTTAATTTTTGTCTAATATCGTATCAATTTGTTCACTCGATGGTCCGAAATCGGAAGCGTTTAAAATAAATTTAAACAATTATTAAAAAATATAGTTTTTCTCAAATATGCACAAGTAGTTATCGTATGTTCCAACAAAAATTAATGATTTCTTAGATAATCTTTTCACCAGGATATATTCTTTTAATTAAAAAATGTTTTTAATTAAAGACCCTCATAAAATGAATTGCTTTCAAATAAACACAAGGCAGAATCAGAATAAAATCCAAAAGAATGGTATTCAGTATTTTCATGTGTATTAACATCGAAATCTGCTATGTACACCTTACTGAAGGACCTACAAAATTTCATTTGATTCTGATTGATTCAATTTTTTTTATACTCTATTCTGTTACTTAGAGTGTATTTTCAAAATTGTGTTTTGCATACATTCTTTAGTACACAGCTGAAATAAACTCCAAAGGAAAGAGTAATTATAATTAAATTACACTTATAAGCACATTCAAATTTATTCTTGTATAAAAAACAGTACTAAAAACTATATAGTATTCTTCAATAATCAATAATTATCACATTATCAAATGTCACACTTTAGGTGGAACAAATATCTGATAGAACACGTTTGAAATAAAATAATCTCATTGGGCAAGATCTGCCTTTAACTGCTTTTTAGCTGACCTCATTGAAGGATTTCAAAAACATTTGATCAGATGTTTGTTCTATCTACTATACGTCTCCCAAAAAATATCCATTACCAACATTACTATAATTCACCTATTAACAATAAAACATTATCGTGTGTTGCATGTCTAATTAATTGACACATCAAGGCATATTACTCCTAACGTGAGAAGTGTACAAATAAATAGTCCCTAAATGCATTATAAATTACAACGAACAAAACAAATTAGCTATAATAATTAGGCTTTAGAGGAGATGGACTCGGTCAGTAAGTCACCGATCATCTTGCCCACCTCCACGGAGTCCTTCAATACGAACGAGTGCTGAAAGTCTCGCCTGCACAGGTGGGCGTCGATGCCCGGATGCTTGGCCTTCAGGTCCTCGTAGTAGCGAATCGGCGTCCAACCGTCGTGGGCTCCGTAGTACAGGAAGAGCTTCTTCTCGTGCTGCGATATCACAGCGTCGTCGAGATCCTTGACGTTGATCATCTCCTGCTTGGCGAGCAGGAAAATTCGTTTTAACGGCACTGGATGCACCAACTGGAGCACGGCTCCGGTACAATTGACAGGGATACCGTAGAACAAGCCAAAGATTCGAACCAAGAAAACTTGCAGAAGGTAGGGTAGGAGGGTGAATATCCAGGACAAGAATATGAGGACACCGGCTATCCTTAAACCCTGAAATAAATATAATAAATGTTATTTATATAGACTTAATCTACCACTCTTTGTTTTTTTATTCTTTAATTAAGTATGCGCAAGGGCGATCCACCCATTTAAGCAAATAAAATAAGTATGTGAGCATTTTTATTGAGTCAAGGTAGCTCTCAGAAGAAAAATAATACATTTTTAGCTTTGATCACGATTTGGGACTTGGTTGATATATTTTTAATGTAAATATGTAGTTTTACATCCTATTGTATTAATTATGAATCAATGAGACTCAAAGTTATTCAGAAAAATGGGTATTCTTTTAGTGAAATTCAGATTTGTATGTTGCACATACAAAATTGGTACATTTTAATAAAATTTTGAGTAAATATTTTTCAAAATTTTTACAAATAAATGTGCATTCCATATTAGTTTAAATTATTATTATATGCTATACAAATGAAATCAAAGTGTGATTGCTACGTGTTTTCTATGTAATTACATATTTTTCTCATTTAGATGGCAGTATTGTAAAGAGACTCTATGATAACAGTTCATAAAAACATATATTATATACACCTTTTTTGTATAAACATTTTCGATAATATTCCCTCAGAATTTTATCAAGATCTATTAATTTGGTATACATAAGGATTATTTCATATCTAAATTCTGGGTGTCAATAAATTATCTTAGAGAACTCATGATTTATATAATAAATATTAGTATGGAATAAATTTAATGTTCGTGAATGTAAAAAATAAATGAAAAAGTAAATAATATTAATCGAACAGTCCAATTATTAAAACTTATAAAAAATCAAGAGCGAGCCATCTTTAATATAGTTTTAATACCTTTAACTTAATTTTGTGTTCAAGTTATAGAGTTTTTGAACTCGAAGTTCATTAAACTTACTACATTGATCAGAAAGCGACCATTAGGACTTTCTGCCATTCTCTCGATGGTAGGAAATAGTAAGTAACACTTGACAATTCTATCAGCAATGTCACTTTCTTTTAATAAATTTAAGGTGAACCAACTACCGATTGAATGAGCGATAATGTGAATTCTGGCATCTGGCGGTACATATTGTTTGATAAAATGTATCTGTAATATAAAAAATATTCAATCAACATAAATTTTGTAGATATTATTAAATTTTCTTTAAGTTTAACATACTTTATGCTGCAAATTGCCCTTCATATCGTACAAATGCCTTCCAGTTTTTGTATCTGGATAAGAATTAGGAAGATTGTCGGGTGGTTTTGTGTGTCCTGTATGACCGATAATCCATATTGGTACCTCACTTGGTAATTTTGACTGAAGCTCCTTAGCAAATTCTTCATAGAAAGCAGGGGTACCAGGATTTCCTGTTATGATTAAAACTACATCTTTTCTTCCATCCACAGCAATTCCTTCTTCAATCCAGCGATTGTAAGTGATAATCTCAGTTGGAATTTCATTAATTTTTACAGTTGCTCGATGCATTTTTTATTCTCTCTGCTTGTTGCATGCATATAATATGTTTGTCACTCGCTAGACAATATTTTTGTGGTGTGTGGAATCTAAAATTATAACAATAAATTAATAAAAAGTGTATAAAGTATTTTAATTAATAGAAGGTAGAGTAAAGTTTTGTTTAAATATTTTTAGAGTGAAAAGTTCTATTTGTACATCTTAACAAAACATTAAAGTCTTTGACCTTTATGAAATATGAAGAATACATTTACGTTTTTGTTTCCTCCAATTTGCTGATAAAAATTTTTTTTTTATCATAAAGTAAATTATTATTATTTTTTCAATTGTGTATTATCTATAGTATATGGATGAGCATGAGTCTTAAGAAAATTGTGCATTACCAAAAGGTAATATGAAGATTAAATATGGATTTAAAATCAATTACCTATAATTTTATAAAAAAAATTTAATACGAATAAAAGTTTAAATACTAATGTATGATTTGTTCCGAGGGTCTCTAGGCCTGTGTATTTTAAAAAAAATAAATAATTAAAAAATAAATAAATATATGTAAATAAATTTATCATTTATTTACATTGAAGATGCACAAATATCTTCTGCAGATCATCAAAAGTAAGTACAAATTTTTTCAGAAAATGATAAGCTACATATTTCTAAGTTTATGATTTTCTTTTCAGTTAAAGAGAACTCAGGATAGAATATTTAGACATGTTTCAGCCTCTTCTACAGAGATTCTTGGAATAAAATTCTTTCCAATGTTTTTCCATTTGCTCATCTACCTGTTCAAAAATGACTTTTTCCCCATTACTAGGTCAAAAATGGTTGATTTCAATTTGATGGATATATTTTTATTGTGCACTTAGAAAATTTAGAAAAACCAAAAAGTATACCATCCACCAGGATGCATATAACGTCAACAGGTCAATAACAAAGAAATTAAAAAAAAAAAGACATTGATGATGTAGTGTAAAAATGCAATTTTCGTCAATATGTATTAATTTAGAACAATGAACTTGTGTGCAAAGAAAATACATAATACATATATTACTCAAACTACCAACATAAATATATAAAATATTCTACTATTATACGAGTAATTAATAAAAAATGATCATTAAACATTTATAACTATCGATTACCCGAAACTACAATTATTATTCCTTTCTACATTTTATTTGTAAAAAGATTCTATACCTATTCCCCGCGTAGGCAATCAAATAAACATTTACCCAAACCAGATTAGCACTAAAACAAACCAAAGAACAATAACCACCGTCCTTACAAAACCAAACCGCATCGATCCAACGATCGGCTATATTCGCGAAAGAGGTCAAGTCATCGCGTTCATCGCGAGGCGTGCCTAAGCGCGCTTACAATTTTAATGAGTCAGTCAGGAAATCGAAAGGTCGATTACCTATTCCTCTCCCGACACCACTACGTCTCGCACGCATTTTCAATTATAAAACACACGCGCAAATCACGAAAAAATATTAAACCATCGTTTCTTTCCTCACCACTTTTCGTGCGAAGAAAAACAAACGCGTTCAACAACTCCGGTAAGTACTTATACTCACTTAGTTTCGTCTCGCCTTGACACTGCACTGCAGCGTGGTGCAAGGTCTCTGCGATAATTTCTTTTTTTTTTTTTAGAAAGAGCAGCGCGAAAGTAAGTATGCATAGGTAGATAGGTATAACGAACTGCGAACTGCGAGACGATTGCAAAATGCGGAGAAGGGGATCAGCTGGTGGAGGAGGAGAGGTGTTGTTGTTGGTATTCGCGTATGTGGCGCCATCCAAGCGGCTGTGCGAAGAATAAGTGTGGTGAAGAATTCAAATTTCCCGCGGCGAGGATTACCGACCGAGCTGTGAAGGATATTGTATTTATTTATATTTGTTGTAATTGGATGTGTAGGTATATATATGAAATTGGTCTATTTTAGATAATAATGAACCAGCGAATATTTCAATGCTTCTTTTGTGCAAATGATATTCTAACTATCCACCGAAATATTGAAATATTTGCATGTAACTTCATGTATAATAGATTAGAACGCAAGGAAGCAATATTGTCTTAATTTTACGTTCTTCTTTTTGCTTACCCAGATAGCAGCCCGTGCCGAGCACGACGTGCTGGCACGGCGTGACGAATTTGTGCCATCACTGTGCAGTCGCGGCGTGCTGTCCGATTCGGTGGCACGTCGTGACCGCCCTGTGCCGTCATCGTGCCGTCACGCAACATTACTTTTTTGAACTTTTAGATTCCAGCAGAATGACGGCACAGTGCAAGCCCGCCGTGTCGGGAAAATCGTGGCCGCAATGTGACGGATTATGGACAGCACGACGTGCCATCAATATAATTATAAAAATATAATTTAATTGCATATTTAAGTTATTATTTCTATTACAAATAAAATTGATAATAATAGTAATGATTTGTTAATTTATTTATATGGGGCTCAATTGGTGTAATTGAATAAATAAATAAATATAAATAAATAAATAATAGTATAATTTTATGATTTATATTTTTATTAATAATAAATATATTTGTTTATAATTGAATATTAAAATTGATTTACATTATAAATTTAAAGTCTTGAAATAATTTCGAGCTTTCTGTTGTTTGAAGAAATATATCGCATCCCGCCATTGCAGTAATGTCCCTGGTTTCATGAAGACTTGATCTTCAATTGCAGACGCGCGCAATAAGTGAAATTGTTCTTAATAATTATAGCGGTATTATTGTAGTTATTAATTATTGTAGTTACCTGTGGTGTAATTTGGAATTCTGAATTATATAATTCGACTGTGGCAAGTTTGTGGTGGACGTTCGAGAGGAAGTGCAGCTCGTCTTGAGGATCATCCTGGCGCGCGCACGTGCAATTGCAGTTCATAGTAAATAATTACTATCATTAATTATTTACATGCTGCAATTTGGATTTCCCAAGAGAACTGTGGCAACTTTCTGGACGTTTCAGGGTGAAGAGATTGTCTTGAGGATCACCCTGGCTGAGATGTAAAATTTTTTTATTTATAATTATTCTAATAATTATATTATGTTAATAAATAGGTTAGTTTTCACGAGGAAGGACGAGTGGCCAGGACGAGGAAGTGCGACGATGGATGCAGCAGGACGGGTATCTGGGCTACGGTCCCCACGAAGGGGCACGAAGACGAGAGCTGCAAGGCCCAGGACGGCGTACTTGCGGCAGCAGCAGTGGCACGGTTAACCTCGAAGAGGTTATGTTTACATACAGCTTCCTACTGCATTCGTCCACTGCCAATATTATCAGGTGAGATTAGTGTTTAGTTTATCACTGTAATCTCCCCTTACTAATGCTGCGTTGTTTCTAGGTGTCTGGTGAGTGCTTCGGAGGTTAAATGAACACTCAAACTCTAAAATCCATGAATCTTCAAACATATGAAACCTACAACCCATGAACCGTCAAACCCCTGAACGCAAGACTTAGTTTTATAATTATTAAATTTTTCATTTCTTAAATATATCGTTTATTTTTAGGTCGACTACTTGATTTATCTTGGTGGTAGAAATACCGATGACTCTTAAGCAATTTTTTAAAAAAATTGCTTTGCAGTCAACACAGAGCTTCTGTGCAATGTTACTTGGCTTGGAGATAAGAAAAAAATGTCACAGGACTACGTGATACCCGTTTTGTGTCAGATTGTGAAGGTATATTGTTTTATATATTTTATTTTACTTGTCACACTAGACTTATTATATTAATTATGAATGTTTCCATTTTTTTACCAGGGCCTTGAAAAACCTTAAGCAATGTCTACGGCGTCTCGAAGCGATACGCAGAGACTAGCTACTACCCGAAAAAAGAGATGAGGAGCAGCTGCCACCATCTCCGAGGAGAAGACGAGCTCCTGATGAAGAAGAAGAAGAAGAACATCAAGAACCCCTGCCATCCAGAAAGAAGAAGAGTTTTAGAAAAAACTTCAGTCGACGAGAGGGAGAGGGATGATCATCAGCATCTGTCCAGACCAAGGAGCTATGTAGGATTGGATGACCTGAAGGATGAAATACCCGACGAAGATGACGCACCTACAGAAAATTTCGACCATTTACAGCAGAATCCAACTGATAAACTCTGGTAAGTGGCCTCCTGTTAAATATTATCATAGAGCATGTAAAAAACCGCTGGCAATTCCTTGGCACTTTGCTTCCTCAAACTTAATTGATTGTTTCAATATGAAATTAATTTTAAATTTACTTATCTTTTTTTAATCAATATCTTAAAAAAGCTGTGATTTTAGTATTGATGAATTGTCAAAAGATAATTTTTTACTTAAATTACATATTTAGATTAAATTACAGTTTTTCACGTCTTTTATAACTATTGTTATAGATAAGTTATATCTAACATTCCAAAAAACCCTACAATGTGAAAGTAGATTTCGCCCTCGAGTGATTACTGCCCTCGCGAGAAGATTCTTCCCTCGGGTGATTTTTCCCGCGGGAAAAACTGCTACTTTCGTCCCTTGTTGCATAATGTACTATTCTGTCCGGATAAGCGGGTAAGAAAGTTTTTTTACCCGTTGACTACTTTTGTTGCCCGAGAAAAAATTTCTTTTTTGCCCGTTTATTTAAAAACTTATTTTAAAAAACGCAAAAATCCATACATGTGTTACAAAAAAATATGGTGTGACACACACACACGCACACGCATACATGCGCACACACTAACTCACTCACACGCACGCACACACACTCACACGCAGGCACATACACACTCACTCACACGCACGCACACACGTAAACACACTCACTCACACGCACGCACACACACATACGCGCATACGGACACACACGCATGCACATACACATACACGCGCACACACATGCACGCATGCATGCATGCATACACGCAGCACACATACACGCGCACGCACTCACGCACGCACATTCATACAGACATTTTCTAAAAATAGTGTATGTTGATTCCTATTGTCTCAAAAAATATGTCTTTAGTGATTTTAGCAAAACTTTTTTATTACCATCCCAAAGCTTCCTCTGTGATGAAGCAAAATCAAATGAATTTAAAATAAAATATAAAATATATCAGGGAATCAGAGGACGGAGAATTCGATGGAAGGACCCACTATGACGAATACCCCGCGAAGTATTTGGAGGAGTGCCGACCTGACAGAGGAGGTGCAGAACCTTACCCGGACGATGACACGGAGATCGAAAGCGACGCCGAGAACAACAAGGATCATGACGACCACAGCAACACCATGATGGAGGACAACGGCCAGCCTGAGGATGGGACCGAAGAATTTCCGGACATCTACACATTTATAAAACACCAAGAAAAATACTAGCTTGCTACATATTTCTTTGCGTTTTATAAAGGCGACTTTATTTATGTTTTTACTTTTAGGGAAGTTCATATAAAAAGTACACGTTTATTATATTAGTAGCATTCTTTTTATATTATCACTTGCTGAAATTAACGTGGACTTTTTATATGAATAGAACGTTTTCTTACATTTTATATTTTATTTATTTGTTCATTTATTTAATAAATTCAATTATCAATTTACTAATCTTTTATTTTTTAATTATATTTTAATTTTTAATTACGTATTTAAATTAAAAAAAAAATGTAAGGAAGCGTTGGAGGGGCAGAGAATGTTGGTTTTGCCTCACAGAGATAGGCAAGATCGGGGCCCTCTCACACATAAAAAAAAAATTCTTTTATTTTTGTTTGAAAAAATAGCAATATTGAGGTAAATTTTACATTACAAGAGAATAATTCTAATAACATTATAATTATTATAATTATTACCCAGACAGCAAAAAATGAATTTTTTCTAAGGATTTTTGTCGAACACTAAGAATACTTATGCATGTAAGTTAGAAAAGGATTCTTAAAGAGTTTGAAAAGAGTTCATAAAGAATTCTAACGTCTGCGACATTCATGAAATTTGTTTTGCCGTCTGGGAATTCTTTAGTGTTATTATTACTTCTATTAAAATAAAAATAATAATTGTTTTCAGATGCCGTTGAGAGACGTTAGAAAATAACTCTAGAACCGATCCAGCACGTACTGAGAGACGACGTCAAGGAATAAAGACCTCCGATTCAGCGACTGACCCAAGACTGAGGTAGACAAGCTGAGGCTGGGAGCGACAAAAATGACATCGTTTTCAGACTTGCAAGCTGAGCTTCAAGGAGGGCCTAGCAAAGGTAATTTATTCATCATTCTATTATAACTTTCCAACCCATAATGCAATAAAAATCTTATTTTTTTCGTTTTTTTCAACAGAGTTCATAACACTTTGAGCGCAGAAACGGTGTGCACCTGCCTGGAAGTGATAGCGATCTGCTGAATGGTTCCCAAGGTCATGCTGTCGTACATCGCTGAATTTGAAGCTTGAGATTTAGCTTGATATTTTCAATAGGGGAACCTGCACAAGGCCTGCACCATTATTTACGTAAATATTTTCAGGGACTATATATATATAAAATTTCTTCATATATATATATATATATATATATATATATATATATATATATATATATATATATATATATATATATATATTCCACGTCGACCATGGAAGAAATTTTTTACATTTCGTTTTAAAATGTTTTTACTAGTTCAGAATAGTTAAAAAATGTATGCAAAAAAAATTAGATCACAATACCCTAACTATGCAGAACTGTGGCCCTATTAAAAATAAAGTTTTTTTCAATTCTTAGAAACAGAGAAAACTTTAATAATTTTTAGCTCCAGATAGGTGCAATTTAGGTATTTACACATATACATTTTTATTATTTTTCTGTATATTTTTCTGTAAATTTTCTATAGAATATGCTAGCACTTTTTTAGGCCCTAATTACCACGTTTCTGATTGATTTATAAAAGATATACCGTTATATAGTAATAAGAGCTTCAAAATGAGACCAGGTAGACCATGGACCGAGCTTATTAACCGAAGTAACAGAATTTTGAAGGAAATCTACATTCAATTTGTATATCTATATATGAAGATTTCTTTTATAAATGATATACCCTACATACATATAGATATATAAATTGTATGTAGATTTCTTTCAAAATGCTGTAACGTCAGTTATAAAGCTCGGTCCATGATCTACCTGCTCTCATTTTGAAGCTCTTATTACTACAAAATTTTGAGATTAAAATAAACTGCCGAAATTTTTTAAATAGCATATAACGGTATATCTTTTATAAACCAATCAGAAACGTGATAATTGGGGTCTGAAAAAAATGTCAGCATATTGTACAGAAAATTTACAGAAAAAAATGCATATATATATATATATATATATATATGTAAATACCCAAATTGCACCTATCTCGAATTGAATTTTCTACTTTTCTAAAAATTTAAATAAACTTTATTTTTAGGGTCACGGTTCTGCAAGATTTGGGTCTTATGAGCTAAAATTTTATTTACATGCTTTTTTCACTATTCTGAACTAGTAAAAACATTTTCAGCGAAATGTAAAAAATTTCTTCACGGGTTTACGTGAAATATATATTATTATGAAATATTGAAATTCGTTCAGAATGAACTTTTACTACAGTTTTTTTTATTAGTCTTGACGTTTCTTTCGTCTTTACAATACATCAGGAAAGTATAATACATTTTTAGGCCAATTTTTTATTTGAAAATTTTTATATATCAAATTTTTAAATTTTAAATCTCACCTGAGATTTTACCAGAGATCTCGCGTTAGATTTTGAGTAAAAATTCATGAGGTTTTCGCATGATATTTCACCTGAGATTTTTTGGTAGGGATATATAAATATATATATATATATATATATATATAATCATGCGAAATATCATGCGAAAACCTCATGAATGTTTACTCAAAATCTCACACGAGATCTCTGGTAAGATCTCAGGTGAAATTTAAAATTTCAAAATTTTATATATAAAAATTTTCAAATAAAAATTGACCAAAAATGTATTAT
Organism: Gastracanthus pulcherrimus; assembly: GCA_949152435.1. NCBI lineage: Eukaryota > Metazoa > Arthropoda > Insecta > Hymenoptera > Pteromalidae > Gastracanthus > Gastracanthus pulcherrimus. The sequence goes on along the minus strand of OX424572.1, from coordinate 23,617,282 downwards.
ACTTTCCTGATGTATTGTAAAGACGAAAGAAACTTCAAGAATAATAAAAAGAAACTGTAGTAAAAGTTCATTCTGAACGAATTTCAATATTTCATTAAGTGTACATATAATAACATGAGATTTTCGTATGAGATCTCAGGTGAGAATCTTACTTGAGATTCTTCAGTAGGGGTATGTGAATCATAATTAAAGTATAAAATTATAATTAAATTTAAATATTTACGTAAATAAATGGTATATATGTGTTATTATTGTATGTATATATCTGCTGCGGATTCCCGGAAAAACAACTCAAGTCCATTTTTTTGAAAATTGAGTTTTAAGCGATTTTAATATCTTTATATAGTATATTTTCAGATAAAAGTGCACAAAATCAAGAAAGTGTAAAAATAAGTAGCCTTATCTACTATTTATGATTTTTTTTTACATTAGTTCAAATGGAAAATAAAATTTTTAAGTATTAGTATCTTCAAAACAGAAAAGTGGACTTATGTTGTTATTCTGCAAAACCATATATATATTATGTATTAACTTATTAATTTATTGTACAAAAATATTAAATATTTAAAGTGTATAAATAAAAAATTACAAATATAAAATATAGTATTTTTATTATGATAAAATTATACATTTAATATAAATAATATATATATATATATATATATCGCCGTGCTAGCATATTGTCGGCAAATTGCACCGCACAGTGCTGACACGTTGCCGGCACGCGGGCCGCAGTACCAATCGCGCATGCAAATTGCGTCGGCAAAATGACGGCACTATGACGGCCCGCGTGCCAGGACCGCGTTCCTGCACCGTGCCGTCTCAGAAGCGGGGCAGGAATCCGTCACAATGCCGGACCGCGGGCGGCCCGCGGGCCTTCAGCGTGCCGACACAGTGCCGACTCAATGCTATCTGGGTTTCTGGCTCGGTAAGATTCTCGAAGCGGGAAATTCAAACTTCAAATCGACTGATTAAATACAATCAAATAAAACACGAAGTAGTTGGAATAAAATCTAATAAAGAATACACCGCATTCGCCAAAATCTTATACTAAGCCGGACCTAAAATTCAAGGAAGCGCCAAATAACTCGCACACGCGCAGAATTCCCGCAACATAACCTCGAAAACGGCGCTCGTCAATTTACCGACCCGTGACGTCAAGCCAAGCGAATATCGTACGGCGACGGCCATTTGGCGCTAATCAGCTGATTGGTGTGCGATAGGCGCAGTTTCTGTTTCTCTCTTTCTCTTTCTCTTCACACTCCAAACTTCCAGTCCCAGCGTGCTCGAGTGTCGCGCAAATATTATTGTGAAAGATACGCGCACAACACAACAACGCAGCAGTCATCGTCTACTGTACAGAAATAAAAATTTCATCTGCCAGGCCTCGCTCGCACACACGCACACACGACCAAGAGAGAAAATACGAGAGAGAACGACGAAGTTGGAGGTGGAGCTGAAAGTGCAACTGGAGGTTCCTACTCTCGCAAGTAGGAAAACAACAACGAGAACCAGGCCATCATCATCCTGAGTCACGCTGACGCACGTATATATATACACGAGCTCGGTTCGCTTTATTATATTACTCGTGCAGTCTCTACGCTCTCGTGTCCTCGATTTTTCGTCGAATGCTGCGCTCATCCTCGTCGGGTTAGCGTTGCATTGTATCTCTTACATAATGCGTCGTTGCCCAGCTCCATCGAGTGAAAAAAGGAAAAACAAAGCCAAGAGATCAGCGTGGTGGAGGGGACTTCTTTGACGTTGCTTTTGTGCTTGAAGTTTGTGTATAATAGGGTTCGAGGGAAGTGGATGTTGCAGGTGCGATGAGCTTTGGGGGCCTTCGATGACACTGCCCGAGTGGACGAGGAGGCTGCGGATGGCTCGTCGAGGGTGCTACCATTAGTCCAGGGCGCACAGGTTGGTTGGATTTTATTCTGGTGTATGTGGTTGATTAGAAGCGGTGGAATTGTCGTTCAATGGGGATTTCTTTTCAACAATGTATGTAGTTTTTATGAAAGCATCTTGGGTTGCTTGTAGATTTGTATTTTAAATTTGGCTTGCTTTGAGTGTACCGAATAATCGGAGTGGTTTGAAAAATTGCAATAACCAGGAAGGTACTTTTGTTTATGTAAACAGGGTAAAGTTAAAGGTACTTAAAGGTTATTATGGCTTAGATAGATTTTTAATTGAAATTTTGATTGAAAAATGTGCAAACTAATGGCCTTTATTTGAAAGTTTATTGTTTATTATTTCATACTTTTATACTCAATGGATAATTTCAAGACTAAATTCTAAATTTAAAACACGTGCAACTTCATGTTATTTGTTTTCATAAAGTGACTCATGCCAAATACCAAATATTTTTTTCAAATTGTCTTTAATTTAATTTTTCATACATGTATAACATGTATAAATAGATATATCATTCAGAAGTGACTTTATAAATACTATGCATAATGGTTATTACAAATGATCAAAATAAAAAAAAAGCCATAATTGAGATTTGTGTAGCTAGGTCTATACCTATAGTACTATAGCACAGTAAATATCAAGGTTAAATTAGCAAAATTATAGAAATATAGCAAAGCATACAACAGTATCAAAATTCAACAATGTTTTCTATCGTTATCATTTTGAATGCAGCATTATTTGAAGAAGAAATGATAATAAACCAGTCATTAAAATTGTTAAATTGCTTATACTAGTGAGTAGTTCAAACTTAGAGTCCTAGCTGAAATGTAGATTAACTAAAAATAACTCAACAGAATCTATGAAGTAGGTTCTTATTATTTTATAAAGTAAACGTAAATCTTAAAGTTCACAGAACCAGAATACTTAAATATATTATTTCTTCATTTCTTAGACCTAACAGTCATCATGTCGAGGACAGTTGGTAGTAGCAGCACTTCGGGACTGCCCGGGATACTGGAGATAGTTCAACTCGCCAGGCTCCTGAGGGAAAGCGGCGATAAAGTTTTGAGTGCCTCTAGTAGACTATCTCTCTCCACGAAGCTTCTTGCGGACCTGAATGAAGCATTCTCCGTGATCATCAACGAAACCGATGACTTGGAATCCTCCTTTCAAGTGTGTAATAGCTCGCGCAATGAGGTACGACTGCTAGACTTAAAATTTTTTAAAAAGTATATAAAATTAGTACATACGTTAAGTCTTTATCTTATTTTATCAGATCTTTCGGGACATCAAGTTCCTGCATGACTTTGTTCAAAAGACGGTCGGCCTAAAAATCCAGCACAATCCTAATGACATTAAAGTCTGTGTAGACATCACCAAGTTCAGACATTTGAAGTACTTGGAGTTGCAGAAAGTCCCTGTGGAAATGGTCAAGGGGCTTCAAGGTGTACGCGGACAACTCGAGTGCATCGTCTGCTCTGGTGGTCGTGGAGTTAGTGATGTTCATGAATTGTTGGGTATGTCACTGAAATATATTTCTATATAAAAGTAGACAGTGATTTCTTTTTTGTATAATTCAAAGTTATAATTTTATCAGCTGCTTGTGGAGGAGACGCAGGGGCTGGATTTGTCTGGGGTTCATTGCACCGCCTAGCACTACCTTACAACGCTCTGACGCACCTGGACAAATCCTTGGAATTCGCACCTTGGCTGGAGACCATAGATCTCAGTCACAATGTCATCACCAAGGCCACCGAATTGGAATACCTTCCGTGTCTTAGGAATGCCAATTTGGGCTACAACAATCTCGAGTCGATTCCTCATTTCAACAAGGCCACTTATCACAATCTGCAGAAACTCATATTAAAGAATAATTACATCGACAACATTGACGGTAATGCTTGATGATATATTTTTTAAATTCAAAAATAATTAAAAACTACTTTAATTCAATATTTCTCCATTAATATCAGAAACCAAAACTATGAGTCTGATTTATTATGGTGTTTTTGACAATTATATTATTAAAGTTATATATGCAAATTGAAATGCCAATAAATTGCAATCAGAATAGTTGATGCGAATCTTTAAATTTTGGTATTGTAGATTTGCAAGGGCTTGAATGTTTGATGGAGCTCGACCTGTCTTATAATTGTTTGACGGACCACTCAATGCTTTGGCCCCTGGAGACAATGTCAATGCTCATGTGGATAAGCCTGGAAGGCAATCCGCTCTCTTATCATCCTCGTCACAGACTGCACACCATCAAGCACTTGCATCCATCGCTAAGCGATAGCAAGGTAATGACAGCTTTTCACGATAACGTTCTATACTATAAATAAAATGTTGATTAAATCTTGAAGAACTATGAAGTAATTTTAATAAAAAGAATTAACGCATTCTTTATCTTTTATCAAGAAATGATGAATGTAAATAAACGTCTTATCTATTATTGATTTTATCAAAACAATCTTTTTTTAAGATAACTTAATTTACATTTAATACTGTATTATGTTTGAATATCATGACTAGTTTTTTCAGACAATTACAAAAAATAATGTTTATCAAAAGATTTTTCAGTGCATCTAAAAATTATTAGCTTGCACATACGTTTAATTACTAAACTCGTTAGATATCACATTGAGTAAAAGAAAAGAAACATTTTTTAATGTAAAAAAATTAATTGTGACCAGATTCAATGCTTTTTATAATCAATTAATCAATATGTATCGTTTATTTAAAAAATGTTCTACCATTCAGTAGAAAAAAAACATGTAGTTTATATTGTTATTTGTCATTTTAATCACGCAATTATCGTATTATTTATCGTTATTTATCATATTACTAATCACATGACATTATTGAGAATATCGCCAGGTGATTAATCACATGATGTCATGTAAAGATTTTTAGATACATTAAAAAAAATTAATTAAAGAAGGTTGGTTTTCAGATCTCTATTGGTGTTACTATTTGAATGATAAGAACACACAATAATTGCAAGAATATTTAAACGACTTGACAATGTACATTGAAATTGAAATATTTAACGATTTTGAACCTTTCTGACTATAATTAGTGGCTTAAATCACAATAAAACATGAATTTGAAAAACGAAATTAAAATTTTTTAATTTAATGGAAAATTATTAAAAGCGCCCTCAAAGATATTAGTTTTGGATATTTTCTACTATGATTCTCAAAATTAATACGGCATTTTTATATTTGAGGTCACTCTTTTCATCACCATTTTCTCTTAGGTTGAGAGGGTCAATTTATTTAAACAACTATGAATGTTATATCAAATACTGTATAGAGCGGAGTGTTTTTGGCTGGCAGGGTGAAAAACTTTGTCACATAGCTTTTTAACGTCTTCTATTCACCGCAAAAATGTTGAACTCGACATGCACGTTGAGAAATAGAAAAGTTTTCAAACTCACCAGAATTCTACTTCAATACATGTACCTACAAAACATTAAACTATTTTTCATCTTCTTTTTTTACTATGGAAATAGTTCGATTATTCTCTGCGAGTTAACATGACTTTATTGTAGCCGACGTTTGGGGTCTTTCACATAGACCCCTATTCAAGGGGTATTTTCGGGGGTTCACATAGACCTCTTTTCAGGGGGTACTTTCTTTCATTAATTAATTTCCAATGCATTCTCCTCTTCTCAATACACTGCAAAAAGAAACCACCCAGCTCCTTTCCCTCGCTCGAACCCCCACACTCACCTCCACACTCTCTGCCTCTTAGTTCGTCCTCGACGACCAGCCCCTTAACAAGTCGGAGAAGCTCTTCGTCTCGGAGAACCGTGTCTTCGGCATGCGCTCGTCCATCCGCCGCGGGCCCCGTCGTCGCAGCAACGGCACGACGACCGACTCCTCCCTCGAGTCCTCCCTCGGCCGCAGCAGCTTCACGCAGACCTACGAGGGCTCGGTTTCGATGACCTCCTCGTCGTCGGCCTATCCTCGGATGACCAAGAGCCAGAGCAGCTCGGACGTGCTGGAGCGCAGCGTCGACCTGGCGACGCCGGCCGGAAACGAGGCGGGAGGAGGGCCGAGACCGAGCGAGAAGAGGAGGAGGAGGAACGTGAGGGAGGCGGTCATTGCGGAGGACGACGCGGATAGGGAGAGGCCCAAGGCCAAGCCCAGCTCGCTCACCAATTCTTACCTGGGTGAGTTGAGTGTGTGTAGATAGATAGATAGATATACTTTTTATTCGTCGCTATGACAACAATTTACAGCTGTATGCACATTTGGTCATAATGTAGTCTAGTGCTATCACATATTGTTTCGTCAACTTAATAATATATAAATAAATAGATAACAGTAATATATACACATACACATTTATATTGCACATATATCTATCGCGTCGAATATAAAACGCCTTTCATTCTTCCTTCGTTCGTACAATCATTCACGCTAATAATTACACTCACACTTCACACTTAACACTTCAAATAAATGAAGACTACAGAGAATTTAACAAAATACAATCACAAGCGGTTTGACGTGAGCCGCAGGATTATGATTAATCATTCATGGAGTCTTGTCGCCGTCTCGTCTTGTAGTATAGTGACAAGGGGGAGTAGACAGGGTCACGGATGTTGGTGGAACTTTGGTGAGATTGTGTTCTGGTGCATGTGAATAAAGCCCAACGCGTGAAGTTTCAGTAGATGGACTGTAGAACCTGGTGTAGAGTTAGATACGAGGGTAGTTCAATAAGTCTTTAGAATGACCAACAGATGGCGCGCGAATCGCTCCAAATCATCTGTTTTCAGTCAGCACCACTCCCGACTAGATATATGGTGCAGTCACAGTCCACATCTTCTGAGTTTACGTGTTTTTATAACCAATTGAAAAAAAAAAAATTGCTTGTTAAGAAAAATGGAAAAAAACGAGTTCAGAGCGGTAATTAAACATTTTCATTTAAAGGGTTTAACTCCATATGAGATAAAAAATGAATTGGACTCAGTTCATGGCACATCTGCCCCTGCCTTAGCAACGGTTTATAACTGGGTAAATGAATTTAAGCGTGGTCGTACATCAATAAGTGACGAACCACGTTCAGGAAGGCCCGTAGAAGCAACTACTCCCGAAATCATCAATAAAATCCACGATATGGTGTTGAAGGATAGAAGATTAAAAGTGCGTGAGTTAGCTGAGGCCACAAGGATATCTATAGGTGCAGTTGTTTCAATTCTACATGAAAAATTAGGCATGAAAAAGCTATCGGCAAGATAGGTGCCGCGTTTGCTCTCAGCTGAGAATAAACGCAATAGAGTGGTCGCCTCTGAGGCTCTTTTGGCGCGCATAAGTCGGAATCCTGAGGAATTTTTTCGTCGATTTGTGACTGTGGATGAAACATGGATACACCACTACACTCCTCAGACAAAGGAACAATCCAAACAGTGGATTTCCACAGGCGAACCAGCTCCAAAGAAGGCAAAGACCGTAAAGTGAGCTGGTAAGGTTATGGCTACAGTTTTTTGGGATACACGTGGAATTATACTTATTGGCTACTTGGAAAAGGGTAAATCAATTACTGGTGAGTATTATGCATCATTATTAGAGCAGCTGAAAGAAGAAATTAAAAAAAAACGACCCCATTTGGCGAGAAAAAAATTCTCTTTCATCACGACAACGCCCGAGTTCACACATGCTTCGTTTCAATGGCTAAATTGAAGAACTAAAATTCGAATTGGTCGAACACCCACCGTATTCACCAAATTTAGCCCCCAGTGACTTTTTCTTATTTCCAAACTTGAAAAAATGGCTCGGTGGACAGAGATTTACGGACAACGAAGACGTCATTGCCTCTGTAAGTGCTTATTTTGAGGAACTTCCGAAAACGCACTTTTCTGAAGGATTAAAAAAACTTAAAAAGCGATTGACCAAGTGTATAGAGCTCCAAGGAGATTATGTTGAAAAATAAAAAAAATTTACCCAAAAAAAATTGTTTTTATACTTTATTCTAAAGACTTATTGAACTACCCTCGTATATTAACATAGAGGATGTACCGATCAATGAATAAAATTGGATGGAATTGTGGGTGTTGAGCTTCATTTTTTCGGTACATATACCAGAAAACGATTCTCAAAGTTTCGTCAAAAATCGGGACTCGGGGACAATGTGCAATCACTTACTGGGTGGAGGTTTTTTTAATTTGGGGTTGATAGACGATGGTTCGTTTATGAAAATTGAAAGAATTCGAGAAGCGAATCTTATATTCCAAGTTGTCACCTCTCGGCAGAAAAAGTTCACGTATAGATTCAGGTAGAGTTACAGGTATATGGAATCCACTTGGAAGTCATCTGGAATCCACTGGAATCCACTTGGAAGTCATCTGGAATCCACTGGAATCCTAGTGAAATCCAGTGTAATACATTTTAATCCACGTGGACTTTCTCTACTAAGCTAGATTTGACGTTTGTGCTACTGATTAAGGGGCCAATTAATTGTAAGAATGTGAGATGGCCGTTTGTTGCTCCGGACTGTTCAATTATAATTTACAGTTAGAATTATACGCAAAAAATATAAGCGATTAGGAGAAATGCGGCATGATTGGCAAACCTAAGCTTGATTGTTGATTATTTTAATGTAAAAAAAGTCAGGATTTAGATTAATCTATGCGAATATAACATTGGTAAAATAAAATAAATAATTAAATTAATAAATAACATTAGAAAATTATTGATATTAACGGTTACAAAAAAAAATTGCGCCTGCCAACCCGCCAGTAACAATATTTCACCTTATTTATCTACGCATATACGTATTGGGTACCTACTATATAATACATCAATCCCGCAGGTTTTATGTACAGGAATGACGAATTTGAATAGTCATTGCAGAAATTCGTCGATAAAACTCGTGATCAACAACCTATAATATTCGTCTGTACGTCACTTCAATAAACCGATGGCCCTGAAATTTATTTACATAATAAGAATCGCACTGTATACTCTTTCAAAAAGCACTTCAATTTCACTCAAAACGGTTAAAGACTAAAATAACAATTAATACTAGTTGTTCGTTATTTCCGCGTGTAACTATTACTTACAATAAGTAATGATTGTCACTTGTGCAAATGGTAAAGACCGTAAGCCGACGTGCATTGCTTTTCGATTTTTAAAAGGAAAACTGAATTTGCGAAAGTTATAGCTTATTAAATGTCCTTTGAGTGTCGTCACACCGTTAAAAATATCAAAAGGTGACGGCCGGAGTGACGCCCCACCGTTTTCAAAGTTTTACCTATATCTTCATCAATTTTCAAGACATTGTAAAAATGCCAAAAGTCTACAAATAAACTACACCACGATCTACAAGAATATCCCGTTAACTAAACATCGGTATTCTTCCCCATTGTAATACACTCCACCTTTTTTCCTTCTTAAAACCTACACAGAGAAAATTTTCTGATAAAAATCACCGTGAAAATCATTGTAAACGTGGGATATTCTGTCTTCAGGGGGGAAATTACCCTACTGAACGGTAAAAATTAACGTTATTCATTATAAATTTTACCATTCAGCACGGTAAATTTTACCGTTCAGTAGGGTATTTTTTCCTATGAAGTCAGAATATCCCACGTTTACAATGATTTTGACGGTAATTTTTATCAGAAAATTCTCTCTGTGTACATCCACGCGAACTACCTCGGTCCACGTACATGCCCATTAAAGAAAACTCGCAACCAAAAACGAAATCCTCCGCAGAGTCGTCGATGGACCATCTGGAGACGAAGCGCCAGATCCTGGCCCTGCGCGCCAAGTACGGCGAGGAGCACTGGCTGAGCAGCCAGTCGGCCGCCCACGTGCACAGCATCATGGGCCTGCATCAGCACGCCTCGGCCCGAGATCGACAACAACAGCAGCAGCAACAGTCCTCCGCGGAGTTGGCAGTCGTTGTCGCGACGCCGCTCTCGTCGACCTTCACCGAGACGCAGCAGGGCCTCGCGGTCATGGCCTCCCTCGGCGCCGACACCGCCTCCATATCCCCGATATCCCCGGCGTCGTGCGAGAGGACGCATTATTACCTCGAGGACGCGCTCGAGATGGGATCGAGGAATGATAAGGGGATACAGGTATATATAGGGGGAAACGAGTATATAAGTGATTTTTGGCGTTGAGTTGACTGACTGCAGGGATTTTGAGGAAGGAAGGAACTCGTCGCGTGAATGCGATTTATAGGAGAATGCGGATTTTGGGAAAATTCGGGCATTTATTTTGGATGAGGATTTTTTCTTTTAATGACTAACCGTGTTATTGTAAAGTACTGGTATTGTCCTTTAAAATCCATTTAGAATCGTTCCCATGGGATTTTTATTATCCGAGATACCAGTTTCAAGGGCGTTACAAAAATTACTCTAAGCCCTGAGCCATAAACAAAAAACCTAAAACCTAAAACCTCTAACTCTGTCTTACACTTCTTTTTTTTTTCTTAAGTTTTTTTGTTATACTCCTTGCGTCTTTTTTATTTTTGAATGTTTGGGTTCAATGATTTAGAGTTTAAGGGTTTAAACATTTTTTGAGGTTCATGGGTTTGAGGATTCGAAATATTAGATGGTTTAAACATTAAGGGTTATTGGATGTAAGGTACAAGGGTTTTAGTCGAATTCCAACGTTTGAAGGTTTTGGATTTGTGGGTTGAGGATTCGGGGTTTATTGGGTTAGTGCTTTAGTCTTAGAATTTAAAGTCTTTGGGTTTAAAGTTTTAATCTTTAGACGTTTCTGGATTAGGGCCTAGTGCTTAGAATTTAAGATCTAAGTGTTCAGGATTTAAGGGGGCCAGCCTGCGTTAAAATCTAAAGAAATAAATGTTATCCGCTCATAAAAAGAATATATTTTAGAGTTTAACTCACACTGGCCTATCAAGGTTTAACTCTCCTGCGTTATCCTCCTAAGTTATATCTTAAATAATGGAGATTTACGAAGTTTACATGTTAACTAGTCACTGAATTATACTCGATTCAAATCAAGTATGATATGATATTCAAATCATTTTTAACTAATTCTCTCGCAGCAACCGTTCAACAAATCCTTATAATCGTTACAAATGAAATTGCATTCCTTTCATTGAAAACACGGTTCATTTGATTTGTACATCTCAATATCTCATTCCAAAATCCGATCGTCGTGCCATTACAGCAGGAACGAGGCGATAAGCTCAAGACCACCGACACGAAGGTGGATCAGCGCAGGATAGAGCGCGAGTACGAGAGCACGGACGAGGGCATAGTCGTCGAGACGGAGACGGAGGCCGAGAACGAGGAGATGGCCACTGCAAACGCGCAGCCCGAGTTCCAGGAGACGCTGGAGGTTTCGTACGATCCAGACGAAGGTTCGTGCTTTCCTTAGCTGTTGCCGTTGTTTATTTGGCGAATCGGATATTTTACGCAAGGGGCTCGCGCGTCGCGTGTTTCTCTTAAATACCTTTACCGACCGAGCGATTAATCGTCTTTATTTCAATATAGGATATCGTTTTATGGAGTATACATTTCACCCTCCTGCGTTGCGTGATTTTTGAAAAGTAGTAGTACCGAGCACTGTTTTACCAATCGACTGATTAATCGTCATTTCAGAAATGATTTAAATTTATACATATTTTAAACGAAATTTGCGTTTCAGCATTGCAATACGTTATAATTTTAGAAAGCATTCATCTCACGTGTCGCATATTTTTTTTTAATATATTTACCGATATACTACTTTACCAACCAAGGAACTAACATTTTAATACGCTATAAAATTTTACAAAGCATCGAAAAATCACGCTGCACGTTTGTTAAAAAAAAACTACGGGGAACAAAATACAAAGCCCATTGCGACCAATCACGTATTCTCTTTCAGAAATGGGAGATTTGTACTTGGTGCAGAGGAAAAAGGGCCCGGACGACGCCGACGAGCTCTTCTTGATCATAACCTCGGAGTAAGTATACCAGCCCCATCGCCAACGATTTCTTTTTCTCTTTCTCTCTCTCTCTCTCACTCTCTTCGCAAAGTAAAAAACGAGCTCGAGAACAAACCTTTCCTTCGCACAGGAGCATAATGGAGCGGGACTTCCTGAGCGGCAAGATAAAGTACCGCTGGTCGACCGACACCGTGCTCTCCTGCGTCCTGGGCCGGGGCACGCCGACGACCGTCGACATCACGTTCGACACGACGCGCAAGGATCGCGCGGCCAGGACCTACATCACCGAGCTCGACGACGCAAAGGTGAGCGGGGGCTTTCTTTTTTCTTGTATTAATCAGTGCTCGGTGAGAGATTAGGGAAGAAACGTGGTAGCACAAGTGCGGTAAATTGCGTTTTTTTGTAGGGTGAGAGAGTGTTGATGTATGTTACCGACGATGTGTTGTTGTTTCTTTATGATTGAGCTGCCGATTTTGTGAATGGTTAATTGTAGAGTAAAATATGTAACTTTTTCATTAGTGTATTTTTGTTAGTGCTCCGATTGTTTTGTATTTATATTAGAGATACAGAAATAACTTGGTAGAATTTATTAAGATTATGTGCTTTATTAAGGTGACTGAGTATTGGATATTTTTAGTTACTTAATCATACAGCAATGGAATCCTGGATTGCAAATTTATATGTGAAAAAAAGTTGTATTCACAAAGTATTAACTTAAAAAACTGTTTTCTCTCTATTTTGCATATTAATTTACGTATTATTCAATTTGTTTAATTCAAAAACGTAAAGGCAAAACCTTGTCTCTTTCTTGTCGATAATAAGTCGCAATTAAACTTAGCCCGCCTGACTAAATTTGGTGTGTTCTACTTCAGTGTGGAATGTCTGACACGATATGATTATTTCTACTTGAATATAAAATTCGCCCAAAAGCATTAACGTTGATCGTTTTGTTTTAGAGAATTGTACAAACTCTAACCGAAATGATAAAAACTCAACCAATGGTACTAAAAATCTTCAAGTGCATGAAGTGCTCCACTCATTTTTCTCAAGATGGCGATAATAACATTGTAACGTCTCTATCGGGTAAGTTAATTTCTCATAATTACAATTGATAGATCGCTCTGGTAAAAACTAATGAGACCTGATTTTAAAATAAACCTATGCTGTTTCATTCAAATTTTGAATCCTGTTTTATACGGTCTCTTTCGAATAAATACGAAATTGGTTGATTTTCGGATGCGTACAGGCAAAAATGGGAGAGAACCAATCAGACAATCTGATCTTATCCGAAATTTGAATCTGGATCTATCCGAAACAATCAGAATGAATCAAAAATTTTAACCAAGGCGAACAATTTCCTTTGGCTACTCGAAAATCGGTTACCAAAATAAAGAACGGCCAGATTTTTCGTTATTAGCAATGCTTCGTGCGCTTTTTGCTACCACTGTCAGGTTTTATTAACAGCTTGGGACACTTCTCCGATCCCAGCTTAGAGGATGAAACTTATATAAACATGAAGAATCCATAAAATGTTAATCATTTAAACAACAATTTTCTTCTGTATAAAGTATAAGACAAAGTAAATTATTTATTTTTTAATTTTTACTACTTACTGTCCGATAATACCTTGATTTTTTCACTTATTTCATAGAATTTGACCCTCTTGTTAAAGTTACCCTTCACTTCCCAGGACCTATTTTCTTTTAATTTGTATATTTTGACTTCCTTTAAACAATAAAGATTAATTTTATACCTTCATCTCGAACCCAAGCTTGAACTACTATCCAAATTCTTCTTTCATCCACTTCAAACCTGGAACACTCCCCGAATCCAGGCACGACCAATTATCCAAATTCCAAGTTTCGTATATTTACAAATTTAATAGCAAAAACCATCAAATCATTTTTATTATTAACAAAAAGTCTGGTCCACACCCCCCACGAAAACCCCCTCCATCCCTCTACTTACTATCTCGTCCTCTTTTTCTTGTCAGCTGGCGGACCGACCAAGTGTCCGACCTGCAAGAGCACCCTGGTCATCCAGACGGACGAGTTGGCGCCGGCGCCTCCCTCGCGTTTAGAAAAAATCCCCGAGTCAAAGCCCACGTTCAAGACAACCACCACCACTGCCATCGAATCTCAGCAGAAGGACGCGTTGCCATCGCCGCCAGGACCCGGTGAAACTACGCCGCAGCTGCCGCACTCGAGTTCGCAGTCCAGCATCGGTAAGCAGATGAAAAGAAAGAGAGAGAGAGATAATTGTTTTTGAGTATTATAGTAGTCGGTAGGATATTACATATTATATGATAATCTGTAGAGTTATTGGTTGATTCTTTTGTAAGGAATAGGATGATGTAGTTTGTTTTGTGGTTTATGTACACGAAATCGTATTATATTACTCGCGAGAGTGGATTGATTAAAGTTGTGACGGCATGTTCGCGGTAGAATGACACAACTGTGATTTTCAGTGTTTAGTGATTAGGTGGCAGTATACTGTAGAAGGATGGTTTACAAAGGTGAACGGAGCTAACTTTGTGGTTGTCAGTGGTAAAGCGGTGGATGCAGTTTAGAAGTCTAAGAAATTTAAAGTAACATTTTATGAACGATGTAATTGTTTTTTTTTATCAGATGCAACTTTTTGACAAACTGTGACTTATTTTGCATACAGCAATGATCTTTTCTATCTTATAATTTGATAAATGGCACAGAGATAGTGGAAACGGAAGAAAGTACTATAAGAGAAGTAAATAATTGTAACTATAATAAGTAAATAATTCTTTATCACAGCGATATAGATACATTGAAAATATGAATTAAGTCAATATTCGCATTCCCTATAACTCACTTATCCTATCATTATAGTTATTAAATAGATTCATTCAAAATCTGATGAAGTCTTACTTAAATTGTTGTCCAAAGTTTGACTATGTGTATTATTTTTGTATATGTCCTCAGTATGCCTGATTGACAAATCTAAACAAGCATTTGAACTTAAGATATTCGTTTTGAACAAGTTAGCCTGGTTCTTCTCTACATAATTGTCCTCATTTCTATTATGAAATTCGAACCTTTAAAGAGTTTGCGAAATCTTTTATGTGAAAGTAGTTTACAAAAGTTACCACATGTAAATAAATAGTATATAAATTGAAAATCACAGTATGTAGTCTTTTTATATTTCAAAACATAACTTACTAAAATAATTTAAATAAGCAAAATATTTTATCTAATTGCTTTGTATCTAGCAGTAGTCTTTTCAAACAATACTAAAAAACGTATACTAAACAGATTCAAATGCTCGCTCTCTTCAATTTGGTCTTTTTTAATCTGGCCTAATCAACTACTGCCTCAGTCTAATTGAGTGTGAAAACTTTTTTTTTCGGTTTTGATTCGGACTCGTGTAACAAAACTAATCCCTGGTGCAGGTGGAACAGAGGGTGGAGCAAAATCCATCACCACTTCTCTGGTGCACTTCGACTCTCACCCCCAAGCTCAAATCTGCTGTAAGCTTCAGTCACAAATTATTTTTTATCATACAAAATACAAAAAAGAAGACTCCATTATCCACTATCCATCTTACTTTTGCTCATTTATCTGCTTTTTTGTCATTTTTATTATTGTATATACTTCTGTCCTGTGATGTCACGTTTATAGTGTGACGTGTGTGTCTAATATGCACTCAAAAAATATAAAACTGCACGTAAAACCTGTGTTATCTATATAATTACACTTAATCATACTTTATTTTTTAAAAGTTAGTATTATTTCTTGCATACTTAATAAAAACGGATATTTTTGTTCTTAAAATAATAAATTAATTTATTAATTCAGGATATATAAGCGTGGTTCCATGTCAAGTGAGCATGTCCAAAAATAAAAATGTATGAAACTCTACAAAAATGTTGATATGTGTACCCAGAGTATGTAAAAAAAATTTTCAGACCCACAGGTGTTATATGTCAAGGGCAATTAAAGGTTGAAAAATGCGTTTTTTTTTAATAGTTTAAGATTTTGCCAACATTGTTTGACATTTATCTTAAAAACTAGGGACTTTTGAGAAAAAAGTATGGGCACATTTTTTTGTCAAAATAGGGTAAGAAATATAAAAAAATATTATTAGACCCTATTATTGTGATATTTTGTGATCTCATGCATTGTGATATATTGAGATATTAAGATTCTAGAAAAACGCCACAATTTTTTTCAAAATAAAGAATCTTAAAATTTAGTTTTTTATATTTTCTTTAATTCTAGACTAGTTAGAATATGGTCTCAAGCTTAATATAATTTTTGCAGAATTTTTGAATATTGCACTTTTTTCGGTATTTCCATTGTGTGACTGTAATAAAAAGTCACCATTTAATAGCTCTGCAGGAATTATATTTAGCTTGAGATCATTTTGCACAAGATCTAGAATATAAGTTGACATAAAATATTAAATTTTAGAATTTTTTGCTTCGAGAAAGGTGGTGGCGATCGGCTAGAATTTGAATATTACATCGCAATGCATGGGTTTATAAAGAACAAATACCGAAAAAAAGTGCGATATTCAAAAATTCTGCAAAAATTATATTAAGCTTGAGACCATATTCTAACTAGTCTAGAATTAAAAGAAATATGAAAAACTAAATATTAAGATTCTTTATTTTGAAAAAAATTGTGGCGTTTTTCTAGAATCTTAATATCACAATATATCACAATGCATGGGATCACAAAATATCGCAACAGGATCTAATAACAGTTTTTTTTATATTTCTTACCTTATTTTGACCAGTAAATGTTCCTATACATTTTTCTCAAAAGTCCCTAGTTTTTGAGTTAAAAATCAAACAATGTTGGCAAAATCTGGAAATATTAAAAAAACGCATTTTTCAACCTTTAATTGCCCTTGACATATAACACGTTTGGGTCTGAAATTTTTTTTACATATTCTTGGTACACATACCGACATTTTTGTAGAGTTTCAGACATTTTAATTTTTGGACATGTTCATTTGACATGGATCCATCCATAAGTCTATACGTTGAAATTCTAGAATCTTTTGAAATACAAGTTTAAAAAGTTCATAAAAAGGAAAGAATTTCTTTGATACTTAAAAAACGTTTTCAATGTAAAATTAAAGCTGATCCTCACAAATCCCTTTTGATTTTAAATAAATATTTCACTACTAAATAATTGAATAAAAATGTAGACATTAAATAATGCTTTCTCACAAATGTCTTAAATGTTTTTTAACATGTATACTTTAATAAATAATCATACAAATTACACTTCTTAAATGTATACTTATGTACTCTATTATTCAGACTGAACAAAAAAATTTTCTCCAATTGTATTTTCTTGCAAATTGCATAAACTAAATGAAAATTGCATTATACATTTGTCACACACTGTCATCACATTGTATTATACAACAATTAAGTGCACATGCTTTTTATATCTTCAATATAAACAAAAATATAAAAATAAATGTATACATCTACATCATGCAACTCATACAAATATCTTAGCACAAATTCTAAATCAGCAAGATTTCTTTTATCTTCACATAAGTCATGCAACTTGTAATGCAGCATTCACAAAATTTGCATTACTCATGTCATCTATTTTTTTTTTGTTTTGTCTAAATTTACAGGTTCAGCAACAAGCCTAGAAGAATCTCGAGAGTCAACCCCATCAGCTGGAAACAATAACAAGAAGTATGAGAGCGACATTGAAATACTCAGCAACCCAAGTCAAAGTAGCATAGAAGTCCTCGATGATGGGTCAAAGTTAGTAATGTTTGTTTTCTTTTATTTCGTTAATTGATGTTAATTTTATTTTTTGGATCTGAATGTAGTGTATTAGCAGTATTTGAAAGAATTATTGAATAGTAATTTATGTCAGAGGAACTATTGCAAAATGTTTTTTTATTGCTTTTATGCAGATTATATCATCATACTCAAATTTTTAAATTAAAAACATTTAGATTTTTTTCAAATTTTATAACATATAATCCTAATTCAAGGCTGTAATAATAAACACACAATTGAGTTTCTGAGATTTTAATAGTATTTTCTTACAAGGGGGGAAAATGGAACTTTCGCGGACACGTGATGTGACGGCCGAGGCGAAGCCCAGGTCGTGATATCACGGGCATGCAGGAGTTCCATTTTACCCCCGTGTAAGAAATAGTATTTTTCTCTATCCCCGGGCGAAAGTACGTTAATTAATCAGTCGAGAAAAGTCGAAAATCATCATCTTTCCTGGTGACATCAACTCCGCGCAGCCATGTTTTTACTTTCGCTCTATATTTTGATGGCGTTAGCGCCTTCGCGGTCACTTCACGTTGTGCTTGCAGTTTGCAGGTTATATTTTTCAATGTTATTTTACCTGTCGCAATTGGTTTTTCCCGATGCGCGCGTTTAGGTGTTTTCGATGCCCGCCCAACATTTGCAGCACGAGCGTAGCCAGTGCTGCTGGTTGGGGGCGGGCATCGAAAATACATGAACAAGCAGATTACGCGTAATATTTTTAAATTCTGGAGTAAACGTTAATTTAGTAAAAAAGTAATTGAATATTTTTTAAAAACAGAAATAGTATATTAACTTTCTTACAACTATTTATTACAATTTTCACAAGAATAAAAATTGTTTACAATATTGCCATTAAAAGTACAGTTTTCATATTATTTTCGTCAGAAATTGCAGATTGATCACTGATATTGATTGTGTAAAGAGCTTATTAAAAGTCACAATCCGCTGTATCGTATATGGGGTTAGGCTATTCAATACATTGCTGACAGAGCTTTCGGTCGCGAGTGAAACAAGTGACGCATCGCAGTGGGAAAAAGTGCTTCTTCTTCTAGTGTAAACAAACGGCGAAAACGCGTACTTTCGCCCGAGGAATAGAAAAATGAATTTTTTTGGAATGTTTTACATAAATTCATAATAACTTATTGCTGAATTACAACAAAAAGTTTTTGCTTCCAAAGCTAAGCTGTACTAACTGAATGTCGATTTGAAATCTTTCATTAGGTCAACGACTCCGCATAGAAAAAAATCATCCGAAGAAAGGCGTGTAGCTGTCGCCCCCTCATTATTAACAATTCCAGACACAACTCTCGTTATGGCGGGTTTAACCGAAAGTAGCTCATCAGGTTTGAATTTTGTTGTGTTTCTCTGATCTCTAGTTCAAAAACTAAAATAAAAATATGATAAAAGTAAATTTCGTCAAAAATATAGTTTCGTATTTGATACTTTTAAGTAATTATTAAAATTTAATAATGAACAGAAAAAAGATTGTACTCCGAATGGGTCTTTAAAATTTATTTATAATATGCCCAGCATCTGTACTCTCAAAAAGTTTGTCGTATTTAAATAAAATAAAAATAAAATTAAAATAAAAATAAAATAGAATTGGTTTTATTGACATTTTTCAACTAGAGAAATTTCATACTAAAAATAGAAGAATTCATCAATCGAGCCTTCATGTGCAACTAACGTCATTCACAGGTTCATTGACTGACAGTGTTTGTACTGCTTATGAAAATAAAACCCTTAAGTTGTTGGATAAGACTGAAATGTCCAATAGTAGAAGTACCAGTGACGCTGAAACAGTCAAAGCTGACACTTTGGATTCAGAGAGTTCTTTTGCTCCTGTGACGAATCTCACGTCGATGTTGGGTGGTAAGTTATCTCTGAATATTGGCATTTTTAATTTATAGCTAAATTACATAATTGTATTATTCAAATAAATTATGAACAAGGACATCCTTCATAAAATATAATTATCATTTTATAATATCTTATCATTAAAGTATTTATGTTACTATCATTTTATAATGCGATACTATTTTTCTAATATTGTAATGATTTTTGTAAAAAGGGCTTTCTTGTTATTGATCTAAATAAATAAATAAATAAATAAATAATACGGTAAGCATACCAATGCTGGACGCTTAAGCCCAGTAATCGGACAGTTGTTCATAGCTCTGCATATTTTTAAATAAAAATATATTCGTAACGTTAACTATAAAAATAATTTAATCGATCATGAGTTTATAGATCTGAGGTGATTGCGAATTATTTCATGTATCTAATAAACATTTATTTTCAATATTGTCCAATCATAGGGACGTATCCGATCATTAGTACGTTTACCTTATATAAATAAATAAATTAATAAATAAAATAAATTGTTATTTTTAAAACGTATTTGTCAATATTATAAAATTACTATAAATTTTTTTTTTTTAGAATTACTCCAGAGTATGAAGATTGGACCATCCAAAGATACGATGTCGAAGTCTGAAGAAAGTTCCGAGTTTGTAGGCACTAGTATTCAATATTCCTACACAGATTTTAGTAACGTTGATCATCGAATCAAACTTCACATCATTTTGAATGTTTTTGAGCATGAAAACGAAGATCTTGCTCTTTTGCTACGAGTATGAATTTTCAATAAATCTATTCTGTCAAGATGAAATACAACATTTATTCAACAAATTAACAATTAAATTATATTTTCAGGCTGACATTTTAACTCAATCGTCGACGGATACGTTTCCAGGATGTTTAGTAATGTCAACAGCAAAGGTTTACATTTTAAGAATCAATGGACAAGAAGGGTAAATATTATTATAAAACTTCATAATTCAAAAAATGATTTGATTGATCAGTAATAATTGTTTAATTGATTGTATTTATAAATAGTGAAGATCCTCAGCGCTGGTTACACAAAGAATCGAGTTGGACGATAGACCGGCTTAGATCCTTTGTCCCACTGCCCTTCAAGCAGGGCGTTCTAGTCGAATTGCAGCAACCCATCAAACCCGGAGAAAATCCTACTAACAACGTTGTTATGTGCATCCTTCAAGATTTCCAGAGAACGTCGAATTTTCTATTTTATCTAACAGGTACCTAATCTCAAAAATCTAAAGCTGACCCATTAACGCTTGAAAATCCGAAAAATCCTCGTTCTTCTTCCAGCCTTGTGTTGAGTCTATAAATCATAAGCAATTCAAATGATATCGCGTGCTTTAGTACTTATATTAGAAAAAGTTGTACCATATGTATAAATACATTTGATTCGTGTTCAGACTCTCCACTTCCTGCCAGTTGCGAGGTGGAATTCACGGTGCCACAGTACTGCAACACATCCATGAAAAATATCCTGAATTCTTCCAAAAATCACAAGGAAGAGGACTCCGTGAGACTGCTCGCGCTCTTCTCGTCGGCTGTACTGAAATCGCCTAACGACACGATAAAGCTCAAAGTCTCCAGTCTGATCGTGACGTCGTCGACCTTGGTCGTGTTGCAGGACAAAATCCATTGGCTCCTGCCGGGAAATAATAAACTCCCGACAATAGTTGCCGAGCAGGGAATGAGTAATTTGATCGAAGTGGTGAGTTTCTTAATCCTGATTCTCTGATTATTTCAAATTAAAGCTGAACGTTTGTCTGAGAATTCTAAAAATCATTTTCGCCTTGTATCCATACAGTGATTAATACATGCTCTGTCTATAATAGATAATTATAAGATTATAACTTGAATTTATAGAATCGTTAGAGTATATTTTTGTTCGTTTTTTAAGATTAAAAATTTTTCTATGACAAAAGTTCAACAGAGCCCTTATTGATCTTTCCTTTACTTTTGAATAGATGTTTGTTAATAGACTTTTATTTTTAATAATGGTTTTCTTACTTATATCGTGAAAAATCTAATAATTTCATATTCTATTAGTTGAAAATTTAAAAAAAATTAGATTCTTTAGCATTTACTTAACATATGAAAGGATTTTTGCGCATCGAGAAATTGATGAATCATCCTAAAATATTCTTCGAAGACTTCTGACATTTGGAAAAAGTTGTACATTTCTGTTGAAAAATAATTATTTCAAGGTGTTTGTTGACAACAATTTTATTCATTTTTATTGTTATTTTATTACAACTTTTAGTTATTCAAACAAATATTCAGAAGCAGGACAAGAATAATAGGTATTGAATAAGGATACACAATTTTATAAAAAATGTTGCAACAAGTAATCGAACAAAACTTTAGATGAATTAATACATTTTTTATGCGCAAGGAACACTTTGAAAATGATTTTATTTAAAACTACAATAAATGTATAAATAATGACTCAATTGGATATAATTTTGATGATAACTCTCTTATTTTAATATGTTAAAACACATACTAAAATAAAATTGCATAGTATAAATGGTTCTATCACTGGATAAATATTAAAATTGAAAATCCACACCTACAGCAAAACATTGCACCCATCGCAAGAAGCTAAAGACCACGCAACCCTCAAAACTCACCCTATATACACTACTAACTCCCTCTCTCTCATCTCCCCCTCCCCCAGGACTTCAACGGCAGCTCCCTGGTCCTCAACTTCCTGGACGAGGTGGCGGGCATCGAGGCGAGCTGGCACCTCGAGCTCGTCTCCGGCGGCGCCGCCGAGGCCATCCTCAACTCCATCCGGCCACCCTGGGAGGAGCTCTTCTCCGTGCCCCTGCAGGTGAACGCACCGGCCTTGGCCACCGGCGGCCCCGAGGAGACGTGACAACGGCGAGGCACCATCGCCAAGGGCCGCCTGCAGCACCAGTGCGAGCTCGTCGGCCTCGTCCTCGTGCGCAACCTGATTTACATCAAGCGCATCGTCATGACCTGCGTCCTGTATCTGTACTTTTTGTACGGTCTCGGGGACGGCGAGCTCAGGCACAGGGCATCACGGCACTAGAGTATTGTGTGTATGGGAGGGGGAGGTGAGAAATCAAGCGGGAAATCGTTTGGCGAGAAAAGGATGTACAGTGGGAGATTGCTGGTAAAATGAAATCAATCCTTGTGTTAGAGGGTAAAGGAGGACTTTGTATGTGGGTGTATGTGATTGTACATTGTCGTATATGAGCGTATAGAATTGTATGTGACAGTGTATGATTGTATATTAACATGTACATGTGTTCATGTTTGAAACTTGATAGCGTGTGAATGTATGTGAATATATTAGCTCGTACATAATTATAAATATGTTCATGTGTTTTTATGTTACCAAGTTTCGAATACGAACATACGTGGTCATATATGATGATATAAAATCTTATATGATTGTATGTGATCAGATATGAAAATTTTATGTGAAGGTATATGATTCAATATAATATTAACATATATGAAGTCCGGGTTCAGCGGGATACTTTAAAAATAACGTATTTTTGCATAAAGCGTTTAAATACAGTTTTTTGATTTAAAGATATTTGATATCGTAAATTTTTAGATGTTAATATCCTAAATTTGCCAATATGAATATTGTAAAAGAAAAAAAAGAACTATTTTAGCGTTTTATGGAAAAATATATCATTTTCAAAAAATGTATATTAGCAATATTTACGATATCAGTATCGTAATATTTTACGACATGGGTTTTCTCGGTGTACGATGAGATCTCTTAGACTTATAAGAAGAGAGTATGAGATGTGGATCATGATCTTTTATGAAACGTTTAAAAATCATTTACTGGTATCTAGAAATGAAGCCCAGCATCCATAGTTGGTTTGAATAGGCCTTATATGACGAGATATAGCTAAAAACATTAACATTAGGAGTATATATATATATACCATTTTTTAGTTTTAAGCATACTGGCAATGTTCATATTGTTAGCTATATCTCGTAATATGGGGTCCATTCAAATAAACTACGGGGACTTCATTTTATGCAAACGGGGATAGATCCTTAAATTTTCATGAAAATCATGGCCCACGTACTCTCTTCTTTAGTTAGTGAAGACGTTTTTCTGGAAGGAAATGTGATGAGAATATGATATTTCAATGTGATTTCTTACGAAAAACGTTTTGATGGCGAGAAATGAAATGGGAATTAACTGATACGAATGTTTGAGTACTGTGTGATTACTTGCAACCGAGATTTTTTCAGTGTGATTTCTTACTGAAAAGAATTTTTCGGCGTGAATTCCAATAATCAATCACCTGATAAGATTTCGATGTCATCTTTTGCTGAAAAAATGTCTCAAACATGAAATCATATACAAAAACCGAAAAATTACCTGATGAAATTTCGATGCCCTATTTCTACCTGATGAGTTTTTGATGTAGTGTTTGACTAAAAATTGTTTCGCAGTCGAAATATCATTGATGAGATTATTAATGTGATTTATTACTGAAATAATTCATTAGACAAGGAATTAAAAGTAAAATTGTCAAATGAAATTTTGATCCGATTCCTTAATGAATTTCTTTACTTGATAATAATAGCCTTAGGGAAAAATTTACCAAAACTTCACTGGACTTTATTGATTGACACATTTTAACAAATTTTGCAAGTATATTCATTCAACTAAAAGTAAACATTTGTGTCGAAATCTCAAGTAACTTCTCGCCTCAGAAATCACCTAATTTCTTGCTATATTCTTTTCTGATTTCTCAAATAGAGATGAGATGACTGGATATTATCTTTTGTAGGAAAAGAGATGTGAACGTTCTCGCGAGATATTGTTGCTCTATGCAAGTGATTCGTAAATTAAACTACTGTACGAGCCTAGGAAACAGAAACATCGTATATTTTTCCGAGATATTTTTTAATCTGTTTATCTACTATGTGAATTTAAAACATAGAGAGTTTGTATTTCTACGATTGAGAATGAAATCGAAAACTATACCGATAGCTTTCTTTAGTTCGAAATGCTGCCAAAACGATACGCGATGGCTCACAAAATAGGATGAGTTATTTTTATTTTATTATAAATGTAACATTTTTATGGTGAAATTTACCATTTTATGCTTACTTGACATTTGATTTAGAAAGTGACCAAAGGCATAAAAAATCGGTGAAAAAGATAAACCTGAAGTTATATATGACAATTAAACGATTTTCAAAAAGTCCACTTGTTTGACGAAAAAGTATACTTTGAATCGATACCATCTATTCTTTTAATGTGTTTGGTATTGCGCGAAATCCGTAATATATGTTGATATTTAAGATATGCAATATTATATATTCTGTTTGTCAAGATAACACCAAAACTGGACTTATTTTATTTTTATACGCGACTAATGTATAATCGTACGATTTTTCTTTACTTTTACAGGGCAATATGCATTGTTATGAATGATTATTGTATATTTCGTGTAATGGTAAAAGTAACGTATGGTAAAATACAATCAGAAATGAAAACGTCAATGCAATAAATTAGAACTTTAATTGTCAAATAAAGGATCACCAAAAATAGTTAAAAAAGAAAAATTTATTCAAGTACTTGAAAGCTTGAAAGTTTTCTTTTGTTTTATCATAGCACAAAAATCAACAGACCTAACTTAATTAATATAAATGACATAGAACAAAATTAAATATTTTGATAAAAATTGAATTATTTTAAAATAATTTCCAATTGTAAATTTAATTACTGTTTAAAACAAATCATTTATAAATGACGATTTGAATTACCATATATATTTTTATTATAATATACCAATACTTAGTTAATTATCAATTCTAGCTAAATCATATTCTACAGCTGCAATTCAAGAATCACACCATATAACGTTCAGAGTTATTCTCTGGGTGTGTGCATTCTCTTTCTCTCTCTCCCCTACTTCTATGAATTAAAGGGACTTCGCTGTTACATTGTGACTGTGATATGTAGCGTTTAGCCCAAGTGTATATAATGATAATTGTAAGCCTTAAAAACAATGCGATACTCACGAGAAAAAAGAAAATTATATATATATTTAACGACGATACACACACACGCCTGCACATATATTGCAACCACGTTCGCGCGCGATTTTCAAGGGGCAAAATACGAAAAAAGAATAATATATATTATACAATGTAATTTCGTGTTGCGAGATTTATTTTTCTAGCGATCGCATAAATTCGAAAATGACGTATTCTAACATTATATGTTAAGAGCTGCTATATGAGGTCGCGACATGCACGTTATTACAATACCACACATGTGTGTCCATTCATTACTTTTATTAATGCTATATTCAGTTTGATTATTACTATTAAAATTTCTAATTTGGTCGAATTTCTTTGACTAAAATAATCTAGATACTACCGAACTATGAATCAATCAAATATGATCATGTATGATATATGTAACTGTATAAGATTTATTTATATAATGTACATCGTTTATGTACCGTTTAAATTTTTTGCAGGTATTAATATAATATTTTCTGTATTTCAACAAGTTACACCAATAGTGGGTGTGAATTTGTTTGGAATCACTTATTTTTATCGATAGCTAGATCAATTGAATATTTTTAAAAATTAGACAAATATTTTTTACATGTAAAATTGCTTATTACTAACCAATAATTATTCTAAGCACTATCTTCACGACGAAGTGTTTGAACAAATTTTAATTTCGTTAGTTATTTTGTTTGTATAATGAACGTTGATTGAATTGAAGTTTATTACTAAATACCTAGCATACTATTATATTGGTCATTTTATAAATTGAGTAACTAACAAATATATATTTTTAAAGAAAATTTAGAATGACAATTAATGAATTTCAACCTGAATGTTTTAGAATAACTTATGTATTTTAATCTCAAATGCATAGCTACTAAAAATATTTTGCAGCATGCAGAGCCAGGTTATCTTTTTATTGTTTGTTGATGCACTGATAATATTTTGTGTTTATTGATTTTATTAAATACAGATTATTATAGTTTATTTTATAATCTAAAACATTTATTGCATATGTATATTGCAATTGTTCAAATAAATAGATAATATGAATCGTTTTATAATAAAAAAGAAAATGTTACTTAAAAGATTTATTTACACCTTTCCGTTATTTATTGTAAATAGGTAATTATTTTCGTAAAATTTAAAATTCCAAAAAATAAGACTCATTCATTTTGTTGTTTTAGTTAAATATCATAAAGTATAAATCCGTGAGTTCCCGGAAAAACGACTTAAGTTCACTTTTTATATTTTTGGGATATTAAGGTTTGAATTTTTTATTTTCCATTTAAACTAATGTTAAAAAACTTATAAATAGAAGATATGGTCGGGGCCTGCGGCGGCTCAGTCGGTAGAGTGTCGGATTCCCACGCCGGTGACCCGGGTTAGAATCCTACCCTAATGTGAGAAATCTATTAAATCCTATTAATTCCTTTTTCCAAATATGAAATGATCCTATTTGTGAATATGATGTATATGCAATTTTTGTATTGGTGAATAGGATTTAATAGATTTCTCACACTAGGGTAGTCTCTGCCGATTGATACAAGCACCTCTGTAAAAATTACATGTGCTTTGTTTACAAACACACCGCAGACCCCCGTCGTCGATTAGCACCACATGGGAGCACAAACATGGCGACGTAAATTAAAAAAAAAAAAAGAAGATATGGTCACTTAGTTTAACATTTTCCTGATTTATTGAATTTTTATCTGAAAAAATACTATGTAAGGTTACAAATTCGCTCGAAACTCAATTTTCAAAAAAATGCTCGTCATTTTTCCGGAAACCCACAGAAATATACTATGTATTCAAAAAGTTCTGAAGTGGATCTTTAAAATAAATATGATAATTTTCCAAAAATGTTTCTTGCAAGTTGTAAACGAAAAATAAAAGTTATTTCTTAATTTTCTTCATTTTATTGAAACAAGAAAATGGGGAAATCCCCGAAATATTCCATGTGACAGGAAAATATCGAACGGACAGATCTAGTAACTTTATGTATTTATAGGAACTTTTTCTACTTTGAGTTGATACTACTCTAGTAAAATGTAAAGATTGATTTTTCTTCTCTCATCTTCAGTTTATCTGCAGTACAAAATAACATAAAATAGTTTTTAAAGTTTTTCATTAATTTTAATGAACAAATATATTATTAAAAAAATATACTCTAACATTTAATTATTTATTTATTTTGCTATTTGAAAGTGTGTAGCAAATGTACTAATTTAAGGAATTCATTTGAAGGTTAGAGTAACGCTTACAAAAGCTTTAATTGTAATTTTTATCTGTTAACGAAGAATTTAAATTAACATAAGTTAAAAAATATTATTTATATATTTAATAAAATTTACATGTACTAATGAAGATAATTAAATGAACAAAAATGGCCGTTCCACAATTATATATTAGAAATTAATATTATTGAGAACAAAAAGGCTATTATAATATAAATTACAGGTAAGATAAAGAAATATAAGAAAATAAAGTGTTGTCCTAATAGTACCTAGTATATTAAACATATTAGAATCACATTCTAACCAAAAAATTTTTTATAGATTATAATTTTGTACGAGAAAATGGATTTAGATACTGAAAGTGACACCGATAGTCAGGAATATAGGATCACACATGAAACAAAACGCCTTAGGCATGTTTTTGAGCCTTATTTCAAGAAAATATTTAGCTCTAATGGATTTATCAAGCATATGAATCAAAGATGCAGTGGGATCAATGACAGCACAAGTTATATTTTACTATGTGAAGCTATTAAAAGAAATGACAATAGAAATGCAATGGCATTACTTAGACACTATTGCAAGGCGAATATGGGCAATCCCGATCCCAGCAAAGATGTTCCATTGCAATTGGCCACTTTAGCAGGTAACGTTGAGATAGTTGAAATGCTGTTGAATAAAGGAGCTCGGGTCAATATTAGTTTCCAGGATCAAAAAGAACCGTTGCATCTAATCTGTGATAAGGAAAGTACATCGATTATAGATGAAATGTCCAGGATAGCCATAGCAAAATTGCTCATAAAGCACGGAGCCAACGTTAACTCTGTTGAAAAGATAAACAAAGATACTCCGTTAATTTTAGCGGTGCGAAGCAAATTTTTGGAGTTAGCTAAATTTTTGCTGAATAATGGAAGTGATAGGCACTACTCAAATAAGTATTCAGAAACTTCATTTCAGGCTGCTTTTTCAGAAAATGCGGGCATCGACATGATAGAATTACTTTATGACAACAATTTTGACCTGTATCAAATGGATGACAATGAATGTACAGTATTTTCTTATGCGGTAAGAAACTTAATGAATTCAGGGTTTGGCTCGTTTTGCAGTTTGAATGAACCATTAAAACCCATACAATTTCTATTAAAACACGGCGTGTCAGTAAACAGTATTTTGGATAAACGAGGTAACAAGATACTTCACATGATTTGTCAGAACCACGCTGTCCAGACTATGAAAATTATCTTAGACCATGGTGCAGAAGTCAACACTAGAAATGTAGATGGCAAGACGCCACTACATTTCTGTGCTGAGAATCAATCTATAAGTTTCATTGAATTGCTTATAACTCATGGAGCTGATGTAAATATTTTGACCAACAACGGCCAGTCAGTAATTCACTTTGCAGCAGCAAACAAGCATTATAAAGTTCTAGAGTCACTTTTGAAACATGGACTTAATGTCAATGCCAAGGGTAAAGATGGAAATTTTACACCACTATTCAATGCAGTCTGGAGTAATCGCTATGAGAATGTGAAATTGCTGCTTGACTGGCAGGCGAATGTTAATGAGAGGATAATAAACAATCAAATCGTTCTGCATGTTGCCGTTGATCAGAAACATGTAGACATAATAAATATTCTTCTTGAACATGGTTCAGATATTAATGTGTTGGATGATTATGGCAATACTGCTCTCACTATATCATTATATCAAATTGCTGAATCTATGAATTCAGATTGGTCAGACGATGACATAAATGTAATGAGACCTGCAGAATCTGTACAGAGAGTATTAACTAAGCATGCGGCTAAACTGTTCCTTTCGGGCCTACACATAAGCGATCAAAGCCTTCGTATAATGAACAATTCTCACTTTAAAGACTTCTTTGAAGATTGTGTAAGTGAATTAAATCTTATGAAAGATACAGAGATCATAGAGAGTGTAACTTTTTTCGACGTTTTGACTAAGAATAAAAAGAAGCTTCTATCGATTATGCGCAACGACAATTTTCTGAATGCTTTCAACGATAGCAAGTACAAGGAGAAATTTCCTATTTACTGTGATAATTTAGAACAGTATGTCCATATGACAATAGTGAGACTTAATTTATTAAAAGTTTCTTCTGAGAACCTCATTAGAGTTGTTCAAAATGTAGATAAATCTTGGATGGATGTTCACATGCCATCTTTAGTTATAGAACATATATTAAATTATTTAAATACATCTGATTTGAAGAACTTATCATTGATATATACTTTGCAGAGTTAGCCCATGATATAAATAAAATCTGATAATAATATAATCAATATAACTATTTAAAATAATGATAAAAATATTTTTTTAATTTTAATCTATTTTTTTAACTACTTTTAATTTTCTTATACTTCTATGTAAAAAGTATTCATGAATAGTTAACTATTATACTTAAAGTATAATATATATACTTAATATTATACTTTATTTTAATATTATGTAAAGGAGAAATTATGAAAACTCATAATAATATTGTCAATTAAAAGACATTTGAAGATGAAATCATTTTAAGTAGTAAATATTTTTGGCTTGTTTATAATAGTCCATTCAATCTACAGATTAAATTTATTTACTTTTAAAAGAAACCGTAATTATAATAAAATTGTTATACCATACGTATGTATTATATAAAAATCGATTTACGTTTGGCGCACTATAGGAAAAATTTTAAATATATTTTCTATTTATTTGTTATAAATGCAACTAATTATTTTGTATACTGTTATATTTGTAGAAAATTATATATTTTATTTTTGTTAATAAAAAAAAATAAAGATTATTGTTACAATAAAAAAATTATGTGACTATGATTTCATTTTTTATAAATGAAAAAGTACGTTCGTGTACAAGAAAAACGATTTTTGTATAAAATCTTCATGAAAACATACGAGTACACTTTTTTTATAAATTGATATATTATCAGACAAAAAACATATCTACTATTTATGAATTTTATTTAACATTAGTTGAAATGGCACATAAAAACTTTAATCTTTAAGAACTCAATATCATAAAAAGTGAACTTAAGTCGTTTTTCCGGGAACCCACTACATACATAATATATAATATCTATAAAATTAATAATAAATTTTAAAATCGTGAAGTCACAACAAATTCATATTTTAACTGTAAAATGTATACTTATTATTTGTTACTTTTCTGCTTTTTAGAATAATTTATTCAAAATGTAATGACCAGCTCAGCATTAGGTATAATTTAGCATGATGTATTTTGTTTTCATGTATTTTGTCTCACATGCACAAAGCTGCAAATTTTCAGATTTTTTTTACACATTCCTAAATTACTATTACAAAATTTTAAAATAAATCTTTCAGTAAATTCATGTATTTAAACTTATTTTATTTATTATTCAAGTACATATAGCTCTCAAGAAAATACTGGATAGAAACAAAATAATCATCAATCATTAAAATAAAAGGCAACAATATATTGTTATATATTTTTAAATATACAAATGGTGTATAAATACTAAGAAAATATTCTTACTATTGAGAATAAAAAAAATTTTACTGAAAAATTAAGAAAAACTATGAAAATTTAAATTTACCGTTATTCATATTGCATATTTTATACTTTTTCTGTATAAATGATACTTTATACATAAAATATACGTTATTAATTGTTATACTGTACGTTTTCTTACTAAATTTATAGTGTTATTAAAAAATTTGTTTTCTCAATATCAAATTGTATAATTTGAAAATTTTTTCCACTGTATCTAAATATATCTATTTTCATACATTAGTACATGACAAGATAAAGAACTACATAAATTCTAAGAGGTGATTAAGTTTTTTAACATTCGTACGCACATTTACAAGTTTTAAATGTTTCATTGATTTTTATAATAATTTTTTTAATTTTTTTATTAAAATTGTTCTTCCACCGAGCTTATTTTGTAACTAAAAGAAATAGTGGAATACTATATAAGGGTAATTACAATATGATATTCTAAAATATTAATTGTCAACTAATTTAATTTTGTGGAATTTTGACACTGCCCAATCAATCGCGGCTTAATACCATAAACTCTAATAAGAATTGCCTTTAATGCCATCAATAAACTGCAGGTCATTTTCGAAGTTTGAGGCAATAATTTAGTTTCAATTGCAATGCTCTTGCATAATTTTTGTATGATTTTTTTGTTTATCTGCTTACTCCCATTATCAACAGCTATTAAGTCTATGTTAACATCATGAAAAGTTTCCAATGCTAACTTATGCGTTTGTGGATTCATTCCTTGTACTTCCTGTGCAAATAGTATTTTTAGTAACTCATTTACTTAAAAAAATTATTAATGTTATTAACAAGTTCAGTCTGGCTGATACATAATAATAAGGCTAATGTATAAGTCAAATATTTTATCACATTTTACAAAATTAATTGAAATTTCAAACCTCCAATAAAAGTTAGACCTATTATCTACCTGTTTTCAAGATGCTAAAAAAGAAAGATTCCCATTGCAGAAAAGAATTTATCAGGCTTAACATTTCCATTAATAAAATATTTATAACCATTTGTAACAATTCAAAGTATATATCTGTACTATGTTGGAATAAACTTGTTAATATTTACAGGTACACTCGGGGTGGAAAACTTCTGGTCGAATTTGTTTGAATTTTTTTGAAATACTGCAATTTTATTGTGTCTCATCAGATAGAACGCACGTTTTCGCTAAGCTCATTGTAGGATTTCAAACGTATTAGACAAGAAATTTTCCACGTGCAGTGTACAAATGGTCATGCAATCAACTGCTTAATTTTGCAGTTCTGACTCACCTTAGAAATTTCAGGAAGTTGATATAATGTAGGCCATTTTTCTTTACAAGCTTTACAATCACAAGTAAAATTAAACAGTTGAAGATTATGTTGTCTAACAGCATATTCAGATTCATAGAATGGATTACAATAGGTATTAAACATCTAAAATAATGTATAATTAAATTAACAAAATATATGTAACTAAAATTGTATAAACATTTGCTTACTTGGGAACTTTTCTTTATTGGTCGCAGGGCAAAAACAACAATTTTACCATCATCTGTGAAACAATGGTAAACATTTGGAGTACAACTATGATTTAATAAACTGGCAACCTCAGTTATGCTGATTCCTCTCATGCAACACATATTTTGAAGGCATGTTTCTAAGTTTTTAAAATTCTTGCAATCTTCAGAAAACTGTAAAAGAGAATTAACCATATAATTAGAAAATAATCAATAGAAATACATAAATGAAAAAAAAATAGCTTTAGTTAAAATAGTTTTAGTTACCATGCAGCGGTTAAGAGAATCTATTTTAAAAAGCTTAATAAGCAATGAACCAATGAAAAGAACATTTTCATCTATAAGTAGAGATTTTAATACATCATTTTTACAACATTCTCCAAAAAACGTAGTATATTTCTTCAATGCATATAAAACTGTGATTGCCATTTTAGGATATTCATGCAAGGCTTTGTCGAATACGTCACTTTCCAAGTTATATATATTATTGAAGTTGTTTTTCATATCTTTTATATTACCACCAGTGAACCACTTATCTATAACAGAATTTATTAATACATATATTAAATTTCCATGAATTGAGTAATATATAAACAATTAAAAAAATTTAATAAACTATTACCTTTACTTTCATCTACTGCCTGTAAATTAGCTTTTAGTTGTTCAATACTGCCAGCTTCTTTTACTCCCATAATCATTAATCTGATACCAATATGATGATAAGTAACACATGGATTTGACACAGATTCAATATACCTGATGATAGGACACTCGATGTCATGATAATTTTTTAAAGCTTCTGTTCTACACTCTTCAGAACAAAACATGGCCCAGTTGCAATTATCACAAGGTATCCCTGACCAAATGTAATTCAAACAATGATGACAGTTAATAAAAGTCTTTTTTAGATTTAAACACGCAGCATAAAATTTTTCTACAAAAATTATTTCTCCTGGCTGAAAGTCACGAGTTGCCACTAAGTGTCGACCATATTTCTTTGTGTACTGTATGGTAACAGAATCAAAAACATCAACTACGTCAGTCAAAATTCTTAAACCTTTAGTTTCTTTTTCCTCCTTCATTTTCTGTTTGGCATTTTGTAAGGAGCTTTCTGTTTCAGCAAGTAGTTTGAGCAAATTTAACTTATTTCCATCAATCTGCATT
The DNA here is from genome assembly GCA_949152435.1 of Gastracanthus pulcherrimus. Lineage (NCBI taxonomy): Eukaryota > Metazoa > Arthropoda > Insecta > Hymenoptera > Pteromalidae > Gastracanthus > Gastracanthus pulcherrimus. The sequence goes on along the minus strand of OX424572.1, from coordinate 23,583,288 downwards.
TTTTCTATGCAGCTTTTTGCTTCCTCTAATGTACTTTTGTTGTCCAGTGAACCTAGTGCACATAGACAAACAGCTTTGCGGCATAGCAGCTTTACTTTCAGTGCATTTGAATCAGTAATCATCAATGCTCTGTCTATGTCCTGAATGCACTCGTTGTATTTGCCAATGTGCTGTAAGAAAGCTGATCTATTGCCATAGCCAAGAGCAAGCTCTTTTGATCCACCAGGAGCTAAAGCTATGCTTTTGCTGTACAATTGAAGAATCTTTACATGCATGCCATCGTCATGATTTTTTTGAATATATAAGGCATTTCCTTCTTTTCTAACTTTTTCAGATATAAAGCTATTTTTACACCATTGTGTCTCTTCATCAAATATATATGGTATATTTTTGAATATTAAAAATGCATCAGTAAGAGCTTGTTTCTCAAGATCCATCATTGCTTAATACGTTTCTAAACAGGACTTAACATTAGTTAATAACCTACAAAATATGCATACAATCGGTATAAAAGTATTATAAAATTGTTTTACCGCAATAAAAAGAATTACTTAAAACAAATTTGATGTATAGAAACTTACTTCAAAGAAAAGTTCCACCGCGCCTAGAGGAGCGTTGCTGGGGCCCTACCCTTATGAATGTGTATAAATGTAAAAAAGTGTACGGAAATGTACAAAAGTGTATATTATTGATGGTCGCCGAGTGGGCAGATTCTCATAAAATTTACATGGATATCATATTTATAAATTGATTTACAAGTTTTATACGTGACAAAAAAACCTACGAACTTCGTTGTATTATACTATATGAAGGAATAGTATAACGGATGATAACAACAAGTTTTATTGTCACATATTAAACTTTTATTTCAATTACTATAGTACTTTTCTACACTGTTGGGTACGTTGGTTTTTTAGCGCATGGGACGTTTGCGCTAAGAAACCACGTACCCAACAGTGTCAATTATTTTTGGATACAGTAGGTGTGAAATTGCAACTTTAAGATTTATGAAATGGATAAAGTACAACTTTACGCATACTGTCGAAAAATTTTTTCCGCGTGTAAATACTTATAGAGAAGCTGCCCCCTTGGCGGCCATGTGTTTATTAGTTCATCAAGAACAGTTTCTTCTTCGTTTTCATAATTTGTCCGATGCTTTCGTTTTCTTTTTTCTATATCTTTATCTTTTACATTGACACATTCCACTAACGAATCATAATGATATAAGAAAGAGGTGGCGTATGAGGATGGCGACTGTAACGTAATAATACGTCAGGTGTTATTCGCCATTTTTATACGCGCAAATATTCAAATAAAAACATAATAATTTAAATACAAAATACACGAAAATATATAATCACTCGATTATCGAACAGACTCAGCCACACAATATTCAATTTTACAAACTGTGTCTGAAAGGCAAAGAAAACACGTTCACTAAGTTTACTAAAGAACAGAGAACCTCTGTTCTACGCGATATTGGAGGGTCCGAGTTCAAGTACTTTTCCGAGAAGAAAAGCGTGTTGCTCGCACGATAAAATGTGGCTGGAAACAGCCTCTAGAATGCATGCACAAAAAAGGGACCGGAGGAGTAGAGTAGCTGAACAGGGCTACAACGAATTTGTAGACCACGAGTAAAGTCAGTCAGAATCTAGGCGTGCTAAAGGACACACGGGTTTTCTCGCGATATTCATCTATTTCATTCTCCTCGTTATTTCTCGTTTCGAACACTTTTAAAGCGGCCGTAGCCGGTCTCAAGCCCAGATTGGACGCAGAGAGAAAGTGTCGTTGTTAATCAAAACATGCTTATTTCAATCCGCGTTTATTATATTTCTATTCATTTATTTATTTCTAATTTATTTAAATAAACCGCTTTCGATTCACGTGCTACCTAACCTAACCCCACCCTGGGTCATTAAACGACCTAGCAAACTTTTACCAGATGTCAGCACGGTGAAATAAGACTCCAACCAATGAGAAGCGGTGAGTCCTACACTCCGATTGTTTGGTCTTTGGAATGTAAACAATACATACTGTAAGAATTTTTATTTTCAATAAGTTGAGACAAAAGAAATTTTTTATGAATATAACAATAAGAAAAACTATAAAAATCTATTAAAACCTATGAAGATTAAGTTTTTATATAAATCGAATTATATATAGTCATAAAATCAAAATTTAATTTCACGATTTTTCGTACTTCATAATTTTTTTGTATAAATTATAGTGTAATAAAACTAATTACAATATGTGGCTCATTTTCTAAACGAATCTAAATTGTAACCAATTATAAAATATTGTAATGTGAGTATTATATTTTAATTATTGCATTCGTAAGTCTATTTCTACAAGTGCATATGTAAGATAAAAAAGATGAAAATTTATAGCGTTAAATTTTATAATTTACTTACACATTTTATAAATGTTTTGTGTTTTTACATATTTTTATAAGTATTCGTACATTTTTTAAATTGCTTATTATAATTTTTACAGATAGGGAGGTTATTTTAGAATCTTGAAAAATAATTAAACTGATTAAAACTTTTTATGCATTGCACAATTTACATTGTTTTATTGATTTCGAACACTGTCCAATCAATCGTGGTTTAAAACTATGAATGTTAGAAAAAAATTTGTTTAGTGCATTCAATAAAGTACAAATTATTACTGAAGTTGGAGGCAATAATGTAGATTCAATTGCAATACATATGGATAGCTTTTTTATTAATGTTTGATCTGGCTGCTTACCATCACTGGTAACAGCCATTATTTCTTCTTTAATGTCATTAAAAATTTGCCATGCTATCTTATTTACTTTTGGATCAATGTCGATGATTTCCTATAAAAATATTGTTTTTTATAGTGAAACATATTTAGTAAAATTATTACATTAATATTTCAAACTGCTCACCTTAGAATCTTCAGGAAGGTCAAGTATAGCAGGCCACTTGTTTATACAAGCTTCACAATCGCAAATAAAATTATACTGCTCAAGGTGCATTAGCCTGATGAAATGCTCAGATTCATAGAATGCATTACAATAGCTGTCAAATATCTAACATAATAATATATGATTACATTAATAAAATATAATATATTGTTAAAAATGTGCAATATAATATATATTTTCGTACTTGAGAATTTTTCTTTATTGGCTGTAAGGCAAAAATAATAATTTTGCCGTCATCTGTGAAGCAATGGCATACATTTGGCATACAACTATGATTCAACAAACTGGCAACCTGTGTTATACTACTTCCTCTTATACAGCACATATTTCGTAGACAAGTTTCTAAATTGTCAGAATATTGGCAAGCTTTAAGTTCATCAGAAAACTGTAAAGTAAAATCAACCAGATAATTAAAAAATACTTGCATATAATATTGTATATAAATAGAAGAAAATTTAAATTACAAAATAGCGGTTGAGACATTCTATTTTAAAAAGCTTAATAAGCAATGAACCAATAAAAAGAACATTTTCATCTTGTAGTAGAGATTTCAATTCATCACTTTTAAAACATTCTCCAAAAAACATAGTATATTTTTTCAATGCATATAAAACTGTGATCGCCATTTTAGGATATTCATTCAAGAGTTTATCCAAAGCAACCTCACATTTTAAATTATATATATTACTGAAGTTGTTTTCCATGTCTTTTACATTATTAAGAATACTATTGAACCACGTATCTATAATAAAATTAACTAATATATTAAATTTGTACAAATTGAGTAATTTATAAGCAATTATAAAAACATGTAATAAATTAATCATTACCTCTACTTTCATCTACTGCCTGTAAATTAGCTTTTAGTTGTTCAATACTGCCAGCTTCTTTTACTCCCATAATCATTAATCTGATACCAAGATGATGATAAGTAACACATGGATTTGACACAGATTCAATATACCTGATGATAGGACACTCGATGTCATGATAATTTTTTAAAGCTTCTGTTCTACACTCTTCAGAACAAAACATGGCCCAGTTGCAATTATCACATGGTATTCCTGACCAAAAATAATTCAGGCAATGATGGGAGTTGGTAAAAGCCTTTTTTAGATTTAAACGTACTGCATAACACTTTTCTATGAAAATTACTTCTCCTGGTTGAAAATCACGAGTGGCCACTAAGTGTCGTCCATATTTTTCATTGTATTGTACAACAACAGAGTCAAAATCATTAACATCTTTGTACAAGGTTTCTGTAACTTTAGTTTCTATATTTTCTTGTTTTCTCTGTTTGACACTTTGTAAAGAGCTTTCTGTTTCAGCAAGTAGTTTGAGCAAATTTTGCTTATTTCGATCGTTTTGCATTTTTTCTAAGCAGTTTTTTGCTTTCTCTAACGTGCGATCACTGTCTACTAAATCTAGTGCATATAGACACACAGATTTGCGGCACATTAGTTTTATTTTCAGTATGTTTGAATTAGTAATTTTCAATGCCCTGTCTATGTCCTGAATGCACTCATTGTATTTATTAATGTGCTGCAGAAAAGCTGATCTATTGCCATAGCCAAAAGCAAGCTCTTCTGATCCAATAGGAGCAAAAGCCACGCTTTTGCTGTACAATTCGAGAATCTGTATGTGCGTGACATCATCATGATCCTTTTGCATGTACAAGATGTTTCCTTCCCTTCTGGCACTTTCGGATAAAAAGACACTTTTGCAAGGTTGTATTTCTTGATCAAGTAAATAAGGTAGTTGATTTTTAAATTTTAAAAACTTTTGGATAAGAGCTTGTTTTTCAGCATCCATCATGATTGTCTACCTATTTAACCTATGTCGGCAAGACTTAACATATAATAACCTAAAATATGCAATTATTATTCTTTCATAGTATATCACAATTTTTGAATAACGTATTTAAATTTTAAAATTGATTGATGAAAACTTACTTCGAGAATCATTCAATATTAAACAATACGTACATAAATTGCGGGTTGAGTGACTCACAGACCACAGACCGTGCAGATTATTTTTTCTTTGTTTATACTTACAGTGCTTACCATAAGTATTTTATTTGCACATTCCGCGGTAATGAAGCGGGATTCACATTACACCCATGATTTGATAGTGCATACTGAACTACTGAAGACTGTAGCTTGCGCAGCGTATGTCTATAACCGTGTTCCGACGTGTACCGTGCACGTCTGCTGGCCAATCAACGTTGATTTTCACTAAAGAGCTTACCGCTGATTGGTCAGCATACTTACGAGGATCACTAGGCGGAACACGGTTGTAGACATACCCTAAGGGTATGTCCAGATGGGGCATAAAATACGGGCTGTCCTCTCCGGTCCGTGTTCCATCGCTGTTTCGCTGTTCCGTTATAAATTCAAACGTTGAAGTATCTGTACTCTCAATGCTCCAATGCAAGGAGTATTTTTCTCCGAAAAACTGTAGTGATTTTAAACAGTTTTGACGTATAAAATCTCATTTTATATATTTAAAATAGAACAGCGAAATAGCGATGGAACGTGGACTGGGAGGACAGCCCATGTTTTTGTGCCCCGTCTTGACACACCCTTAAGCTGGTTCTACAACAGCTTGTTTATACGTGTTTGAGGGTGTGTCCAGATGGAGAACAAAAATATGGTCTGTCCTCTTTGGTCCGTGTTCCATCGCTGTTTCGCTGTTCAGTTTCGAATTCAAACGTTGGGATTTGATACGTTAAAACCGTTTAAAGTCACTCCGGATCTTCGGAGAAAATTTAGCCCTTGCAGTTGAGCATTTAGAGTATAGACGTATAAATGTTGTTTTAATTTTTTATTCGCTTTATTTAGATATTTTTTTAATATTTATATATGTATTAAATTAAAAATTAATATAAATTTTGAAGTTTAAAAAATAAAACAGTCATTTCTAAACGAATCACCCTAAGCTGGGAAATTAAAATAAAAATAAAAATAAATTTAAATAATAAAACGGTAAGCTCTAAATTAAACTACCTCAAACTGGCCAACTTGTAGTTAAAAAATGTTTCAATAATGAAACCGTAAATTCCAAGCCTTAAACTCAACTACCCCAATTTCTAGTTGATAGGTCAACAATAGGAGGTTTTCTTAACCCATTTCTTCCCAAGCGGCCATTTTATAGTCAATTGGTTTTTTGCCTAAAAAATTGTCGAAAAAAAACTCACCGTTTAGGTAATATTTTATTCGTATTATTGATTCTATACTGTTTTTATACATATTTGAATTCAATGCCTGCGTTTTCAAAATGTTATTGTACTTATTAAAAATTGTTATGCTAACTTCGAATATTATTAATATATTTACAATGTTAATTTGTAATACTTACAATAAAAAATCTCTTTCCATTTTTTTCTAAAGTGGCTGCAATGGCCTAGACTCTGACTGACTTCACTCGTAGTCTACAAATTCGTTGTAGCCCTGTTGAGCCCCTCTCCTCCTCCGGTCCCTTTTTGTATATGCAGTCTAGAGGCTGTTTTCTTCCACATGTTGTTGTCGTGCGAGCGACACGCTTTTCAGCAACATTCATCCGATTGGTTGATTTTGTTTGGTTCTAACGGAATCAGCCAATAGAGAGAATGCTGCTTATTTCAGAGCGCTATTTATATAGCTTCGTAAGCTTAGAGAATCCCACCCCTGACAATTAAGCTGAATTTATCATACTTTTATATGTTGGTAACTAAACATGATGTCAAATTTAGAAAGTAAAAAGTACTATAAAATTTTAGAACAATGGAATTTGTGGACATTTTTAAATTTTAAATCATGTAATATTAGTATATATGAACCAACTTAGCTATTTTTTTGTTCATAACTAAAAGAGCTGTGAATGGGAACAGGGGCCTTATTCTACAGTGATAAAACGTATATCACAAGATTTGTCCAAAAAATAATTGCATAAGAAATGTATGTAATTATTTTTTGAACAAATCAAATGTGACATATATCACCCGAGAATAATTCTCCTGGGACATATGGTTAAATTTAATCTCTCAACGATACTCGCCAGGAATAAAAGCAAAAGAACACTAAAAGAGCTGTTTAAATTAAAAGTAAAAATTAGTTCGTTAATCGTTACGACGTTACATCGACGGTTCATACGAAGACTAACGCATTTCAATTTTTCGAAAAAGGGTTTCTATGTAATTTTATGTTTATAAAGAATAATAATATATATGAAAATCTCAAAACTATATCGAGGTGTTCATATTTTATCGATGTTCTTTATTTGTGCACTTTGTAGGAAAATTTTACCTGTATTTTGATCAGTTTTTCACCTCATTTCACTACATAGACGATTTTTCATAAATCTGAAACGCATTAGTCTTCGTATGAGGTGCCGACGTCAAATCCACATTTGCATGTGTACCTATTGGGATTGATGGTCGTGACGTCATGCCCTACTTCTTGCCTCTACCTTGGGCCTAACAGCCAATCAGATGCAGTGTACAGTAGACGACCTAGTTGGTAGGGCAATGACGTCACGACCACCAATCCCACAATGGTATCATTCGTATAAAGGTTCTTATAGTATAACAAATTTAACCTGAAATTTTCCATAAAATTATTGTTTATAATTCGATTGACGATTCAAGATTTTCTTCGGTAAATTTATTGCTTTACCAACTTCACAGTTTACATAACCTGCATAATTGTGGTCAGTTCATAGGTCGGCCGGTTATCTGTACTCATATACGTCGCATTATTGTTAGTTATTAGTAACATATACTTATTCGGAAAGTATCAAGTATAGAGAAGCAAAGTATATACATAAACATATGTGAATATAAATATTAAAATAAATGAAAGATATTTATAAGGTATCTATATTTTATAATACAATACTATAGGAGTGGGTGAATAAAATCGGATAATAAGTAATTCCACTTTCCCGTAAAAATTATGGTGTTATTTTTACTCCAAACTCAAAATTCAGTCATTAACTAATAGAAATAGGCTATAGTTTTTTTTAATTTTTTCAGAATGAAAAAGAAGTAGAATTATTCTGGTTTTATTCGCTCACTCCTCATACTTCCAATATGATGGACTAAAATAAATTTTTTACTTTGTAGATTATGAAATTTTCTTGATTCTGCGTTATTTTGATAATCTCATGCTAAGTCTTGTAAGTTTTAATCAAAATATTAATTTATCTTTCCGATGACATAAAATTGATTCTATATAATTTATTTTGTAGATAATTTATTTGATGTGATATCTTAAATGATTTTTCCATTTTATATCTATTTATCATGGCTTTAAAAGAAGCAATTCGAACGTATAATCTACAAAAGGTTGTAGATTTATTAGACTCGGAAGGTTGGCCCAAAGATTCAAAATGGTCAGATTATGTTCATTTGAATTTAGCTTTGAGGCAAAGTAGAACAGATATTGCTAAATTATTTATTGAAAGAGGTAGTAAAGTCAACAGAGGGGGAAAATCTTATCGTTCAAATTCACCACTTCATTATGCTATAAGCGATTGTCAAAGTCTTCAATTAGTTGAAATGCTTTTAGAAAGAGGTGCATCAATTAAATGTAAAAATTGTGATGATGAGACACCGCTTCATATTGCTGCAAAGTCACAGCAAGAAGAAATTGTCGATTTGATTATGTCATTACAAGTTGAAGAAAGCTTTGAAAATATTGCAGACAAAAGTGGTCTTACCTATCTGCACATTGCTTGTATAAGGGGCAAATTAGATACTGTAAAAGGTTTTTTGAAAAATGGAGCAGATGTGAATAGTTGTACTAGTAGTTCTAATTGTGGAAATTTTCTGTCTGGTTGGACACCATTACATATTGCTGTTGATAAAAAACAAACAAAAGTAGTAAAGTTACTTTTAAAACATGATGCTGATATTTATGCAAAAGATGAAAATGGATCAACTCCTCTTCACTTAGCTTGCAGACCAGAAAATATAGAAATAATTAATCTAATTATGTCACGTGATACAAGCAAGGAAAACCATGTCAACGTATGTGGGATGACTCATTTTCATGCAGTCTGTGCAACAAACAATTCTAATATAGTTAAGGAATTCCTGCAAAAAAAAATTGATGTCAATGCAGCTGTTGATTCGAGGAGCGATTATTTTCCGGGATATTCTGCATTGCATATTGCAGCTGAAAATGCGTGCACAGATACGGTGCAGCTACTCCTACAGAAGGGCGCTAACTTTTGTTTAAAAAATAAAAGAAACTTGACTCCACTTCACCTTGCTTACCAAAATCATCATGAGGAAATCGTACACTTGATTTTAGCTATGCACAATACCATAAATGAAAATCCTGTTGATGGCAATGGAATTTCCCATTTTCATATAGCTTGCTCTACTGATAGATTACAAACAATCAGTGATTTTTTGCAAAATGGAACAGACATAAATCAGTCTATTTCTAGATATTCAAATTTTCGACCTGGATACTCACCATTACATATAGCAATCGAATGCATGCAAGTAAAAGTTGTTGAATTACTCTTAAAATTCCATATTGATGTAAATGCACAAACTCTATTTCAAAAAAGTCCTCTTCACATGGCTTGTCAGAAATCGGATAAAGGGGTTGATGATTATTTGAATAAACTTTTACGTTTGAAAAATAATATATCAATAAGACAAATGGCAGTGATGATCATAAACTGGATTGCTAATCAAATTGACTCACAATTTGAAATTATTAAACTTATATTAAAACATAATGTCCAGATAAACGCCAAAGATTTGAGTGGCAGAACACCATTGTTTTATATTTTCCGTGATAGTGAATATGAAACGTCTGTATACCTTACAGTGATTCGAAATGAGAAAATTGACTTTTCTGATTTCGAAAATAATATGATCTCAGAATTAAGAAAAAGAAAATTAGAACTTTTCAACCTATTTATTCAACATAAAGCAGACGTGACTGCCAGAGATGATAATGGAACAACGATTCTACATTGCTTAACCACAAAACCAATTATTGAATTTACAGGAAATGAATCTATGATAGCTGAATTAATTATAAGCCAAGGAGTTGATGTGAATGCAGCAGATTCACTTGGTCATGTTCCCTTGTATTCAGCAATATCATCAGAATCGGATGAGCTTATTGATATTTTGTTAAAACATAATGCAACTGTGGAGGTTGCAGATAGTTTGTATTCAAATACTCTTCTTCATTATGCCACTTATTGTGCACTTTTTGATAAGGAAAGATTTCAAACAATTGATAAACTTGTAAATAGGGGAGCTAACTTAAATGCTCAATCGTGTAATGGAAAAACTGCATTGCACATAGCAGTTTCATTAAATGATCATGATAATGATCCCAAGGAATTCGAAACACCATTTGATAATTATAATTTGGTGAAGCATCTCTTACAATTTGATTGCAATGTCAATATTCAGGATAAATATGGAAAGACTCCACTGCATTATGCTTGCCTATTGCAGGCTATTTGGTCTGCTAAGTATCTTTTAAAGCATGGAGCTGATATAAATATTGAAGACAATGATGGTGAAACTTCATTATCTTACTGTCTTGATGAAATCAATACTATTTTTCCAATATTTATGGACCATATGAAAAAGTTACAAGTCATTGGCTATCATTGTAGTGCGAAAAATAAACTCACATATTCATTAATACAAAATAAATATGATTATAGGCAAAATGAATTTGAAGATAAATGCTTATTGGAATTGAACAAAATGAAGCAGATAAAAATAGACAAATATACTTCATTGTATGATATTTTGTTGAAAAACTCGAATAAAATGGCAGTGCATGTAAAAAATAATGCATTTATAAATATTTTAGAGGCTACTCATTTTGAAAAGACATTACCTGTTTATGGATATTTATTGAAGTTACAGCATAAAAAGGGCTTGGCAAGAGAAAAATTACTAAAGCCGGCTAAAGATTCATTAAAGTACATAACAGAAATTAATTTACCTGATTGTTGCTTTGAAGCAATTTTTGAGTATTTGAGTGACGAAAATTTGAATGCCATCATTACTGCTAAAGCTGTTGTGCTTCCAAAGAAAAGAATGTCAAGATTAGTCACGAAGAAGATAGAAAAATCTCTTCACAAACGTCAACGGTTACAATAATTTTTATACTACATACAATAATAATTCTTATATTTACTTTTCGAAAAAACGACTTGAAATGTAAAGTTAAGTACTGAATATTATAATGATGTTCTTGAAAAAATCAATACAAAAGTACAATTTAAATATAATTTTGTAATCAAAAATTATTTATTATTAAAATAAAATAGTAGTTCTTTTTATACATATTGATTGATTTATGTATTTCCCAAGCTACTTATAGATTGTACATTCTTAAATTATTTGAAATTAATTAAAGAACTTTTCCAAATTTTATTAGTCAATTTTTGTAACTACATTATATATTTTTACATATTCTACATAGTTTATTATTTTTATTAATAAATATTCGTGATAATAAAGTAGTTTAAACGTTAAACAGATTCTAAGCATTAATTAAAACTTTGCTCACAATGATACATTTATCAAATGTTCACTGTTTACATACTAAAAAAATCATTTCCGAGCAATATCTAGCATTGGTTTAGAAAATGGTCTCCCTTTTGCCAACTGTCTATCTGATCAGAAACTCGTTGATGGACATTACTGATTTGATTTAAGTGCTTCAACTGGATTGTTTTTCAATGTGCTGTGTCAGTTTTTCGTTGAGAATTAGTCCTGCCGAATGAAAACCGTATACAACCCATTTAATGGCAAAGTACTTGGAATTTAGCAAATTAAAAAAAAAATAGTTTTCAACTCTATTGGAGATGTGGAAAGTTGTAAAAAAGACTGAAAATTATCATGTCTGATGTATCTCGCATGTAACTACTGACAAACAAAAGTGTCATACTTAGTTATTATATGGGCCTAGGCAGTCAAAAAAATAAGGAATAGAATATAAGAATTTACATTGGTTAATATTTCTATTTTTATCAAAAATAATCTCTTATTCCTCTTATTTCTCATATATAGGGTAGTGACCCCAGTAGTCGGTCACCCCCCAGTAGTCGGCTACTTTGACTATTTTCTTTTAATAAATAAACCCGTAGACAAAATATCGCTAGGTTAATAATTTTTTAATGATCTATGCCATTTAAACATTTAATTCTGACGTTAAAACAGTTCAAGAACCATAAAATAAAAATTGTTTTCGATATAATATCTTTATCGATATGTACTTACAGGTGGTCGACTACTAGAATCTTTTTAATTTTTGCCGAATTTTAGTTGTCGGCCGGGCCTGGTCCGTAACCCATATCCAAAGGCACTTTTAATTGTAATGATCATTACGATTAATTAATATTTAATTTGATTCATTTCATATTTATTCAATCTTTTATAGCTAAACTTAAATTATAGAACTATTAAAAAGAATAAACAATGTTTTTAAAGCGAGATGTATTGCCTTAAATTGTCCTGGTCGACTACTAGCGATTAAGCGACCGAGCACTAGATTCTAGTGGCCGAGTGCTAGCGCTTACGTCATATTTTATTAAAACACATAATATAATTATCCTGTAAATATTTTAAGCAAGAATAAACATTTTATCAAAAACTAGAATACATTTAAAGTGTAATAGAACCGGCAATTTATAAACAAATATGTTTCTGAATTTTTTGTAATAGCTTGAATACAAGTTTTTCCTTAGATGGCCGACTACTGGGGTCACTACTTTATATAACATTTTTTTTTAGTTTTACAAAAACCCCTTATTTTATAATATATTGACTTTCATGTCATTATGAGAGATTAAATTAAAAAACGGAAAAACTTACCCCTAAGATCTAATACTTACCTAAAATGTTTCATACATACTTGAGTGCATTTTATGTATCAGTGCCTATTAGTTTTACCTGTCATATGACAGGTATATGTCTGGCAATTTTAGTCTGTTTTTATAAGTTGCTGTTTAAGTTTTTTTATAGATACCACTAGGTATTATAGGTATAATAATACTTTAGAAAGCATTTATTTTAAACTTCAATTCGAAGTGTAATTAACAGCGTGTATTAACATAACAGAGAAAAATAGGTTCTCAATAACGGAGAAATTTACCCCTAGGATCTCTCGAAAAATATTTTTAGATGAATCGCAAAATCTAATACCTAAAATGCTTCATACATATTTGTGTGTATTTTTTACATCAGTGCCATTAGATTTACCTGTCATATGACTACGACTAACACAATTCACTTCGAAATAAATACTTTCAAAAGTATTACCTATATATAGGTACATTAGTATTCAAAAGTATTACATATATATAGTGGTTATCTATGAAAAAAGAAAAGTTTTGTATTTCAGTAGTCATAGACAAAAATCTCCAGACATCTCAATAAAATCTCGTAATACATTATTTGATCAGCGTATACTTAACTATCTGAAATAATGCGAAAAAAATACATTTTTAATTTAAACTGATTTCCTTAATTGCAAATTTTCATTTTGTTTTTATTTACATTGATTTATTTATGTATGAGTTAGTAGATACAACTATATTTTACACAATATCTGCACATACTTTATATATAATAATTATCAATACCTATATCATTATAAAAATTAATTAATAAAAGTGATCATAAAATTGATATCGCAGTGCATTGAAAATTATATAAATTTATAATTACATCATTGGGCTTATTAAGTGATAATATATTGTAAAATTAATATAAACTTCTAGTGTAAGTAGCCTATATTCCTTCTATCATATGTAAGGTCGTAAATTACGTAAATTTAAATAGGCCCTTTGCAATTTGCAACATTTTCATACTTTTTGAAATATTTCACAAAGTTATGTTAATTCTCAATCTAATAAAATATTTTCTACCAGGGAGGTTATTTTGTAATCTGAAGAACTAACAGAACAATACATTTTAATTATGTATAGCATTAGAAAAGTATGTATTATGATACTTAAATTTAGATCTAAAATAGCTATAATATAGCAGAATCTATTTTGTCTTAAATAATTTCATTGAATGGAATTACGACACTGTCCAATCAACGGTGGCTTATAACTGTGAACATACGTAAAAGTATGTCTTAATCCATTGGCTAAAATGCAAAATTGTAACGAATTTTGAGGGAATAATTCGGATTCAATAGCAATGCTTTTAGATAATTTTTGTATAAGTTGTTGATCTGCTTGCTTAGTGCCATCTTTAACAGCTTTTAATTATTCTTGAGTATCAGAAAAAATTTCCAATCCAAGCTTATTTAGTTTTGGATCAATTTGAACTATTTCCTGTAAAAATATTATATTTTGACAAATATTTAATCTATGTAAATAATTTTAACTATTATCAAATGTAACTCACCATAGAATTTTGAGGAAGTTTAAATAATACAGGCCACTTTTCTGTATAAGCTTCACAATGGCAAACAAAATCGCACTGCTTAAGATACATTTGCCTCTCAGAAAGTCTCTTATTATAGAATTCAATACAATAGCTCTCCAAAATCTAAAACAATGTATGATAAAAAAATTGTTAATTAATTAAATATAACATATTGTTAAAATATGAAATATATTGTACAGTATACAAATTTAATTACTTGAGAAATAATCTTTATTGGTTGCAATGTAAAAAGAACAATCTTGCCATCATCTGTAAAGATATGATCTGCATTTGGAATACAACTAAGATTGATTAAACTAGAAACCTGGATCATACAACTTCCCCTTATGCAACACCTATTAATTAAACACGTTAATAAATTATCAGAATACTTGCAAGGTTTATGGTCGTCATTAAACTGTAAAAGCCATTAAACAAATAATTAAAAACTAATCATAAAGAAAAATGTAAATCAAACGTATTTTCAGTTACTGTGTAGCGGTTATTTCTAGGCCCATCACTGGTCGTGTGCTTTGTGCTGTGTGCTCCGCTGATTCTGACATTCCACACCGCTTCTCTTAATTACTTTCGACCAGAAATTTCTCACGTTGAGTGTACAGAAATCCAAAAGTTCCTTAAGGTGGCCACATTACCTGCACCCACGTTACTTTTGAATGCTGTATTGCACAAAAAGTATTTATATTTCGTATTTTCTTGACACAGAGCAGCATGCTCGATTCAAGTGCATGTATGTACGTGGGCAAATTCGCCGAACTTTTAATCTTTAGTGTAAACATTGTAAAACTGTTAATCATTTGAATATTATTTACTAATATATCTTAAGTAATCTTCTTTTAATTTCTACACATAATTAGCAATATGTAAGCACATAATAGACCCCATACTTAGACTTTATCTAATGATATAAGTCTAACGAAGATGAAAAACAGCCTAAATTGTGATGTCCAAAGAGAAGAATTTTTCATTCTTTATAATAAAAGAGAAACGCCGTTTAACTTTTCTGATTACAATTGCTAAAGTATAAATTAAACTTCAACTACAGCTCAGAGTGGAACCTCGTTTGTGTGCCATGTTCTGAAAAATAGTTGTAGCACTTTAAATGTGTCCCGGAATTCTCAAAAATCTTCTAATTAAAGTAAAATTTATTAATTTAGCTGTTACGCCGTGTATCTAAATAATCGATTTGTAATTCCATAGGTATTGTTGATTAAAATTATTGACTAAAAACAAAGAAAATGATCCGTGTCGCATTTATTTATCACTTAATAAAATACTAAAATTACTTATATACTAAAATTGATATACTAAAATTAGAACCTGTAATACATAATTTTTAAAAACGTGATTCATTACAAAAATTCAGTTTTTACCATGGCACATCTATAATTTTATCTAAAATGGTTCGGTTCCGTGTCTGATCACATCTTATTATCCTATATATAGAAACACAATGCTATTTTTATGGGCAAACAATGCCGTTTCGTAAAAATAAAGCACGTGCATCAATTCTTTTGATAAATGTCTTTAAAAGTGTGCTTACAAATTTCAAATTATGTGCCTTCAATTTTTATTTTAAATTCTTTCTTATGCAGAAAGTTAAAAGTTCGGCGGATGTGTTCATGCAATGAAGCAAACACAGCCATTATGCAAATGGGGGATCGCATTTTAAACGCCAAAATAGCTGTTTTAGAAATTTTTTGGTAGAGTAGAACTTCCTGGCATTGCGACTCACGGCACTGTGAATCTCCAGGCACTGTGAATGGCACGATTTTTCTAGGGCCGGCTTTAGGTATGTGTTGGGCCCCGCGTTCTAACTTTGTGGAAAAAGTTTTAAAAAAGGTTTAAACCGTAAAAATGTGATAGAAAAAGTTTCACACAAAGGTTTATACCAATAAATTTTAATAAAATCGTTTTAAAAAATGTTCAAACTGAAAAAAAGTAATCAATTGTACTGATAATATCTGATTATGGAGAATTAGGTAGGGAGGAAAGTTATTATTAATACCTAGATACGGCCCTGGTACTCGATGCTGATTGGTTGGCGCGAAATCACAGTGCCGATGAATAGCTAGTCCCGAGTTTCACAGTGCTGGGAGGTTCTACTGTACAATAACTACCTTTATAGTTTTCACAATTTTTTTTATTGGCATTGTAAACAAACTATATATTTAAAAAAAAGCGAAGGGCCTTCGTCGGTTGGTTAAGGCGCACGCATTAGCTAGCGGAGATACACTCGCCTGAGCGGCCTGGGTTCGATTCCCTGGTAGGAGCATATCGAGGATTTTTTCTCTATGTTTCCTGCCGGAAGAGAACTCAGACTGCGCACTGGCCCTGGCGGAGGTTTTTTCCTACGAGTTTTTCCTCCGTCACAGTTTATCGGCATAGGTAGAAATCTGCCATGTCGGTAACTTGGGCGAATGTGGGATCGGTGTGGGGAAGGTGGAGTGTTTAGGATCAAATCAATCCTGTAAAAACCCTACAACAGGTTCGAAAGAAAAAGATTTTTTTTAAAAATATATTCAAAAAGAAGCGGGCGGATCTCTTCCCACGAAGCTCGGAAATAGAAAATCAAACGGCTTTTTCAAATATGTCACAATAGCGTCACTCTGGTTTACAGTATAAGGTTAAAAAGTAAATTTACGAAAAAAATTTCATTTAATGACAATTACTTTAATGAAAATCCTTCAATTTACATTGTAACATATACATACAATGTGTAAAAGCGATGAAATAATGCCAAAAACCAAAGTATATCATTAACTTTTGTATATACTGTACTACGATATAGATATACGAAACAACATTGGAGCACATCTTTAGATAGCTAAATCTTCAATTTATTAATGTTTGGTTATTAGTGTTCGGAATAAGTACACAAATTTCGAAGAGAAGAGAAATACATAAATATATTATAATATACTTTTTGTAATACAGAAACGATTTTTGCGTTTTTCGTGCCTGAAAAGTGGGACTAAAAAGTGACCGTTTTCCGATCAGCAGGCAATAAAAGTCCGCAGCGGGCAAAAATCATGTAAAATTTAGATGTTATATTTTAATAGTCTTGTGGTTGCTGTATCGAAAAACAGCCACTCCAGTCTCACATTCGAGACACGAAAAACACTAAAATCCAAACATGTGTTACAAAAAATTATTTAGGATCACAGGGCGAATTCCAGTCAAGGCATAGGTATACATATTATTTATCTGTAATATTGTTACGATCGAGTTCGGGATTATTAAAGTAACAACACACTTTATTATGCAAGAACACGAACTCAGGTTATATTTACTCTGGCAAATTCACGAGAGAGAGAGAGAGAACCTCTCTCAATGAGCGTCAGCGACATATTTATATTGTTACGTTTATTTACGTTACCATGCACGGCTCCGCGCGACTGTTCGAATCTTTGATAGTCGAATCTCACGGTCATAACAATATATTGTGTACCTTGGGCGTAAATTGGACTTTTTTAGTCCGAGTGTAGAGTTTGCAGTACGAGTCGAACACGAGTGTGTAGGTATCGCGAGCCGGAGATGTGTATGCCCTGGCTGGAATTCGCCCTGTGATCTTACGTGCGGTCTCACCCCGTACGGAAAAAACTCTCAAGTTGAGTGTTATTTCATACCCTCAACTAAAGTTTGGTGGATTATTAGACTTATACAATATAATAATTCAGTTGATGAGAGTACGAAATAACACATAACTTAGAAAACGTCCGACGTCTGAAGTTTTTTTCTTATAGAAAAACCTCCGGATGGCATACAGATACTCCAAAGCTTTGAGCGCTGTCTTTCGCAGAGTTAGAAGTTCGAGTGACTTGAAAATTGAGTAATAAGTAAGCCTTTTAATTTACAGTGATCGCATTGTGAATTTAACTCTTTAACGCAGAACATCCGATGTTTGCACAGACCCAGATGTTTGTAAAGGACGAATATCTTCCTCGACTGTTCGACGTTGTCTATGTACAATACAGCTACGAAGCTTGCACTGCACCCGATACTTTCTGTTCGAGCAATATGCTTTGATTAATTCATGTACTTCTGGGCAAAAATAATTACCATTCATTATGCAGGGCTATATAACTGTACACAATTACAAATGAAACGAGATACTAAATTTTTACTTGATTTTCCATTTTTACTTATTCGCTTTGAAGCACAATAAACGCTCGCTTAACCAAACTTTGAAATCTCATTCCACATAATTTTATACACACAGAAATTTACATTCAGTACAGTTTGATGAAAGCATTGCGACCAGTGGTTTTTGAATTATCGGTTTATTCTTAAAACACTGGAGTTTAAATAGAGAAAAATAAACTCACCAAATCTCTTTGGTATCGTTAAAACTTTTGCTTCGTCATTAGTAAATTTGGATACACTGCCTACAAAGTATATGCATAATGCGTGTAAAAACTTACTCCAAAAATATTTTCTTGAATGGTTAATATAAAATATTCATACCAATCAACTTTTGTTCGTCCATCATCGCTCTAGCAAGAATCTTCTTGATCTGTCCAGCCATAAAACTTTTGTGGTTCCTCTGCAAACGTTGCTTTATACTCTTTCTAAACTTCGTTTTAAAGCCGCGAAACTCACACGGCAAAAACGGCGCAAAGCTGCACAGTCTTTTGGGCTACAACATACGTTGTCTTCTTTTTTTCCTGTCGCCGGATTTAGCACACGCTCCCAATTCATTTTCGTCCAATACAAAGGTGTGCTTGGCTAGTATGTGTCGGCGTATGCTAGATTTTCTCTTGATGCGATAGTTGCAGTCGTCGCAGTAATAGAAATTTGACCTTCTGCAATTGACTCTTAAGTGTTTGTAGATTGTGCTCAAACCTATGGTTTGCAGATTGTTGCATTTTAGGCAATGGTACTGCATTCGCTTGCGGCATATCTTGCATCGAGTTTTTCCACGACCGGACACGGATTTTTTGCTTGTGTTACAGCGCTTGCAGCAGAGAATGGTGTGGGTGCTCAGTTTGCCTGGAAAACACAGAGGTGTTTTAAAGATTTTTTTTTGTAATTGTAGCATAGGGGCTATTCACAAAAAACGTCATGCTGTTTCTTAGAATTTGTAACCCTCCCTCTCATACGTAACTCATTTTCACTGATTTTCCTGCGTCTTTAGTACACACTGTCACGCTAATAAAAACACTCCCTCCAAGCGTGACGTAATTTGTGAATGTCTCCATAATAAGTTCGTTAGTCTTACTTCTCTTATTTCGATTATTTAACTGATAAACAGTATTGTGTGCGTTAATCTTGCTCACATCAGCTGTAGATCTATTACTTGAAACGTCCGATATTTTATCCTTTCATGCTAAAATATTGAGAAGTGTCGGCATCGTTTGAAGTGCGGCACTCTTAACTATTCGAGTTGATATATTTTCTTGGTTTGTAGAATGCTGGTTTGTAGTGGCTAAATTGACAACCTTTTTGGTAACTGTTGTATTTCTAATATTATCTATAAATGAAAATAAATATAATGTTCTTTAAATTGATTTTTTTGAATAAAAAGTCTACTGCATTTGGTCATTTGACAAGTGTTGATCTGCTGACTATTATAAAAGCAAAAACTCTGTAGAATGAAAAAATAATAATAGTCTTTTTGCATTAAGAGCTATACAGTAGATCAAGCAGTTTCTTTCTTTACTTTTACTATATTTTTGCCGCAAGACTGCCCAGACAGCGAAAAAAGAGTTCTTCTTACAAACTCTTTACAGACTCTTTAAGAATTCATTACAGTTGTAAGTTAAAATAGAATTTTTAAAAAGATTATAATGAATGTTATTTGTTGTCTGTCAGTTACATTCAAGAACTCTTTTTTTTTTAATTAAATATACGGGCATTACTGCCCTTATATCAGGTAGCGGGTTGCAGGCCTGATCTCCGCTACCAAAATATCGGAAAAACGTTGTCTTAAAATCTCCTCGAAAAATTCGGGACCTCTATTGTTAGAAAATATTAATTTGTTCTAAAGGTATTAATGATCAAAGATACTGCCAAAAAGAAACATTATACTCGTATTTAAAGACTGTTCTGATCATGACGATTCTGTGTATTTTCATGTATATCTTATATATTTAAAGTTTTTTCGTTTAGTTTCACATATATGTTTAGCTCATATATCTAGTGTAATCAAAGTTAAAACCAGAAGTACGTGTGCCATTTTTTATTAAAATAACGCAAATTTGGAGTAAAACAGATCTTATCTGGAGAAGAGAAGCCTATGAGATCAAACTGTGAGTGATAGAGTTCACTTTTAGGTACTGGAAAATATCTTTGAAGCTTTAATCAAAATTCATTTCCTGGCTGGTGGTAACTCTCCTTGTTAGGATTGAGTTGTAATCAATTGCAGTAACAACTAATCTTTTCCTCTCCGTGTATACACATGCCTTGGCAAGGATCAGCAGACCAATAAACTTAGTTATCAAATACTACGAAAAGTTGGCTTTTCATTAAAAAGTGAATTAAAAAAAAATCTTTTAATCATTTATCGACGTCTTTAAATAATAAATCCATTATAAAAAATAAATATATTCTTTAAATTGACGATTAAATGATTAATTGATTTGTAAGTTGAAATTGATTTGAAAGTTTTGGCTTACACTTACAATCCGAAGTCTGCGTGTTGCTGGAAGCTTCACAAGGTTCTGAGGTTCTGACGCCACTAACAGATTCATTTAGAGAATAGTCCAAATCTTTACTATGGCTTGTGAGTCTTCGTTTGTTTAAAGCAGTAGATGTTAATCGAAGTAGAGCTACAGGAAATTATTTTTTTGTTAATCGCAATTATTCTCATTTTTACTTTAAAAATAGAGATTAACAAATTTAACTAAATTACATAATTATATTATCACTTTCAAGTCCTTATATAAGTTCTTGTAAATGTATAGGGGCGTCTGTGAATTAGGTAGCAAAACTATACGTTTCGATTCTGTGGCGTATTTAAATGATAAGAAATGAGTGGGTAAAAAGGGTCTGCACAATTTCCCGTGCTATCCACATGCGTAAAAGAAGGCCTAATCATGCCTATGTTAAAAAATAGTGTGTAACACACACAGCGAGAGAGAGAGAGAGAGAGAGAGTGAGAGAGAGAAAGAGAGGAAAGGGGGAATTTTTCAAGCTCGGGTGATGCTTTCAGTATCTTACCTTTCTTAGAAATAGCTCACCCCCCCCCCCTGTTACACAATATACTATTTTTTAATAAGTCTTTTATATTAGTAACGAAAAAAATTCGTCATCTATCCGTGCAGTAAATCTCATATAAACCAGACCCGATTCCGACCTGATTTCCCTAGGTCAGGTAGGAATCGGATGGGAAAACCTCACTACATCCGGGCTCCGATTTGTATACCATTTTTATACGATTCGGCCTACAAAATCTACGCCCGATTTCGACCCGATTCCGACCCGATTTTCGGATGTTAATCCCCATTAAAGAAAAAATTATTCATTTCCTTCGTGTGTATTCTAAAGGTATTAATATTCTTTTTTAACCTAGATTTATTTACAGTATAGTTATTATATGATTATCTGAAACAGAAATATAGAAATAATAATAAATTAAAAAAATGTTGGGTGATGCGGGGAATTGAACTGGCGATCTCGAGACTGCTGTGCTGATGCTCTAACCACTTGACCACACGGGCCTGTTACTTGCGTAACTTCAAATCATAAATTAATGTTACACGTTAAAGTTCACATTTATACTCTTATTATTCGTAGGTATTTATATAATGTCTAATATCATTCTTCTTACGAAAAGATTTATATAATTAAAATATGAAATAGTTATCAAGGAGATAAGAAATACTAACACGATTCCTAACTTACCGATGCAATTTTTTGTATATATCTTTAGAATCTTTTCTTCTCTTTCATATTGATACAATAAAAGAGATATTTATCAAAAACATGCAAAGAATTAACCCGATTCCTACCTTACCCGCTTTTTAGTTTTATAATTTTCAGTTAAAGGTTTTTATTAATTATTGTAGGAGAAGAATGGACTAAAAAAATATAGGGTATAGTTAAATATTTTTATATTTTTTAATTTATTTTTCTCGAACAGTTAACAATAAAATTTCTTGAAAATTTAGAAAATTTAATTTTTCAATTGATTCAAAATTTACCAAAAAACAAAAATTATTCATTTAAGTGGATGGCAGTTGCCGACAGCAGATTCCTACTGTCCCACGAAAATTTTTTTCTATTTATTTATTTATTCTGTATTTAAATAATAATGATTTGATTAACATAAATATAAATATTTCCCTTTTCGATTGAGAACAATAAATATTAAGTAATATTTAATAGATTTTAGAAATTTAATAACTTTTGGTGAAATCTATTTCCCTATTCCGAATGTATAAAACTTACTTAGACAAGGCCATCAATAGTCGACGGTCACTTACTAATTTTAATTGAACAGAGTATAAATTTGTTGGTATTTAAAAACCTTACAAGTATGAATGATTTATCTATAGTTGAAGAATAAATGAGGAGATGTGAATTATCCACGAGAAACCTACCTTACCGGCTATTCACGCGTATAAATTTATCTCTATAATAAGTCAATATGAACTTTGTAATTAACATTGTAATAATAACAACAATAATAATAACCACAATAATAATAACTAAATTAATAAAAATAATAGTACCATTTATCATATTAATTGTTATAACTAGGATATTTGAACCAATTACTGTACTCTGCATCGATTATTTTACGGAATCACTTTATGATGTCATATTTTTTAAAATGCAAATATCGAAGGGGGCCGTAATTGGTTAACTTGCTTTATTGTTATATTACTCAAAATAAAAAGGCGCGGACCTCAGAATATCAGACAGGATTCAGACAGGGAATCCGTGAGTCCCGCTCAATATGAGGAAAAGACGGGGAAATCGGGTCTGAATTGGGAGTGACTTCCGTTGGTCCGAAAATCGAGTCTGGATCGGGGCTAATCGCGGGGATGCTCTCTGAAATTCCTGCACGGGCTTTATTTAAAAAATATTATTACTTGTTTCTAAATTATCATTGTAAACAGTTATTTGTGTCGTTCTTAACGCACCTGAGGACAGGACCATGAAGTTTCGTCTAAATTAAGTTGTTTTCTTATGATATACGACGAGATATAATCAGTACGTCCAAATAGTTTTTCTTATAGCCTAACTTTCGACCAAATCAAACTTAAGGGGATGTCGGAGCTCCGCCCCCCCCCCTTTTTGCTGTCCGACCTATTTTGTATTTCCAATTGTTTGTAAAAACTACAAGTCCGACTGACTTTATCTTGTACAGATCGGTTCATTATAGTAAGCACTACGGTGCTCAGCTCTAAATCTTACTGTAAAATTACATTAAAAGAAGTTATTAGCAAAAGTTTGGTATGATTACAATTTTGAGGTTAGTTTTCAATGCGTAAACACCCTATTGTATTTCCAATTAATCAGAAAAATAACTCATCAGATCAACTTTATCTTGCATGCAAAAGCTTTATTATAAAAAGCACTACGGTGCTCTGCTTTTAAGGTTTCCCTGCATTCTATATTTTAAAAGTAATCACTAAAAGAAAATACACGATTTTAGCTCCGACATCCCCTTAAAACATTTGCAACCACACAAATTAAAGCAAAATACTTATAGTATAATGTATCGTCAATTAAAAACTACAAAGTTTATTTTCCAAAGTATTACTATTTTGTAAAATAAGTATGCTCAGTCTCAAATGCTGACAGAAATAAATAAATAGATGCATTGTATATTTTACGGGGATAAAACGACAGGGCATTATAACTTTTATGTAAAAAATCCTTAAAATTTAATTAATGAATGTAAATGTTTTTCTTACGAGGTGTCGTTCGAAGTATATTGCTACTATATGAATGATAATTATTTGCTTCTTCTTCGATTCCATTATGTCCAGATTTATTCTTATTTTGAATGAAATTAGTTTTAGTATATTCAATCGTCGGCGTTAAAAGCGTTAATCGTTCTAATCTATTACTCGATTCTAGAGTATATTTATTAATGAAAATTACATTATTTTGAAAGATAGAAATTAATTATAAAATATTCATGCAGTAACATATAAATCGAGATATAATTACCAAAGGGTGCATCGGCTGGAACTTGTTCAGCTGCAAGTTTTTGGATAACCGTTTCTTCATTTTTAATGTTCTCTGACTTGACGATGGCAACTTTCTGAACGGAATATTCGAATATTACATTACTATCTGCAATTTCGATAAGATATAAACTTGTTCGTAAAGGTAGAATCCTAAGTAAATTGAAATTTTATTTTCAGTTGTGCTTAAATATACTAACCAGAAAAATCAGAAGTAAGATCAATAAGTTCGATTTTTTCTTCATCTTTTGTTTCTGCAATTTTCGGAAATAGGTAATAATTATTACAGAAAATCATTTTTATGAACTTAGGTAACAACTTACTTAAGAACTTATGTAAGTTCTTATATAAGCCCTTACGTAAGCTCTTACATGAATTTATGGAAGAACATACGTAAAAAGTTGCGTAAATCTTTGTCAGAATTTCGTACATAGGAACTTACATATGTTTTCACGTAAATTATGGCGCAAATTCCGATAAACAATTTTGAATAGGCAGTGCGTTTACTCACTGAACTTCATTCACAAATATCCGAAGAAGTTAATGCATTAGAAGCGACCAAAGAAGCAAACTTGTCATATAGAATTAAATATATTGAATTCGTGAACCCTTAAAATGTTTTAATACAGTCGATTCATAGCCTCTTTAACATAGAATTATCAAGATTTCAACCGTTACCTGTAAATAGCGCGTGCATTGCTTTCCCCACTTGTCGCTCGTTCAGCGTCAGCACCACATTTCTTACGTGGCAATTAGCAAAGGTAATGACGCCGTCCAACTCGGCGATCACGGCAGCGAGTCTCGAGTCTGCCTGACTCGAGAGGCCTCTCTTGATATAGTTGAGCGCCTGAAAAACATGGTCTATCACGCGGCACATCGCGTTCCTCGGACTTTTGCTGCCGCTGTCCTTCGTGTCGGCCAGCGATTCCACGTGAGAGATGCATTGTGAGAGCCGCTTCTTTGCCCTGGCCAGGACATCCGCGGCATTCGGGCATTCATCTTGCGAGGGTGTCGAGGCTGAAGCGCACCTGCTCAGGAACCAGGCGTGCAGATTGTTCAGGGAGACCTTGAGCCTGTCGAGCCTGGCGCCGAGTTTGCGAATCGAACGCTCGAGAGACCTCTGAGTGCAGATCAGATCCTCCACACTGTCATCCTTAACGTTCAGCATATGTACTGAAGATTAAATTTTTTGAATATCGAGAAGAATGTAAGAATAATAATGTAAGAAGCGTTGATTGGGATGATAATGGGAAACTATTCCTGTGTATTGATTCAAGCTAACTGTATTTCTTGCACGATATATCTCTGGCATAAAATTAAACATCTTTTTTTGTCTCTTTACGATCTATTAGCTTAATTAGTATAGTAATATTGCTACTATATTACTAATTGCTATAATATATATAAAGATAACTATAGTATTAATTGTTAACTTTTAGACAGCGATTATCCATAAGCTGCCTACATAACCGACAAGAGATAATCAGTATAAGATCAAATATATTTATCTAGAAAGGCATATTCTTTCAAAATTTAAATATGAATATTTACATTATAATTATAAGTCAGAATGAGTGTAAGATATATCAAATATTAATTATTGAGTTTAATACAGAACAAATTTTTTGATAATTTTCATCAATTTATCATTACTACGCTATTTTTTAGTGTCCCCGTGAAACCCGAAACCGCTTTGGAAATACTCAAGGTTGAGCTTTGTTATCTTTGGCTGCCCTTGATTCTTTTCTCCCTTCCGCCATTCTCTATGCCACCTATCCGTTTTTTATCGAATTGGAATCTTGATCCCCTTCGGGGCATCGAGATGATGCTTCTTCGCAGCACACCTCGTCACATTTTTCCTTTTTTTCTCTTTCGTCTCTTCGCATAAATGGCAGTGACTGTCGTATGTGATGTTCGCTAGGCAATGATTGGCCTTTTCGAATGTGTTGCAGAGGGGACCTTCCCGTCCGCGTGCATACTCTGCTTTGTTTTTTATGTGAAACATCTTATGGCGCGATTGGCGGGTAACAGTGCATTCACAGTCTCGAGTGCCCGAGTGAAATTCTCCCATGTATCCCAACGAATGAGTAACGCGAGTGAACCCTGGAAATTGGTCCCGTGCGCCAGACTTGCCAGAGGAGCACTCGTATTCCGGGAAATTTCTCGCGTCCGAGAAGGTATCCGCGTGCGCTAGCCCTGATACAGGAACATCCGCACGCGCGTATGCCTACCCACGGAAACGAGAAAAAATTCCGGAATACACGTGCTCCTGTGGCAAAGCTCTTGTACGGGGGTCGACTACCAGGGTACACTCGCGATACCCCTGGGCGGGGGTGCTTGCTAAAATTTCCCTGGCGATTGCATAGACACCCATGGAAGAATTTACTCTCGGCAGAATACTGTTCGAGTATTAGTTACCAGTACTACCAGTACTTGCAAATGTTAGAGGTCCAGCACTGAGATATAACGGGGATGATAAGAACGGTCCAGTACAACACTTTTCTTCTTGATATATTCAAAATTGTACAAGAAATATAAATTTTTAGGCACACGCGAGACCCTTTACTCAAAGTTTAGTGTTATAATCATAACTACAGATTACTATTGCGCGGCCGAAAATTTCACGTAAGCTTAGTAATCGTACATTAAATTAATATTTTATTAAAAACTAGCCTAAAAAGTAGGTTAACTTACGCTTGACGATTTCGCAATGTTTTGTTTTCTTTCAATATCGGCAAAAAGTATTGCACCGATTCTGAGACGTTTTCCGGGCCAACGTCGATTCTTTTTACTAGCCCATTCTTATCAAAACGATATAATCCCATTATTGGTTCAGTGTCGAAAAATAATTTACTGGCATATAATATTCAGCCAGAATCGGCCCGAACTATCACTGCTGGCAAATTCTTTCATGGGCAGCCTCGTATTTTCGACCAATTCGGAAGGTCGCTCCAGCACACCCTTGAACACGAGGGTACCGCAGGGACGCGAGTGACCTCGCCTCTGCCAAACCTATGCCCGAGCACGACCCGCGTGCTTTTGCGTAACCCCTTCGCGCCCGAGCTCGGGATGCGTCTCCACTTGCGTCCGAGCTTGGGATGCGCCCAACTTCAGGTGTGCCCGCACTCGCACCCGAGCTTGGGATGTGCTCGCGTTCGCACCCGAGCTCAGGACGCGCCCAAACTCGGGGTGCGCCTGTGCTCATACTCGAGCCCGTGCTCGAGCTCGAGTTCTTAATTCTTAAAATAAGTTTTTATAGACTTGTTTGAGATTTTAAAGGCGGTGTGCCCCCTTAAATACTGTAAAATTACGACATTATATGGTGGTACTATTATTTCCAGCATTCAATGTAGTAATTTAACATTTTATTTTTTACAGTGTAGGTCATTCATAAACATCAGTTTCATCATCTGTTGAAAATTCGTCTTCGTAATCATGCACAGAGTTTTTTTAAGGCTCCGTTTTATCTTCCAGAGGTAATGCTTCTGACGATTATCTTTTTAATTTACGTATTTCCATTTTTGCATTGAATTATTTTCTATTTTCTATTTTCTACTTTCTATTTTGTGGTAATTTATCCCGGGATTTATAAAATAATTCAGAATGTTGATGGACGTTTACTAAATTTCGAAAATGGACTTGTTTCGATGTGGTTCTGAATGCTTCATATATGTACTCTATCGGATTTTAGGCAAACGAAAGAGAATGTGCATGAAAATTTTTTCCTTGTTGGTGTCTGCGATATCGATAGAGACCCTAAGCAAAGTTTCAAATCCATTTGTTTTTTCAAAAAAATTAAAATTTTAAAAAGTTATAGCTTCTATAAGTTTTATACTGCTGTATCTATCTTCTTTAGTTTGGATGTATTGCAAAAATTTAAAAAGTTCACAAAGGAATTGTACAATGGTCTATCAAAATATGATATAAAATAAATCGTGCAAATTCCTTATTCCTGATACATATACGTACCACGTAGCAGTTAAAAATAACAACAGAATTTAAAAAACAAATAAGTTCAAATATATTTATCATGATATTTTTCATATGCTATTTTTAAGGGCCAAAAATTTATTGTATCTCTCGGTGCATAATTAATTTTTTTTATTTAAGCATTTAAGCTTCTGGTGAAGCATATATAGCTTACAGGTATATACATTGATTCTTTACAATAAAAATTACATTGTGGTTATTTTACAATAGCTTATACATATTTGTTACACGTTTTCAAAAAGTTTCAGACATACAAAATTGCTTGTATGTGTGGTTGAGCAATTAAATTTTCCATTTACAACGGTAGTTAAATGTTTATTTTGGTTAATTTTTCAATTAGTTTTACCCTCTGTTGATTATTGACAAAGAAAACTACCACCGCGGGAGCGGTGGCGCTAGTGAAAATGAATATATAATATACATCACCAGAGGGCGCATGATAAATTTAAACTCCCAATATGATGTACATTGCCATACAATGTTGTTTACATCTTCAACTTGAGTGTTAAATTCGTATATGTGACTTTGTATAATATCTATTCGAGCTAGGGAGACTGCTAAGTTATAACGATCGGCTCTGCATGTATTAATTGAAACTACAAATTCACGCGATAGATTTGACTTTGTAAACCAAGGTTTCGAAAGTTCAGTGTTGTAGAATTCGAAATATTTTTTTCCTTTAGTTTTCTCTTATAATTTGATTTTTTGGTTTGTTTCAAGAATTGTTTCCCTTTTAAACGTTTCATAGAAATCGGAGAATGGTATTGTTAGTGAGTCTGGGGAGAGACCTTTTGTAGCACTTTTCGCCAGTGTATCCGCGGACTCATTTCCAATAATGCCTATATGTGAAGGTATCCAAATAAACTTTATTTGGATATCGGGGTTTTTTGTTATTATTTCGTAATACTTTTGTTTTATGGATAAAATATAACTAAGTATTTTTATATTGATTTTACTTGATTTGAGGCTTAATATGGCACCTAATGAGTCTGAGAATATATAAAAGTTTTTATTTAAATTTTTTTCTACTATTGTAATAGCGTCATAAAGAGCAATACATTCTGCAGTATATATCGAAGCCTGTTTATCTATCATTCGTTTAATCTGTATATCTAGCGCTGGACATTCGCAAGCAGAACCGACGTACGCATTGGAATTCTTGCTCCCATCAGTGTATATAGCGTAAGCATTGTTCTTATACAAAAGTTCAAGTATTATTTCATTTGGATTTGGAGATAGTTTCAACATTCTACCTAGTTCTATATCAGTATTTACTGATACTGTTAAAACTTTAAAATTATAACAGTAGATACTGTCATTTTTTAGTGGGTTTTTCATAATTTTTAAAACTTTATCAATATTTTTTTTAAGATTCTTGGGTTTTTATTTGAAAGAGTTTTGCTTAGAAAACATTTAGGTGCATTACTATTAGAGTTGTTTGCAGGTTCCTCCTCTAGAATATAAATATACAAATTAATAGATATAAATTTTATAAAAATAAATGTTCAGATGATTAAAAATCAAAATAGATACCAGCGTAATGAGACGTTTCCTGTATCATGATTTCTTCTGTATCGTATAACTGTTTATGGTAAGTTAAATCGCTTTCTGCAAAATATAAAGTTTTCTGATAGTTATTTTATTCAGTGAAAATTGTAGAACTCAGAAAACGATCCTTTTATAGCAAGGGGAATCCTGTAGACGTAAGAGGAATTTTATCATAAGTCATTTGTGATAAAGAGAATATCTTCTGCATACAGAGTTGCATTGGCATAATAGGAAATCGTTTTATTGTAAAAGAATTTCCGTTAGTTCCACTATTGTGGCTGTATGATAGTGCCAAGAAGAGTCCACATCCTCCGGGTCACGGAATTTGATGAAACTTTAGGAGGTATTTTTTTGTACATAAAAAATGTTTTCTTCTCAACGTAACTCTGCACGTTTTTACAGTAAAAATGTCATTAGAACACAATAAAACTAGACGAAAAGAACTTTAATTTAAATGCTTTAATATAAATAAGCTTTGTTGCATATAAAAATATTAATACGAATAAAAGTTATTAACAAATAAAAATGGTGACTAAAGAGGTGTGAAAAATTTCCGAAGTTATAACAATTAAGTTCCGTCCAATATTCATTCATTTTCAGTCATCATATTCGATTGTTAATAACTTTCACTTGGATTAATATTTTTATATGCAACAAAGCTTAAATTAAAGCTTTTTTCGTCTAGTTTTATTGTGTTTAGGGTCATTTTTTCTGTGAAAACATGCAGAGTTACGCTGAGAAGATGACATGCATTTATTTTACTAAAATTATACGCATTTGGGGTATAATGACTTATATCTCGAAAAAAAAGTCCCATTGGAAAAAACTACGGGTGCTAGGTTTCATTTTTAGATACAAATTAACACCTCCTAAAGTTTCATCAAATTTCGTGACATGGAGGGTGTGGACTGTCCTTGTGAGTTTATACAATGTCTCAACAAATTTTTTCGTAAGGCCCATGTAAATCCTATATCAAATAAAAATTTTGCTAATTATTTTTCACGGTCTAATGTAGAATCACATGACTCTAACATTGAAACGTGAAAAAAAGATTAATAAATTTTTAAATTAAAAATGTGGGAGCCATATATGATCCCGCTTGAGACCGTGAAAAATAATTTGTAAATATTTTATTTTCTACCCAGGTCTTATATGGGTTGCATCTGGGTCTTATACGGTTTTCTAGCAAGAAATCATTGAAACTATGTGAGAACCATATAATATGGGTATCTCACATGGGTCCCACACAGTTCATATGTAGAATCCGATGTGCATTAGATATATGTGAGATCCCATGCGAGATTTTTTAGCAAGTATTATTGGGATGTATTTATTACGCCAAGAGAATTTATTTCCCTTTAATAAATAAAAAGATTTTTATCTGCTATAAAATGATTATTATTAGGTTTACAGGTAAATCGTTTCTAAATAAAATCTTTTTCTGAGTTAAATATATAATGAAAAAAAAACGTATAATTTAGATATAAAATCTTACCGATTTTAACTTTAGGGTTCATTTTTTAAAACCAACAAATCACTTCGTAATTGTCAACTGTAATTTAGTTGTTGAACTTATCTGGACTGCACTGACTATTCAGTAATTCTTCTTCGGCTGTAATTTATTATAAAGCAATTAGCACATTGCATAATTTGACTTTACACATTTTTTATTTATAAACTTCAGAAACTGTAAATAGTTATTTGTTGAGTAAAAATACAGGTTATCACAAGAATTATAAATTATTATTTTTATATTTCGATAAAAACACCTTGTGTCAAGAAAGCTTGTGTGTTTTTGTAAATACAGATATTTTTTGAAGTGAAACTTTTTATGGCCCGACAAGGTATTTTTGATAGGGTATGAATTGATGAGAAACGTCACATTCGAATTATCAGGTAACGACAGATTTGCACAAACAGGCGAGCGGTTACCATGATATTGGTCAATGAAAAACTCATATCAACGGTCTATCGCGTTCGTCGCTATCGCATATAACCTCCTCCTATAACCTCCTGGAGTGTTGTGATTTACGATGGCAAAAATTAAATAGCGTTATTAAAGTGAATTAAATAATGCAACATAAATATTTTTAGGTTTATTTTACAAAATGCAGATTAAGGTAAAAGTTAAATAAAAATTAATAAAGTTTTCAATATAAGAAAAGTGTAGAATATGACGGGAGGAGTACTAAAATAACAATCTGCTGACTATTATCAAACATCTGTATTTTACTCAGAAATATTGTTTGTGGACCTTACGTAGGATTTATTCCAGTTTACCATATTCAAAGTAAACAATATTCTAAATAAAATTCAGATTATTTGATAATTGAATGGCGCCAGCAGCGCCATGCGCTTATGATTAAATAACATAAAGTTGCATATGATTAAATTTACTTTTAAGAATGAAGATTGAAATTAGTTTTTCCGTAATTGATTGCTTCTAGGATAATCGTAGTATGAAATATATGCTAAAATGACAGTCGATCGGCTATTAACAAACTTTTAAATTTTCATTAATAATATTGTTTGTCCAGAAGGTAGGACTTAATGCAATTTCTCAATTTCCAGTCAATGTAAACAATATTCTAACTTAAATTCAGTATAGTCAATTTTAGTATTGTTTTGTTAAGTACAATCACAATTTAAAACCTTATTTCGAATATCTGAATTTTATTTATAATATGGTTTATGTTGATTTACAATATAATATAATATACTATAAGAAGAAATTTACTTTTCTTATCCTAAAAACAATAACAATATTCAATCAATTAACAGTCACAACTTATTTTAATCTGTACTCTATCAAAATAATTTATGGAGTGCGCAACCATTCATAACATCTCTCAGAAATAAACTACAATTATAAATGAATAATTATCTCCAACGATCCATAATTATTTGAATCAATAACATTTTAAATAATAAATTTAGTAAGCTTAATGACAATTATTTGTTTTACATTAAATCAATTTTTCATATAAACAAAATTCATGCACAAAATACCTAGATGTTTCACTTCCGTCGTGCGTCCCATGACACACACACAATTTCTTTCTCCGTCGCATGGTAGAGCGGGAGAAAAATCGTTCCAATTCAATAATAAATTTTATAAACGAACACTTGGTACTTGAATGGGATCCCCAACATCCAGTTTATTCACCAATATCGTTATGCAGGACTTATAAACCGAATGCTTATACAAAAATTATCATTCAACCCTTATATTTTTACCGATTTGTCGGAAGCATGTCATTAATACTTAAGAAAAATTCTATTTTAACTATTCCAAAAATAAAGAATAACATGAATAATACTATTATTAAAGGAAAAGAGAAGCATGAAAAAAACAATGAAAACAATGTAGTGTACAGGCCGAAATTCTTAAAATGTCCAGTAACGTATGTAGATGAAACAAATAATTAATACACGCATGAAAGAGTACAAAAATGCGGCTGAGTCTGTAGTAGCTATATACCAAAAGTCAAATCATGAATTTCATTGGAAAAACGTTGATATACTTGCTAAAAAACAAAATTATAGAAAACGACTTATATCCGAAACTATTCACATAAAACAAAAAATGTAAATCATTAAAAAAGAAGACATTTAAAAAGTAAATAAAAGATACACTAAGCTACTACAGAAACTTAAATATTAGACGAGATTGATGAGAATAATAACAACATACAATTATATGCAAAACCATTGACGTTACACGCAACAAAAAGATACGTAAACACAGCCTCGACGTTCGTTTTACTTACATCTGATTTGACCTATACAAGGCAGTCAGTTATATGAATCAGATTTAATCAAAATCAGAATTAAGATATGCTAGTTATAAAACGCCTTATTTTCTCCCGCTCCATCATACGATGGAGAAAAAAATATCTGTATTTGCTAAAACACACATAAACATTCTTGATATAAGTATGGTATTTATATCGAAATATAAAGATAACATTTTATAGTTCTTGTAAAAAACCTTAGTATTTTTACTTAATAAATAAATACTTACAGTTTCTGAAGATGGCGGCGTCATCCGTCGAAACGGTAACAGGAACACTTGGTCAAAGAAATATGGGAAGCGAGTAAAAAACTTAAGTTAACTAGACGATCAAGTAACATTATTAGGCGGACAGGGATGTGAAAATAAAAGAACAAAAGAAACAAAAGTGGGAGGTGTTGAAAAGATAGGTTAAGTTGAAACAAGAGAATGATAAACATTTACTTAGAGAAAAAAGAAGGAAATTAACAGAAATTAGAAAAAAAAGAGTGAAGAAGAAAGAATAAAAAGTGGAGAAAGCTAGTATCAAGTAGAGGTATGCCTGAGTTCTGGTAAGCTATTAAACAATTTAAACCCAGGAAAAACAGGAAAAACTCTAATATACAATAACAATACTGGCTAGACCATTTTGAGAAATTATTTTGTGCAAAAAATAATAACGTAAAAGAACCGAATAAATAAATAAATAACTATATTAGAAGTAAAAGGGACATTAGGAAAAATAGAAGAAAATAAAGCGGCAGGGGAAATAAAGAGCTTCCCATGATGTGGATGATGGAATTAACTGAAATTTTAAATGTTATTTTCAGCAGAGGGAAATTAGTAAGAGGTTGGGAAGTGGCAAAAATATATTCAATACACAAATTAGCGGATGAGAATGAAGTAAAAAATTATAGAAGGTTATCTCTCTATGACGCGCGGTATATAATCTATTAACAAACATAATGTCTTGCCGACTCAGAGAATGGTTAGAAAAAAATAAGGGATTAAAAGAAAGTCAAGCAGGATTTAGAGATGGGAGGGGAACAATGGACCTTACTTTTGTATTAAACAGCATTATAAATAATAAAACGAAAGACATAGGAGGGAAACTTTATGTAGTTTTTATAGATTACATAATGGCTATTGACACGATAAATAGGAAAATTTTACTAGAGAAACTAAAAAAAAAGAGGAATTAAAGGATATTTTTTAAGAATGATTGAAGGCATATCCAAAAATGCAGAAAAGGAGGTAATGACAGGAATGACTGAGGGGATCAAAATGGATAAGGGTATTAGGCAGAGCTGTCCACTGAGTCTGATACTTTATAATTTGTACTTGGAGGATTTAGATGATCAATGGGAAACGAAGAACGAGGGATGCACAGTAATAGAAATGGTGAAAGTTTTCTGCCTTAAATTTGCAGACGATGTAGCAGCAGCATCGGATATAAAGAAAGGGCTGCAGAGCATGCTAATGTTTAAAAAAATGAATGAAAAAATTAGTGATAAAAATGGAATGGAATTATAAAGGGGAAGAATTGGAAACAGTGAAATAATACAAATATTTATGATTCTGGTTTACTGCTAGAAATAAGTATAGCACGCATATAAAGAAAATAGCAG
The DNA here is from genome assembly GCA_949152435.1 of Gastracanthus pulcherrimus. Classification (NCBI taxonomy): domain Eukaryota; kingdom Metazoa; phylum Arthropoda; class Insecta; order Hymenoptera; family Pteromalidae; genus Gastracanthus; species Gastracanthus pulcherrimus. The sequence goes on along the minus strand of OX424572.1, from coordinate 23,547,827 downwards.
AAAATAAAGAAAAAAGCAGTCAACACAGTTATGGAAAAGAGCAAAATTAGATAAATTAAGTAAAAGGTTATACCTGATGGATACGATAGTAAAAACAGGGTGCTTATATGGGATGGAGATATGGGGATGGGTGAAATGGGAAGAAATCTAAAAGGTGCAGAATAAATTCACAAAAATGACGTTAGGTGTAAATGAAAATACGCCAGTCTATTTGTGGAGAATATGAGTAGAAAGGAAAAGTTTAGAAATAGATACTAGGAAACGAGCTGGAAGTTACCTTTTAGATGTAGTAAAAGTGGGAGAAGAAAGATAGCTAAAGATATGCCTAAAAGAGGAAATGTGGAATATAAAAAATAGGTATCCATACTGATGGGGAAAGAAAATCGAAATAGTTTTTAAAAGAAGTAGGACATGTAGAAGGACTAGACTGGATATATGGAAATAGTTAACCAGGGGAAATATAGAAAAAATTAGAAAAAGGAATTGAAATAAGAACAGAGCAGGAAATACAAAATGATTGGAATAATATAGATAAATCATGCTACTGTAGGGACTACAGGGAATAGAGAACCAACATAGATAGAGAAAGCTATTGGGAGAACAAACAATGGGAAGGGAAAATTAAAGAGCAGTGAGCGAGGTTGAGATGTGGAAATAGGGTAGATAGTAAAGGTATTAAGGACACGACGTGATTTGTCAAAAGGTAAAAGATGAAATAGAAGAAGAATAAATCAGGGTAATTGAAAAATGGCGGACTAATACGAGAGGAAGATGAGGTGAGATACGAATTAAGTGAATACTGAAAGGTGATTCGATCACTGACCCATAGGTTACAGTAGGAAATTTAAAGAGTTGGCTAGGTGGAGGACTGAGAAAAAGGGAAACTAATGCTGTAGATTAGATAAGAAAAGGAATGTGCTGTAAGGGTAGGACGTTAAACGGAGCCAAAGATTGTAAAACAAAACATGCGTAATATTGTAAGCGTTATAATTAATATAAATGTTGTAGATAAATAAGATAAATGAATATTAAAAGATGTACAGTTTAATGTAGGCAAGCGTGATATGAAGAAAAAAGTGCAAGCATGGGATTGGCGTGCTGGGAAAAATGGAAACAGATTTGTAATAATCTATACCTGGAAATAAACTACTTATTTATTCTTAAAATAGAAACAAATATGTACGATAATAAGGGGGGTCATACAAATTAGTGTCATCAACCAATTAAGTCTATTATTTTAAATAAAAGTTACTTTTATGATATATAAATATCATAACAAACATATTCCAAAATTAAAATATGCATAAAATATAGGATAATAATTTTAGATTCAAAGACAAAGACCCAAAGAGAAAGCAATCTGCTAAAGCAGTTAGCAACAGGCCTTTCCTTAAAATTCGGAGTAAAAAATTTTGTATGTAATCTTTTTGACCAATACTTGTATAATAACACTTAAACTAACTAATTACCATGCTAATTGTCAAAATTTAATTAATATAAGAGCTTAAACGACAGATAGTAGTTTTTTTAGATCCACCTGGAAAAATCAAACTCAGAACATTTTTTTCTTTTGGAAACTGCGTACTCCTTTAACTGTTTCCCATGCTTTTTTTCAATCGAATAAGGACCTTGGGAATGGATTAAACTGCAAAATAACGTAACTCCTAAATGAGATAAGTTTAATTTTTATTGTTCAAACTACGCCCAGAATACGCTAGATTTATACTTTCAGATCCTTCCAATGTAAGTTTGGAAAATAAAGTAATACGTATAAAAGTAATTCTAAAAAGACTGATTTTTGAGGATAACTAAAATTACAATTTATATAACTTAAATAAGAAAAGTACTTTTCTTAAAATTTCCCGTACGTTATGCTCGGAATCTTTCTATTAACATCTTTTCATAAGTACTTACCGTGAATCTAAAATATTAAAATACTTGCAATCGAACTGTTAAATCGTGGAAATAAAAGTTTATAAGTATAGTCAATTTTCCATGCTTCTATGTGCATTGTTCACTTATATATAGATTTAGTAGCCCATATAAAAACGACACGCAGAAGTGTGGAATTTTGGCGACAGGCGGTGCCTTTGATTTGTTACACATTTGCGTATGTTAAAATATCATACTTTGATTGACAGAGAGCTAGGCTAGATACGTACAACATTTAAATGATTACGTAAGAAGGATAACGTGAAAATAATACGCTGAGCTTGCTTTAACGGTAATTACATAATTTACTTATTGAAAGATATAAATCTATACGTTATTAGTAAAAAATATTTAATATTTCCGAAAACCAATTGCACAGCAACATTTCTGTTTAACTTTATTTGTTATCGCGAAATCATTTGTGTGTGTATGTGAGTGTGAGTATGTGTGTGTGTATGGAAAAATGAATGTGCTGTTTATAAATGAATTATAATTATATTTAAATTCTGATAAAAGTAAACTTTCTATAAAAAGTTTTCCTATATAGTAAAGCACTTAAATTTATCATTTTTTTGTATGTACAATTTGGATTTTTCTGGTTGTACTGATGAAGGCTCGTAGACAATTCCCAAAGTCGAAATACACATTAAATAACTGCACATACTTTATCAAGAAATTTTATACTCTGAACCTTTTATTGTAACATATTGTTCCTTGTTTCAATTTTGCTTCTTGTGGATTGGAATATTCACTATATCTGTGACGGTGGGTTCTTAAATACTGTAAATAAAACGGTATACCTATCCGTTCCAGGAGATTGAAACATTCTATAGTTGACAAGAGAATGATTTGGCTCGTGGTCAAATCTGATTTTGTTTTAATAGTCCACGTATAATCGCGATTTTTATGTACAGTGTCTGACTCATGAACCTCAAAAACAGAAATACATCAGAATCTGCGATTTTAAAAATATCATCGTTACAACGTCTTCTTCTTTAGAAAGCAGTATGAAGACTGCCTGTTCCAGGCCTAATTTTCAAATCTCTCTAGCTTGCTTGTTAGATTGCTTGTGTACTTTCCTAAAGATAGAAGAATAGCGAGCCAGGGTTGTCTAACATCCAGGACTGCATCGGACATCAATGGAAGTAGAAAATCAATACGGTTTAGGGTATTTGCCGATCCCTTAGCATAAGTCTCAAGGATCCATAGTAATTACTGGACAACAGTGCACAAATAGAGCGGTAGTCGAGTTAAGCATCAGAGCCAGTTATACACGAGAAGTGAAAGAGAACGGGTCAACGGAGACAAACGTAAAAGGGGTGACAAGATAGCCCCTCGCGGTGAGCAAGACACTTTATGCATTGAGTAATACTGCGCGCTTCAGACATCAACCGCCAGTTTTTACATTGTGCGCAGCAAGACCGTAAAATATTAGAATTAATGAAATATTAAAAAAAAATCCCCCCCCCCCCCCGTGGTCACACCTCCAAATAATAACACATTGATCGTTGGGGGTTATTTACATCCCTATAATTAAACGGTTGCCATGTTCAGATTCAGGGTATAGTATGATTCGAATGATTTTTTTTTATTTAATTGTTACATTTTAAAATATTAAAAATCTAAAATTATTATTTTTTTAAGTGAAACAAGTCAATATTTTACGAAACTTTGGCTTTATGATTTTTTACTGTGTTTAGACTAATTCTTGACGAAAAGAAACCTTTTAACGCATTTTATTCATATTTCTTCTACATTGCTTCTTGGATGTTTAGTATTTTCGTTTTACTTAACACAATGATCAATTTTGGACATGACGGCTATTTAAAACTGTTGGGGTTATCTACACCCAGTGTGACCACGGAGAGTCAAACATACATATCCAAAATATTTTAGGCATTAAATTTTTTAAGATTTTTGTTGAGTAAACAACATAGTAAATGGAAAATTCACTTACTTAAATCAGCCAATTTGCGTCAGTATTACACTGGACATGAAGCACGCGCATGAACACGATATATAATTGCCGTAGAATTGTAGTAAAAAGCTTGCTATATTTTTCAATACATGAATTTTACTGAGTGCGGACGTGAATATTAAAATTTCTGTGCATCCTTTGTCTGCACTTCGAATAGAAAGCAGACCACGATATGCTACTCGCAATTGTGCTACAGCAGCTTGAGCTAAGAGGGTGTTAAATTCCTTAACTTATAGCATCTTTTCGCTTTGAAATAGTTATATCTTTGAATTAAGAGGGGCATTACGTACGGATCACTAAAAAAGTGACGGAATTTTGGCGATTATTTTATAACCGATGAAACCGAAGAATTTATTTAAATTCGTAGAAACTTTCCGAGTACAGTAGAACCTCTCAGCACTGTGAAACTTGGGACTAGCTATTCCCCGGCACTGTGAATTTTCGCCAGTTATTATCACAAAATTTTAAGTTAGCTATTATATTGTTATACATAGACACGTAATCGTTTATTTAAAAGGTAAATTTTCTAAGAAAATTTGAGGTGATTAGGAATATGAAGAGAAATATTCCGTTAAATTTCCAAGTCTTTATCCTCTATTTTTCTTCGAGAAAGAAATCATTATGTGAAAAAATCAATTTTTTGTTGTCCAACGATTAAAATATAGTAAATCAGCAGCATTTTATTTGAAATCTTCCAAAAAGGTAGCTTTTCACTATCTCTTGGCTTAGTTATTTGCCGAGCTCATAAAGACCTTTATATTCCAAGTTATTTGAGGTTATGTTTTTTATCTAAATTTTTTTTATCTTGCTTGATAAATGCGTTTATCTCGAGAACGGCGCGTTCATTTTTTGCCAACCGGGGTTTTTTTAATTTTACTTTTAATTATATGATCGCTTCAGTGTACATGCATTTGAAAAAGCATAACATTACCTATCTTCTCCGAAATGTTTAATAAGCTATCTCCTCGTTTTTGTTATATACGAAGACGCCATTTTTTGTTTTAAACGGCGGTATCTCGGAGACATATGGAAAATCTTTTAAATAAATTGAGCTAATTAGTGAAAAGGGTATCTTTTCACTATCGCTTGACTAAATTTTTTTAATTTTCGTATTTTTATGAAAATTTGAAAACAAAAATAATTTTAGAGATTACAAATTACATTAAAATCGTTATTTGCATTATCGCACAGATACTATGATTTTAGCCACTTTAAATTTCGTTTGATTAGTCAAAAGGATTTGAGCGCAAAAAAGGCGCACGAAGCGCGCTATGGACATCTAGTTAATTATTTTCATAATTTTTAAGGATTTTGTTTAACTTATCGGTATTATTAATATAGGTTACTCTAAATTTCTAAAAACGGATCTTATTGCTGCTAGAAATTAACACATTTTCCTGAATATTTTTGAAAGTAATGGATAAAACACATAGAAATTTTAGAAAAAAGTTAAAAATTATAGTAACAAATTTTAAAAATTGATGTAACGCTACCTTAAATTGATGAAACGCTCGGTATACGCTCGGATGCTCTCCAGGTGTAGGACCCCAGTGATGGTCCAAATTATAGTAAACGCCCTTTGTCTCTCCTAAACGTCGATTTATGCCTATATAGTTGTGTCCAACCTTGCGCGTCGCACGTTCTCTCATCCATAGAATGCAGTCCTCCGGTTTTTCAGAGTCTTCTTTTTAAATTTAACCAGTCGAGAGTCAAAAGTTCGCTCCTTCCTTTATTTTGATCGTTAAATGTCAATGGTTGATTTTCCTCGGTTCTCAAATTATAACTCGCAGAGTCAAAATTCGACGAAGCGCTCAGCTCGCTGCGTGCGGTCAGTTTGCCGTTCGGAATCGTTCTTAGCCCGCGCGCGCGTTCAGTGACAAGGGCCGTTTCGTGTAGCTGATGCAACAAGTATATTGATTCGCAGTGCAGGTATAGCTAGGTATTACAGCACGTACGGTTTGCGACAAGCGCGGTAAACTAACATTTTTTAAACAGTTAATAATGCAGTCTTCTTTTTAAATTGAAATAGTAGAAATAACTAATTAACATACATTTTTTTTCCAATCTTTGCTGGTAGTGGTTAGAAGACTTAGTGGATTCTTTTTCTTTTGATTAAACAAAATTAGTAAAAGTTTTAAAATTGAAATAAACAATATAATGTTTTTTCAGAATGAGAGAGGTAGAGAGAGAGAGAGAGAGAGAGAGTGGGGGAGGGAGAAAGAGGGAGATAGATAGATAGATAGATATACGATTTATTTGTCAATTTTGGCTAAAATGCATCACATAAAAATTGTTATTTTGTCATTACATTAAGTCTTTGATCACTATCACAGTTCGTCAGTGTATAAATATAAAAATTGTTGCACAAATTTGTCATTATCTAATATCACAGTTTGTTTATATCACAGTTCCATAACAATTTCTGAAAGTCTACTCATTCTTGCATACACGTACATCCATCACGTCACAATTTAAAAACAATTACAATTCAGCCGATACATACACTCATCACACACGCAGATATATTTACTCTTTATTAAAATGTACTCTTTATATTTTGTACATTACAACATTTTTCACGACTAAGAATACAAAACACAGGAGAACGGATAAATTAAAAAATAAATAAATAAATAAATAAATAAATAAATAAATAAATAAATAAATAAATAAATAAATAAATAAATAAATAAGTAAGTAAGTAAGTAAGTAAGTAAGTAAGTAAGTAAGTAAGTAAGTAAGTAAGTAAGTAAGTAAGTAAGTAAGTAAGTAAGTAAGTAAGTAAGTAAGTAAGTAAGTAAGTAAGTAAGTAAGTAAGTAAGTAAGTAAGTAAGTAAGTAAGTAAGTAAGTAAGTAAGTAAGTAAGTAAGTAAGTAAGTAAGTAAGTAAGTAAGTAAGTAAGTAAGTAAGTAAGTAAGTAAGTAAGTAAGTAAGTAAGTAAGTAAGTAAGTAAGTAAGTAAGTAAGTAAGTAAGTAAGTAAGTAAGTAAGTAAGTAAGTAAGTAAGTAAGTAAGTAAGTAAGTAAGTAAGTAAGTAAGTAAGTAAGTAAGTAAGTAAGTAAGTAAGTAAGTAAGTAAGTAAGTAAGTAAGTAAGTAAGTAAGTAAGTAAGTAAGTAAGTAAGTAAGTAAGTAAGTAAGTAAGTAAGTAAGTAAGTAAGTAAGTAAGTAAGTAAGTAAGTAAGTAAGTAAGTAAGTAAGTAAGTAAGTAAGTAAGTAAGTAAGTAAGTAAGTAAGTAAGTAAGTAAGTAAGTAAGTAAGTAAGTAAGTAAGTAAGTAAGTAAGTAAGTAAGTAAGTAAGTAAGTAAGTAAGTAAGTAAGTAAGTAAGTAAGTAAGTAAGTAAGTAAGTAAGTAAGTAAGTAAGTAAGTAAGTAAGTAAGTAAGTAAGTAAGTAAGTAAGTAAGTAAGTAAGTAAGTAAGTAAGTAAGTAAGTAAGTAAGTAAGTAAGTAAGTAAGTAAGTAAGTAAGTAAGTAAGTAAGTAAGTAAGTAAGTAAGTAAGTAAGTAAGTAAGTAAGTAAGTAAGTAAGTAAGTAAGTAAGTAAGTAAGTAAGTAAGTAAGTAAGTAAGTAAGTAAGTAAGTAAGTAAGTAAGTAAGTAAGTAAGTAAGTAAGTAAGTAAGTAAGTAAGTAAGTAAGTAAGTAAGTAAGTAAGTAAGTAAGTAAGTAAGTAAGTAAGTAAGTAAGTAAGTAAGTAAGTAAGTAAGTAAGTAAGTAAGTAAGTAAGTAAGTAAGTAAGTAAGTAAGTAAGTAAGTAAGTAAGTAAGTAAGTAAGTAAGTAAGTAAGTAAGTAAGTAAGTAAGTAAGTAAGTAAGTAAGTAAGTAAGTAAGTAAGTAAGTAAGTAAGTAAGTAAGTAAGTAAGTAAGTAAGTAAGTAAGTAAGTAAGTAAGTAAGTAAGTAAGTAAGTAAGTAAGTAAGTAAGTAAGTAAGTAAGTAAGTAAGTAAGTAAGTAAGTAAGTAAGTAAGTAAGTAAGTAAGTAAGTAAGTAAGTAAGTAAGTAAGTAAGTAAGTAAGTAAGTAAGTAAGTAAGTAAGTAAGTAAGTAAGTAAGTAAGTAAGTAAGTAAGTAAGTAAGTAAGTAAGTAAGTAAGTAAGTAAGTAAGTAAGTAAGTAAGTAAGTAAGTAAGTAAGTAAGTAAGTAAGTAAGTAAGTAAGTAAGTAAGTAAGTAAGTAAGTAAGTAAGTAAGTAAGTAAGTAAGTAAGTAAGTAAGTAAGTAAGTAAGTAAGTAAGTAAGTAAGTAAGTAAGTAAGTAAGTAAGTAAGTAAGTAAGTAAGTAAGTAAGTAAGTAAGTAAGTAAGTAAGTAAGTAAGTAAGTAAGTAAGTAAGTAAGTAAGTAAGTAAGTAAGTAAGTAAGTAAGTAAGTAAGTAAGTAAGTAAGTAAGTAAGTAAGTAAGTAAGTAAGTAAGTAAGTAAGTAAGTAAGTAAGTAAGTAAGTAAGTAAGTAAGTAAGTAAGTAAGTAAGTAAGTAAGTAAGTAAGTAAGTAAGTAAGTAAGTAAGTAAGTAAGTAAGTAAGTAAGTAAGTAAGTAAGTAAGTAAGTAAGTAAGTAAGTAAGTAAGTAAGTAAGTAAGTAAGTAAGTAAGTAAGTAAGTAAGTAAGTAAGTAAGTAAGTAAGTAAGTAAGTAAGTAAGTAAGTAAGTAAGTAAGTAAGTAAGTAAGTAAGTAAGTAAGTAAGTAAGTAAGTAAGTAAGTAAGTAAGTAAGTAAGTAAGTAAGTAAGTAAGTAAGTAAGTAAGTAAGTAAGTAAGTAAGTAAGTAAGTAAGTAAGTAAGTAAGTAAGTAAGTAAGTAAGTAAGTAAGTAAGTAAGTAAGTAAGTAAGTAAGTAAGTAAGTAAGTAAGTAAGTAAGTAAGTAAGTAAGTAAGTAAGTAAGTAAGTAAGTAAGTAAGTAAGTAAGTAAGTAAGTAAATAAATAAATAAATAAATAAATAAATAAATAAATAAATAAATAAATAAATAAATAAATAAATAAATAAATAAATAAGTAAGTAAGTAGGCGAGTAGGCGAGTAGGCGAGTAGGCGAGTAGGCGAGTAGGCGAGTAGGCGAGTAGGCGAGTAGGCGAGTAGGCGAGTAGGCGAGTAGGCAGGCAGGCAGGCAGGCAGGCAGGCAGGCAGGCAGGCAGGCAGGCAGGTAGGTAGGTAGGTAGGTAGGCAGGCAGGCAGGCAGGCAGGTAGGTAGGTAGGTAGGTAGGTAGGTAGGTAGGTAGGTAGGTTAGGTAGGTAGGTAGGTAGGTAGGTAGGTAGGTAGGTAGGTAAAAATAAATAAATAAATAAATAACTACCCATGTATGTGAATTATCCGTCATCATGAAAAAATGTCAACTTACTCACCGTGCAGTTGTCTGAGGTGCCTGTCTAACGCCGTTTTAAATTTACATAAGGACGGCAGATACCTCACACTGCAGGGGAGGGTGTTCCAGAATCGCGAACCTTGGGCTCTAAACGAATAGAGACCCTTATCAGTCCGCAAACCCGGAACCGAGAGCTCTTTCACACCGCTCCTACTGGAAGTTCTAGCTGTGTTTTTACCAAAGAGAGCCGCAAGGTACGGAGGTTGTCCCATATTTATTGCTCTATACAATAATAACCCCGCAAAGTACGCTCTTCTTTCCTTTACTGTAAGCCAGCCAAGATATTTCCTGTGAGGAGTGATGTGCTCATCCCTTCTAACACCACATATGTATCTCACACATGAATTTTGAAGTCGTTGCAACTTCGTCTCGAGCTCATCAGACACATCAAGGTGAACCACGGAACAATAATCTAAATGTGGCACTACCAGCGCGCATGCAAGCTGCTTTCTCAACGCCTGAGTTGTGCATGAACTAAAAAATCGTAGGCTGTAAAGAGCACAATTTACCTTTTTTCCAACTGCATCAACCTGCAGTTTCCACGTGAGTTTACAGTCCATGACAACACCAAGGTTTGTGACCGAGTCAGAGAAAGGCACATGTACACCTTCCTGAAACTCAATGCCGGGCAAACCAAGATCCTGCAACCGATTGATGTTGTGCTCGGAGCCGAAAATGATCGCTTTTGTTTTGACGACATTGAGTCGCAGTCCGGATGCTTCGGCCCACTCCGACACTGCCCGCGCAACAGCCGACATGCATCTGATACCCACATAAAGATCTCGCCATGTCACTTGAGTGTAAGTTTGCAAGTCGTCCGCGTATAGCAAGTGTTTAACATCACCACCAGTCAGTACGTCTTGTAAGTCATTGATATAAAGACTGAATAGCAAGGGCCCCAGGACTGAACCCTGTCGCACACCTAGATTGGTGGTTAGCCAATCAGATTCCCCGTTGTTGTCAGTTATGACTTTTTGCCTGCGACCAAAAATGTATGATTTGATCCACAGAAGAACACTCCTGGAAAAACCCATGCGTATCAGCTTAAGAAGTAGAGGGCTTAGGAGAGACAGAGAGAGAGGGAGAGAGAGAGAGAAAGAAAGAGAGAGAGAGAGAGAGAGAGAGAGAGAGACGGAGAGAGAGAGTAAGTCAATAAATTGATGCTGCTCCCAAATCGGTAAGGGCTTAAAAAGTAGCTTTTGGTTTACGCTTCGATTGCCGTACCTCCAGTCTGAAAAAAATTGTGCCCCTTTTTTAAGAGAAACTTAGTATGTGAGTTTCTTGGAATCCACTCAACCCTTATATTAATCGAACAAAAGGGGTGGTTCCCTATTCGAAACTATTGCCTGTTATAGTATTTAAGTATAGTCTTCTGTTTTGTGAATTAAAGATAAAGGGTAGATTTAACCGCAATTATTCATCTTAATAATAGTGGTACTAAATGATGCGGCTCCCAATTCAGTAAAGGATTTTAGTCTTAGCTTTCGATTACCGTACCGTCCGTCTGAAAAAATTGTGCCAAGACCCTTTTTTACGAAAAACCTAGGAGGTGAGTTTTTTGGGATCTGTTCAAACCTTATTTAAATCGAAAAAAGAAGTGGCTCTCATTTTAAATCTACTTCTATTCATAGTATTTAGTGTAATCTTTAATTTGAACCCTTATTTACTGAAAATTAATTTGTTTCCAACTCGTATTTATAATTTATTCTAAAAACTATGTGCTTAAGGGATGAAAAATTGATTGGCATCTCCCTGGATTTCCCGAAGGTTGTAGGAATCGATTTTTTTCTAAATTCATGTATTTTCCGCTCTTTAAGATGGTATCGGTTTCGCAGGCCCCACATAATAGGTCAATTTTCTATATACTATAGGCATCCTCTTTTCTGACCGAATACTGACCTTTCCCAGTAATTGCCTGACCAAACGTAGATTTACTCTACTTATCTTGAAGCACTGTCTGACTTATAAAAATTTTAATTACGCATTTCTCGTATTATGGTTTTCTCGTTTTGTTGTAAGTGTAAAAAATAATTTGGAAAAATGCTGTCATGCATGGATGTAAAATTTGTTTAAAATCTTATCATTACTTACGTTATAATATGATAGCAATAGGGGGCTCTAAGAGCATCTGCCAAGACTGTAAAGCTAATCAGTCAAAAGAAACTAAAAATAGTTCTTTTTTTACAACTGTGCGTAAAGTAGGCTTTTTTTCATTGACTTCTGTGCATAAAGTGATATACTTTAACGCTGTGCGTGACAGAAGAAATGGCGCGTGAAGTGGTACGTAAAGTAGTGTGTGAAGTAGTACGTGAAGTAGTGTGTGAAGTACTATCACGCGAAGTAGTGCGTGGAGTAGTACGTGAAGTAGTGTGTGAAGTAGTACGTGAAGTAATAGTCGTGTGTGTACATTTTTTAAATTATTTTTCTAATTTCTTTTTAGAGGGTAGCTCCACCCGCAGCACATGCGTGCGTTTTTTGTACTCGTCCAAGAAAGTCGTACTTTCCGTACTAGTTGCTTAAAGTACTATTAGTAATCATAATTATCGTTGGTTAAAATATTTATTTTTTAACGCTCGATTCTTAGCTTAAGCCAGTATTTTTCTTTACAAGCTAGAACGGAACGATAGGTGTAGTCATTTCACTTTTCTAGTGAAAGAATTAATGAAAGAGTAAAAGTTAAGATGAACAAAGAAAGTAGAGAGATAATTAGAGGAAATAAGAAATTAAACGAGTATAAATGTTCTCATGTTTCGTCTGGAACTACCTGCCAGATTTCTTCAGTAGGGCGTAGACAGCTACCTGCTCCAGAGATTGTAACTGAGCCGATACAATGTGATAAATATAAGATTTTATAGTGTAAAGAATTATATATTTGACAACGAAAAAGATAGTCCTTCAATGTCTCAGTATATTGTTTGTGAGATACAGTGTGGAAAACAGAAGTCCTGTATGAATTTTAAATTACTTAAACATTACTTTGACGGTAAAATTAAGAATTAAGTCAAAAATTTGAATAGATGTGTTGAAATCACGTGAACAGTGGATTTTGGTTTCGAAAACTCTTATCACTCTTCATAGGGTAGGATAGGAGTGAGTGACTTTTAAACCGGTCAAATGAAGGGTAAATGTACTTTATTTAAGTAGGAAAACCTTGGCATAGTGCCTATCCTATTCTTCGCCCTCTTCTGTTCTTCGTCCCTTGTGTTTTTCATGAGGTTTTATGACCACGCGCGTTGTCGTCGTGTGCTTGCCATGCTCTCATTTCGACAGGCAAGTAATTGACTCTCCATGCTTTTCCCTCGAATTGTAGAACAGTGCAATAAACTAATATTAGTCGATTCCACGTATATCTACGGAAATTACGGATGTGTAAATCACGTGTACATTTTTTACTTCTCTGTATATTACTTATGTTTTGGTTATGTTTAGTCTTTTTTTTTAATTATATAAATTACTGACCGTATACTGACCTTTCTCAGTAATTGTCTGACCCAATGGAGATCTTTATGGGTATACGAGATATAGGATGAGCAATTACACACGTAGAATTTGACATTTTACCGTTTTTTTACAACGCAGGCATTTTTAATCAAATTTCAAACTTGATTTATTGTATAAAGGATATCTTAAGCTTTAATTTGCCTGATCACAGAACCTAAATTTAGTTCTGTTAATAGTTACAATAAAAATGCTCCGATGAATATATACATTAGTTTTTTTAGACGTCAAAATCAATGGCACCCTAAAAAATTATTAGAACTAAAATTTTCAACATTTCTCTTCAACAACATTTTAATGTATCATTTATTTTGACGTAAGTAAGTTCGTATGGAGGTCTATTACTACTTTATGAAGGGCAATCGAGTTTATATGTTGACTAAGTATAAGTATTTTTATAATTACAAGAAACTTTTTACTTCTCAAGCAGTACAAATTGAGGCGTAAAATTTCAATTTTTAATTGACTTTTCAATAGCATACAAAATTTAAACTTTAAATGCGTTTTTCTGAATCCTATATTTTTAACTTTAAAACGTGATCGCCGAAAGAAGTTTTGATGAATATTTTTAAACCCTTAAGATAATAAGTTGTTAATGTTCTTTATGCTAAGTTTTTTTTTGTTATATTGAAGTATTTACAAATTTTTTAAGTCACCATATAATAATAATAGTAAATATACCGTACAAACCTTATTATGGTAAAATGAAAGCTGAAGACCTTTTTAACCATAATCCTTTTTTACCTTAATGTGTTGATTTTTGTTCAAATTTTTTTATGGTAAAAATTTATTGTATGCTCATCTCAACGAAAATGGCCACTTTTTGCCTTGTAAAGCGAGACCAAAATTACATTTTTGGTCCGCAAAAACGATTAGTGGGTAAAAAGTTACTTTTTTCCCGCAAATCACTGTTTTCCCGCAAATGCCGGCCTTCTTAACAGCCTTTCCGCTGGCTCTGGGTGCCATGACGACAATTCGATAGTACGCTGGATATTTTTGATAAATGAACGTTTCCGAGCCAGGCTTGAATCCCTCTGTATAAGAGTTTCTGAGCTGCTGCTCCGGACCAACCGTCTGTCGCTCTAGCCATTTGCAATTAATGCATAGCTGTTGGAGCGGCGCAGCTCTGTAAAGGTCTATAAAGGTCGGCCTCCGAGCTTGCCGACGCATTAGTTCTTTCGCACCAGTTTTTTCGCAATTATTCGGAAACTATTGAACCGATTTGGATAAACTTCTTTTTTAATGTAAGAGGATGATCCCATAGTGGTCCCATTACATTACTGGGCCAGTATCGAGCCAGTACTCGGCCAGTACTGGCGTTTTGTTATGTTCATCTGCCGATTATTCCGAAACTACTGAACCGATTTGGATAAACTTTTGGACTTTTTGATCAAAATTCAAATCAAAAGTCAGATACAGTATCATGAATACATTTAATATTTTACACAGATGTTTTATAATTACTAAATTCCTTTTTTAGAATACTTCTTACATGTCTTTCATAAACTAATAAGAAGGCAGAAAAAATCATACTTGCCTAACTTGTACTTTTGTAAAAAGTAAGTTCTAGGGAGATTTCACAACTTTCTTAGGGTCTGAATAAAGTAGTATTTGAATAAATATAATTTTCAAAATATTAGATCTTTACTGTGAATAACTTGATTACCTTTATGACTGTTTGTTCTTATTAATAATTTATCTGAAGTAGTATATCAAACTGGTTTTAGTAATGTTTAGTCGCTTGTGATAGGAATCCTATCTCGTGAAAGATTATATTTTTGACAACGAGAAATAGAGCCCTTCAATGCCGGAGTACATTGTTTGTGAGATACAGTATGGAAAACAGAAGTCCTTTTTAAGTATTCTATTCTTGTTGACAATCAGACAATTTGCAAATTTACTTACAAATAGAACCGAAAAATATCAATGTAGGTTAGGGTGTTCGTTATTTCCCAAACTAAACTTCACGATCCTTAGATTCAATCTTTATGTTAAAAATGATTTTGGTACCTTGAAAAAATTTTATTTTTATTCTAACCCGTGTCTAAGGCATTGACATGTCCCATTTAAATAACTAAAATAAAGGAATTTGACGTTTTTTGGTAATATATTTGTCATTTGCAAATACGTCTACAATCAATTCTAAAAAAACATAAATAAATATCTTCTTTTTACATGTAAAGATGTGTAGAAAGTCATTTCCGTCACACACTTACTTACAGCTTCATACGAAAGCTAAGATCAAGACTTTTAAATTGAGTCTAAAAACTTTTAAAGATAATATGGTTAAAAGTTACGCCTACTTTAAGATTGGAAAAAATTTTGGTGTTAAATTGAGGATTTTTACGAGTTTAGAAAAGGGATAATTCCCAATTTATCACCAATATAACTTTCAAATTATTGTAGACGTATATATGTGCCGATGAAAAATATATTACCAAAAAACGTCAAATTCCTGTGTTATTTAAATGGGAATTATCGGTTGTGAAAATTCCGATATTGATCTAAATGATATATGCAATCAATTACATGAAATATGCATTTACAATTGTAGAAAAACACTATTCTTGGAATCACTTTGTTAAGAATAATAACGAAAATTTAACAATGAATATTAGAGAAATCAAATTTAAGAAATGTATCTTCTTTGTGAATCTCCTGTGTGAATTGAGAGTTCAAACATTCCATGCGACTTCTGATGGCCTGTACTCTTGACAGTTATTTTTCATATATATAGATATAGCTTTCTATGTTAAAATAAACAAACATGGCCATTATTAGCATAGGTTTTCACTAGCGCCACTGTTATAGCGCAGTGGATATTTTCTTCCCCAATAATCATAGGCGTTAGACTATTGTTCCGCCCAAGTGACGATGTGTGCAAAACTGGGTAAAAATATGTCGTAAACTATAGACATAGTTGAAATTTCAGTACTTCCTCCCTTTAGCCCAACAAAATATAATCAATGACTTATAAAAAAAACTTGAACCACATAAACTTAAAGTACGTCAGTTTACGTAAAACTACATCGTTGTGTTGACATTAATTATACTTTCGAAACTACAACACGCTACGCGTTGACGTTTGGAAGCTGCTTCTTTCGTCTAGACTCTGCAGTACTCATGACAAATACAAGTTTCTTGCTCTGCCATGCACGACAGTTTTAGCATTCGTAAAGTCGGAATGACGGATCTGCATGTGTCGAGCAATGCCCTTTTTGTATTTGGATTCGAAGCCACAGTGATCGCACTGCAAGAGCGTTTCTTCGTCGTATAAAGCCACCCGATGCTTGCGCAGGTCATCGTAGAGGAGGAGACTCTCACTGCACCTCGAGTACTGCTAGCACTCTCTCAGCTCGTCAATGTCGTATTTGCGTGCGATGTTATTGCGAAGCCAGCCCTGCGTGACGTATTTTCTATTGTATACGCCGCAGCAGTAGGTGAACTTGACTGCGCAACTGCAGCAATTTCTTTCGCCTTGGTTGGCTCCCATCCTGCCGTTGCATGTCGAGAAATATGCTTTGATCAGTTAGTGTACTTCTAGGAAAGAATAATTATCATTAATGATTGATGCTCAATAAATGTAAGCAATTACAAATAAGACGTGATCTCTACTAAAAATATGATGTAAGAACCGACGTAAGATCTTGCGTAAGAAATTATGTTAAAAATTGAAAGAATCATTGTTCCAATATGAAATTCTTTGTTCTTATAAATCAATTTCAATTGCTATATCTTTCCGAAATATAATCGTTTAAACTAAATATACGTTTCGGTGTATTACGAAAGAAGGAAAAGAGCCTATCCGAAATTTATGGTGGAAATAGATATGCAATTTTATGCTCTTTTTAATGCATTTACACTAAATTGATCATAATATTTCTGACATACCAAAAAACCCGAAAATGTAAAACTAAAAATCGAAAAATTTATAAATCTTTATAAAACAAAAACAAATTGATGAATTTTGAAATTTAAAATTTTCAATCTTTATTTAAAAAGGAAAAAAATGAGCCCAATTTAGTTAAAAATGACCACGCCGTTCTCGAGATATACACTTTTAAAAAAATTTCAAGATACCCATAACCTCAGTATCTCAGAAAATAAAAGATCTCATGGTCTAAAAAAACATACAGATCATGAGAAAGTAAAAAGCCAACTTTTTGGAAAGTTTCAGATAAATTGCTGCCGATTTACTTCAGTTCTCGTGGGAGAAAGAAATCCGATTTTTTTACAAAACTATTCTTTTCTCGACAAAAGAAAAGGATCAAGACTCAAAAATTTGACTATATATTTGTCTCCATGTTTCTAATCATCTGCATTTTTTTCGAACATTTTCCGTCATATGTTCTCGAGATATAACCGTTTAAACAAAAAATGACTTATTCGTGTACAATAAAATAAGGGAATGACATTATCCAAACTTTCAGGTCGGAAATGTTAAGTAATTTTTTGCTCTTTCAAATGCATTTTGGCTGGATCGACCATATTGTTTCTATTGTATTAAAAAACTCGAAAAACTAAAATCTAAAAATCGATAAACCGCTATAAAAACAAAAAACCCTCAAAATACAAAAGAAAAATTTATTGTACCGCCTTCCTTTAAGAAAACCAAAAAAATGAGCCCTGAAACATTAGGTTTTAACATGTTTATGCAGAGAAATGCTGATCCACGTCCACACACACACACACACATACACACACGTATATACCCACACGCACACTCAGAGCCACACTCACATCCACATACACACACACACTCACACCCAGGCCCACACCCACACTCACACCCACACCCACCCATATACATACGCACACACACCCACATCCACACAGACATTTTCTAAAAATAGTGTATTTGGATTTCTCAAGTCTCAAAACATGTTTCAATCATGTTTTTAGTAAAACATTTTTTTTACTATCACAAAGCTTCCTCTTGGAGAAAGCAAAATTAAATTAAATCATTATTTTTATTTTTTGTAAGATCGTGTACAACTCCATTACGCAAGTTCTTACGTAAGTTCTCACAAAGCTTCCTCTCGGAGAAAGCAAAATTAAATTAAATCATTATTCTTATTTCTTGTAAGATCATGTACAACTCTATTACGCAAGTTCTTATGCATGATTTTACGTCATTTATTATGCAAGATCTTATGTCAGTTCTTATATAATATTTCCAGTATGAATGATAAATTCTTACTTGATTTTTCCTTTTTAAGCACATCCTTTGAAGCAAAAGAATCACCTAATTCTCCAGAAATTGAAGAATCGTTGCACTCCAGACTTTGTACGTGTGCACAAATTTTGCAACCTGTAGGTTTCAAATTATTCTTATTTTATTCTTAAAGCACTAGATTTTAAATTGAGTAATACAAAGAATTTATACCTATCAACTTACGTCCTTTCCTCATCGCTCTGGTAAAAATCGGCTGTATCTTCCATGTCTCCAAAACTCTATGCATCCTCAGGTGTCTAATCAAACTTTTTCTGTTTCTCCTGTTAAAGTTGCCGAATTCGCACTTCAAACGCGGCGATAAGTCGCACACTCTCCGGTGACTCAGCAGATTCATCATGCTCATGTATTTGTGATCACATTTGGTACGCTATACCGATCCACCTATGCTCAATGCAGCCGTATATTTGGCTAGTGCGTGACTACGCAAATTGTACTTAGCGCAGGGGTAAAATCTAGAACGACTGCATTTGTACCGCATATGATAGTAGACGCTGCTGATACAGTTGGCTCGCAGGTTGCCGCATTTCCGACAGCCGTACTCCATTTGCTTGCGGCACTTGTGGCATTGGCTCTTCAAGTGGTATGACTCGAATTTTCTAGTTTCATTGCAGATCTTGCAGACAAGGATGGTGTTGGTCTTCAGCATACCTGCAAACAGGTGAATTGTTTAAACGGGGAATTATCGTGTAAAACGTAAGAAAAGAACGGGTAAGTTTAAGGATATTTATTAAGAGCCAGTGCGAAGAATATTGACGTGGTATTACGAAATTTACTTTGAAAGGAGTTTTGGTTTAAGTTCTGGTGGTCGTTACAGTCGACTAACTAGGGGGAGAGAGGGGCAAAATTAGCATTTTTGAGAAAGAATGAACATTTCAAGTTTTGAAAATAATAAATCTCATTTTTAATAAAAGTAATAAACAGATAAATATTTTATACTGTTCAATTTGTTTCAAGTGAATTTGTGTAGCATCAAATTAATTGTCAGTTATAAAAGTATTAATTATATTCAATTGAAAAAGGGCCTCATAAAGTGTGCATTTTGCTTTGCTTCTAATAAAAGGATGTGGCAAAATCAGCACCTATACAAAACTGCGTTAAAAATTGGCTTATCATAAATAATTACCTGTACCATTTAATAATTTGTGTCTATAACACTTTGGTTTCGGGTTAAGTCATATTCGCATTGTACAAAGAGACAAGGACATAATTTAAATCCAATTGAAAGAAGAAAAAGTGCTTGGTAAAATGTATAACTTGTTATAAATATATTTATTCACGACTTAACTATAATAGCCACTTTATTGACCTGCAAAGCGGGACTAAAGTAGCTTTTTATTCCCTCATATAAGGTAGATGTACCAGTAACTGGCCACTTAGTAACACGACGACAGTTTATCTAAAATATAAAGCATTAAAATCAAATTTAGTATGTAAACAATTAATTAATGTGACATTAATAGTTTTTTAATTGTTTGTTTACATAAACATTTAATTAAAAAATCGTAAAAATTAAAGTAATTACCCGCCGACACATAACAATATTAATTGTATTTATTGGTAGATAAACAATAAATTGTTTTTATTGTTTATTTACGTAAACATAACGCGCATCTCAATCCGCAATGCTGGAGTAGCTACTCTATATATATAAGCGAGGCGCCAATCGTCGCTCCCCTCTACCTAGTACCGACTGCTGTAGCGATATGAGATTCTTGAGTGTAGGTGGGAGCTGCGGGAAAGACGAAGAGAGAGAGAGAGATTTGATTTGATTTGACTTTATTTGACACCTTGGGGTAGAACCCCGTCTGGTGCTAGCTGAATTACAGATTTATATTTTACAGTTAATTATACAGTTACAATCGAAGTGCTTAATTATTAATAAAAATGCTGATAGGTAGAGGTACATAAATAACGGTGCTCTCTTATTTACGCAGCGGCTTGTTAGTTAACTTATCTTATCTTAGACTACTAAACTTATATGTACATTCACAGTGTAGAATTAAGCAATGTAGAATTAACGACGTGCGCATAATATTGGTTCGCGTGTGCGGAGTCGCTCGGGGGCGGAAGGCAGGCCTTCGGCGCGGACACGCTCTTCCCAGTCCATGACGTCACGCTCTAAGAGAGCATTCTTGAGCGACGATCTGAAAGAACCCAATAGGTGTGATGAAAAGACAATCACTGAGAGGGAATTTAGCAAGACTGATGCTTGAATGCAGAAAGATTGCTTAAAAGCTTCAGTACGTGGAGCAGGGTAAAGGAGTACTTGCGGTGGGTTCCTCTCAGAGCGGCGGAGGGAGAGGTCAACGTCCAGTCGGGTGAAACGCGTAGCCAGATACTCAGGTCTTTCGTTAGAAATTACCGAGTAGGCAAGCGAGCCGCTGAAGTATTCACGGCGGCGCTGTGCCGAAAGCCAACCTAGCTCGAGCCGAAAAGGGGTGACGTGAGCTCGCCGAGGGATGTTGCCTACTACGAACCGGACGCATGCGTTCTGAGTGCGTTGCAACTTGAGACGGCGAGTTGCGTCAAGGTCGCTGTAGACAACGCACGCGTAGTCAAAACTCGGAAAAATCAGGCTTTCTACAAGGTGCTTTTTTATGTGCTTTGAAAGGGCGCGTCTGTAAAATTTAAGCACGTAAAGAGCGCCATAGACTTTCCTAGTGACGTGTCTAGTGTGCAGTTGCCAATCGAGGGTGGGCGTGATCCAGACCCCGAGGTTGCGTGCTTGAGACACGTATTCCAGCAAATGACCGTCCATGGATAATTTAGGAATGTGGGCTAAATTTATAGTGTTGATGTAGGCTTGGCTGCCGAGTATCATTACCTTAGTCTTGGCGAGGTTAAGTTTGAGACCGTTGTCTCTCGCCCACTGAGCCACTGCTTGAGCATCGCGGTTCAAAGAGCCAAGGGCTTCTAAGAGATCAGACGGGTAGCAGTGAAGGTACAGTTGCGTGTCGTCTGCAAAAATCATGTACTTGGCGAGCCTAATGACGCTTGAAAGATCATTTATAAATATCGCAAAAAGAAGCGCATCAAGTACACTGCCCTGCGGGACGCCGGAAGCAGCACTAAGCCATTCCGAGATGGAGTCGCCATCATCGATGACTGCTTGAAGGCGATCGGCAAGGTAGTTAAAAAACCATCGCAGGACCCGATCCGACGCGTTTAATGCTCGTAGTTTAGCCAGAAGCAAGGCATGCGGTATGAAATCGAACGCCTTGGAGAAGTCGAATAGCACTAGTATAGTGAGCATGCGTTTGTCTATCGCGTGTCTGACGTCATCAAGTACGCCTAGAAGTGCTGTCTGGGTGCTATGACCCGACCTGTACCCTGCTTGCCGTGGATCAAGAAGTCTGTTGACCTCGAGGTACCCGAGAAGCTGTTTGTGCACGACGCGCTCTAGGACTTTCGAAAGTTCTGGCAGCTGAGCGATCGGCCGTGTGTCAGAGGGTGAGCTGCGGGTTTTAGTCTTGGAGAGTGGTACTAAGAGTGCCTTCTTCCAAAAAGACGGAAACGAGGCACTGTTGAGAGACGAGTTGCAAAGGTCGGTGAGGGGGCCCAGTAATTCGGGTAGTAGAGCCTTTAGCATTTCCACTGACATTCCATCAAGGCCTGAGCCTTTAGATGATGAGTTGAGTAACGCATTCTTAACCTCATTTTGTGTAACCGGAGAGAAGTCGAAGTGAGTGGAAATGTTAGTATTAAAGAGAGTGTCCCTGACCTTTTGATAATCGGTCTCTGATAAGGGGAGAGAGTGACTCACGGTGGAGGCATAGTGCCTGTTTAAGGTCGCGGTGTCGAAGTATAGGAATGGGGATGGCAAATTCGACGCCGACATCCCCATGTGTCGCAGCTCGCGCCACTTCGATTTAGAGTCAGGCGAGTTGGCGAGTTTCGTTTCTAAGAACTTATTTTTCGCGGTGTCGAGAGCGTTACTAACTTCTGCACGTAAAGTTTCGAACCTTGTGCGGTCGGGTTGTTGGCCGGTGGTGCGAGAAATCTTATAGGCGCGGTCGCGTTGTTTCATTCGAGCTCGTATAGTAGGTGAGATCCATGGTTTATACTTCGACGAAATTGTTATCGAGCGAACACGGTTCGCTTGAAGCAGGCACAAGTTGACCTAAAATGTGTCCGAAATCGGCTAACGCAGAAAGTTTCTGTATCATCTGGGGATAAAAAATCTGTATAAATGCAAATCCTAGCTGCTCGGTTTCACAAGTTATGGCCATTTTTCTATTTTAAGTACAGTTCGCTCGTGAGAGGAAGAGTCAGCCACTTTTGTATGGTCATTTTGTATGGACACAGTCATTTTTCTAAACTCTATTATTGAAAAATTTTTACATACATGAACTAAAAATTGTTCAAATTTGTTTTTTTCTCAAATTTACATGTAATTTTGTCAACGGCTCTCTGAATAATGCTGCTTTTCCAATTTTTTTCGCTTTATTCATTATGTGCAGTTTTATGCAGAATTTAAGAAATTTTAATATAATTTGCGTCATAAATGATGAAAAAAATATGCATTGTCTACTTTTTTATTTATATATAATTCATACATATCTATAAATCCACCTTTAGCGAGACCCAGGATCAACGACGAGGACGTAGTAGATGAATGACCCCATGTTTTTTTTTGTTTTTTTTTGGTATTTTTTTTCTTTTTTTTTGTTTTTATCTTTTACTACAAAACTTTTAAATGAAAACAGAATTAAAATAAAAATAAATAATTAAATAATAATACTTTAAAGATGAAGGGATGAAAATTCAACTACTGCCTTAAATAAATTTGATAAGTAAGCATCATGATGGATACTGCTGACTTTATAACGTTCCCAAAACTTCAAAAATTCAGGTGTATTGATTCACCACTTTGTTCTGACCAATACCCTAATCCATTATTCTTTTCTATAAACTTTAAACTTTCTTTAACGTGTGAAATTAGAACATGAATTTTTAAAGTTTCAGAAAGATTATCAATACTGTTTAAAGCGTTCTTTAACTCGTTGATATGAGCATCAAGAGAAGGCCCTACTTTTCCAGAGGTAAAACAGCAATTTACTACTTTATTCATTGCTTTATAAGCTGTGATATAGGGCATTATTTTATATATACCTACATCTCCGTAAATATCTTTATCATTAAGCATATCCGCATTTTTCAGTAACTTTCTACACGCGTTCCCTTCAAATGCATCTCCATGATAATTTTTAGATATTAAATTTAATTTTTTTGGCCACAATAAAGCTTTTTTTTCGCCTAATAAAGGAACTAATCCTTTCCAAAATAAATGATTAACAAAACCCTGCTGCACATGTAACTCAGGAATCACACACTTCTGAAGTACGTAAGTGTCGTCGCTTTCATCGAAAAGAGGAGAATTTATAGTGCTATGACATTCTTTGCTATATTTTTTATCTTTCCCTGCAAGGCAGTATTTTTCATAATCTGCTCTTAAGTTTCCATATGTTTTTAGTTCAGTATTATTCTCCATTCCAATTTGATGATATGAACTACTAGCATTATCGCTGCTGTTAGAATCGGGTTTACTCCTTAAATCGTGTAGAGAAACAAAACAATATGGACAAGGGTAGTCTGACGTAGCAGTTTGTTGTCCATTCACAATCAATAAAAGTTTAAAATCTGCAACAAACTTGAAAGGAATATTATTTATATTAGTTATGGCAAATAAAGTTTTCATATTAGCATGTGTTTCTTTTATATCAGGAGTTATGCATAAAAGTATCAAACCATCGACACTGGTGAGCTTACCTTTTTTACTTATGCTGCCACCTTCAGTATACAATTTTCTTTTTTTATTTTCATTCAAATCCTCAGGATTGTATTGGAAATTTTCATCATTATAAGTCTCTTCTAGAGAGCTGTCTTCAACAGCAGAGTAGTTTTCGGGAAGGATAGTTAAGCTTATTTTGAAAAAGCCTTGACCACTATCAGCCATGACTTTAACAATTACATTTCCTTGCAAATTTCTTTTTTCAATGGCACGATCAAGTAGTTCTTCGGCGTCCGCATAATCGACATGTCGCAGTGCTTTATTGGTCGACTTTTCACATTCAAATTCATATACTCCTGTTTTGTATACATCTCTTAGCGAATTCGACATTTCCGTCATGTGCTTCGAGTAATCTACAGGAATAGATTTTCGTCCCACATGACATCTTATAAAATTTGTAATTTTTTTCATCTTACTATTAGAAGCTCCTATTTTAACTTTTAAATTATCTAAAGATTCTTCATCAAATGAAACATTTTTATTTGCAACTGGATTTATTTTTATTCTTATTTGTCGACCACCAGTAGAAACATTTACATCAGAATTTTTGAATTTTCCACTCGTATCTGCATGAGAAGCAAATTTCTTCTTTATGATACTAGAAAGAAGTTGCTCTTGACTTTTTTCAGGAAGTTTTTCGACTATTTTCATTACATTACTATTTACATTATTACAAGTATGCGATTTTCCTTTACCAATTTCTTGAAAACACGTACTACATAACTTTATCGATTCTGTAGATGTAAGTTTTTGTTTCAAAGAAAGTGACTCTAATTTTTGAGATTCGTAATATCCAGCAGTAATGTCAATTTCCTTGCTCACATCTTTGAACTTACCTTTTCCTCTCTTATTCTTAACATGCCCTGTAAATCTGGCAGTCAAACAAATGTAGCAATTACAGACACTTTCAGTTAAACGAGTTATTTTTGGTAATATAATTTCGTTATATTTAGGCATATTTTGCAATTGTCTGTTAAAAATATCTTTATCAATTTCGAGAAGAGTTACAGAACAAGATTTACATATACTCAAGGGATATTTCTCATCAGTCAAATCATAATCTTTTGATATATACTGTTTTATAAGATGTTCAGTGTTTTTATTTATTAAAAACTTTTGAGGATTTACAGTTCCTAATACAATTTTTTTCCCACATGGGCCGCATACTTTTTTCTGTTGTCATTATGACAACATTTGGAAGGCATTTTTTAGATGATTTTAATCTCTTTCAACTATATTAACATAGATTATATGTGTAATGTTTATTACATTAATATTTTAATGTATTCGAAAGAGCAAGTTTTCCGTTTCATACAAACAATAAATATTACTTGCTGGGGAACGTACAGAGCGCGGCCCTCGAAGACAGGCCAACTGTTTTACGCTTATCCTGCTCCGGGCTTCGCCTCTGTCTCGTGGCAGGGCGCGGAGGGATATGCTCCTTTGTTGCGGAACTGCACCGCGCCACTATATATCACGGCAACGCGTTTATACTATATATCACGTAAATGTACACCATCGTATTGTTTTATTTTTGTTTAATATAAAATTATTTTGATCTAAATTTATTACCTCACATTTCCTTAATATAAACAATACAATTAAGCAAACAAAATGACTTCAATCAAGAGAGTAAGTTTCTTAAACTAAGAAACTTTTTAGCATGGCTGATGTAAGAAAAAAATCGTCTGTAAGTTTGTCACAAACTCCTGAATATTTTTCGGACAGCTAATACAACCGCCACGCATACGTTTATGCATATACTTCTCGATAAAGTGGCGCGGTGCAGTTCCGCAACAAAGGAGCATATCCCTCCGCGCCCTGCCACGAGACAGAGGCGAAGCCCGGAGCAGGATAAGCGTAAAACAGTTGGCCTGTCTTCGAGGGCCGCGCTCTGTACGTTCCCCAGCAAGTAATATTTATTGTTTGTATGAAACGGAAAACTTGCTCTTTCGAATACATTAAAATATTAATGTAATAAACATTACACATATAATCTATGTTAATATAGTTGAAAGAGATTAAAATCATCTAAAAAAATATTATTCCGCCATAATTTCCTTATTTATCCGAAAAATGATACTTGTCGTCATAAAATTTATTCTTTTATTCAAAGTATCGCCTACTAAAACGAAATCAAAAATTTTTCAGAATAGTGAACCCAATACCGACATAACCCAATAACCTAACAACCCGTAACACCATAACCCAATAACCTAATAACCTCATAACCCAATAACCTAATAACCTCATAACCCAATAACCCAGGAAAAACAAACCCAGAAACACAGCAACCGATGTCGACGTTGACTCGTCAACCCAAGAGTCCGACTTCGCGCGCGACTCAAAGCGAACGCGATTTTCTCAAATCTACGCTATTCACCAATGAGTCAGAAAAATTTAATGCATATGACTGGAAAGGTCTCGGAAAGACAAATACATCTAGCATAGACAGGATCTCGAGGCTCGACGGGAAGGCCCTAAAAAAGACAAACGAGCAAAGGTTGCCTCGTACTTTTGATGTTGCGCAGCAAAACACCTCGGCTGCTGATAACTCTGCTTCGTCGCATCGCAGAGCACTCTGAACAAGCTTCTCTTCAAGCTTTCGAACCTGCATTCGAAGGAGGCCTCGTGAGATTTTGATTGGCGATCATTTTATAGCGTATAATCAAAAATGTTCAGTCTCCAAAATTCGCAGCGAGCGCGTTTTTTGAAATTATACGTTATATGCGAAGCATCTGCAAAATTTTCGTCACTTTATTTGAAAAGCTGATGAAAAAATGAACAAAATGAGATTGGTCAGATTTTCCTCACTCAACGATTAAATATCGAAACGAAGGCGGAGATACGTACAAGACGCATTTCTCGTTTTATTCACCCATAATTTCCTTAATTATCCGAAAAAATGATACTTGTCGTCATAAAATTTATTCTTTTATCCAAAGTATCGCCAACTGAAACGAGATCAACAATTTTTCAGAAAAATGAACCCAATAACCGTCGCAGTGTATTGCATCAAACCTGTGTACTTTGATGGCTTTTCAGCGAGCAGAAGTTGTACATTGCTGAAAAAACGCGTTTTTGGCGGCAGTGCTCCAGAACTAAGTATAAAAATTTATAACTGTTAAAAAATTTTATCCACTAATAAATGCAGTTCATATTCCATAATAACTATTATAAAAGTCTCAATTCCGACCTTTATAAACTATTATAAATAGTTTTAAATAATTTCTATCTATTACTTTCTTTCATAACTAGTTATATACAGTTATTCATACAAGAATATTTCCGTCTGGGGATGTATTCGATTCTATATACCTCATTTTTCGAGGTTCAGTAATATATCACAGCTTTATAAATTTATAGACGAAACGCCATGGGTCTTCGAATATATATTATAAATTCGTATGAAAATAACAATATATATTAATAATAAATCCGTACAATTTGAAAAACATTTAATACAACAACGAACTTTTTTCGTAAACAGTTCTGTGGAGCTTGTATATAATAATATAGACGCCTCGCAGGACTGTTTACAAAAATTGTTCGTTGTTATACTAAATGTTTTTAAAATTGTACGGATTTTATTTATAATAATTTTGGTTATTTTTTAAGAATATATAATGCATAATCTAAGATACATAGCTTTTCGTCTGTAAAATCATAAATAAAAGCTGAGACTTTTTTCGTAAACAGTCCTGTGGAGCATGTATATTATATACTAGCTCAACAGGAACGTTTAAGAAAAAAGTTCGTTGTTAAACTAAATATTTTAAAATTGTACGGATTTTATCTAAATAATTTCTGTTATCTTTACACTAATATTTAATAAATAAAATGCTGTAACCTAATTATTTGTTTCCTTTTTTACAAATATTTAAATGAAGTCGAAGATTGGAATATTTAAAAAAAAGTCCACGGTTTCATTGAAAAATATTTTTTTTTACAATTCCGGTCGATGTTAACAATAAGTGTAGTGTTCTTAATACTTGTATGTAAATTTTCATATCATCATTCAACAAAACTCCAGCCTATAGTTTGGCTTATTGTCTGGAACAAACTCCGAAGCTATAGATTTGCAATAATATTTTAGCCAGACTTTTGACAGTTTTCTCATACACTTCTTTCTATTACACGAGGCAGAGGTGAAGCCCGGAGCAGGATAAGCGTAAAACAGTTGGCCTGTCTTCGAGGGCCGCGCTCTGTACGTTCCCCAGCAAGTAATATTTATTGTTCATATGAAACGGAAAACTTACTCTTTGGGATACATTAAAATATGAATGTAATAAACTTTACACATATCATCTATGTTAATATAGATGAAAGAGATTAAAATCATCTAAACTAAATAGAAAAATTTAATAAATCTTACTTCGAATACATGCAAACTGTTTTACGCCTATCCTGCCCCTGGCATCGCCTCCGCCTCGTGTAATAAGAAAAGGCTGAGAGAAGACTGCCTCAAAAATCGTTGCAACTGTATAGCTACGGAGACTATCCCAGACCTTTCTCAAAATAATGGAAAACAAAAGCATAGCGTTCCATCAAGACTGCTGTAACCTAATCATTTATTTCATTTTTTACAAACATTTAAATGAAGTCGATGATTGGAATATTTAAAAAAAAGTCCACGGTTTCATCGAAAAATATTATTTTTTACTCTCGTCTTAGGACCTCTCGTCTTAGACTCGTCTAGTCTAAGACGAGAGGTCAAAAGAAAACAGCCCTCCAAGAGATAGTAGTGGCGCATGAATTGAAATCTACTGCAACGATAGAACGGAAGGTCATTTTACCGCAAAGCCGCGCGAGACTCGCTTTGCCCCAGTCTTTTTTAACAACTTCAAGGAAATAAAATAAAGAAATTCAAAGTTTGTATAATATTTGACGTGAATATAATAAAATAATGTTCATAAAATATTTGTAGTAATTATATATAATATTTTAAACCATTATATTTCCATTAAAGTTTTATTATTTCCATATATTTTCTTGATATTCTACTTTATCTTGTATTGAATCATTGAATAATTGACAAGTATAAATGTCAGAATTGTATAGTACGGGCAATACAACAATGCGCATGAAGAAGACGAGAAATAGAGCGTCGTCGAAATGTCTTTGAAATTAAGAAAATTGTATATAATTGATTATTTAAATTTTTTTTTAACTATTTTGTAGCAGCGAATTCTTTTTATTTATCGTATTCCGAAATGCATATCTTTACTCATACACAAAAACCAAATATAAATAATAGTTTAACAAACATATTTTTTATGCTTTTTGGCACGGTTAGCATGTAAAAAGGAACTAAAGGCTACGGAATAAAAAAGGAATACTTATTTTTGTTACAATTTAAAATTTTTTATTAAAGAAAATGTACTCGTCGTCACAAAATTCACACAATTCTCGGCTTTTGCGAGATTCGCTAATGCATACAATACAAAAGAGGATAAATAGTTTTTAAAATATATTAGATCATTCCATTATGTGAAACTGGAAGGGACAAAATAAGGTTTTATAAAAAATATAAAATGCTAAAAATATTCCTAAAAATATTACTTATTAATAATTGATTAAATATTAATTAAATTAAATTCTAATATACAAGCATATTTGTTCTGTCCATTGGTATGTTCACTAATGTTAAATTTTTCCATGACAACTGCTTCGAAATTCAGTAAATCTAACGCTATTTTCAGAAACTCCTTTTAAAAATAGATATAACTATAGTTTACGTCGATCACTTTATCACGCACATATATACAATTACACTGCTAACCTAACATAATTTGTAAATAATTAAAAATACAACTAAACTCGAAAGGTCTCTAGTACTGATAAACAAAAGCTACGAACTCGCTTTTAAAAATCCTAACGTCATGCACAGCCATACACACTCCATAATATCTAAACGTAAACACTCACACTGAAACTATATAAATCGCGAACTCAACCGCAATCTCTCTTCGCCCTCTGGGCCGCGATCTGCCGCTGAAAAACTTTACTCAATATTTCACTTTTTTCATTATCGTGCACTTGCTGCGGCGATGGCTTCTTGACAGCCTTAGCGACGCGCTGACGCTTGGACGATGTTCCCGATGGATCAGCGGCTGTTGATTTCCGCTTGCGCTTCGGGCTTCCTGGCATCGGACCGTCGAAAGTTTCCGACGCAGCTTCGACGTTGGTACTGGAGAGAGGCGTATGGCTGTCGCGAGAGTTGAATAGCTCGTCGTACTGCCGGTCGATGCTTCTTGCGCAGCGCTCCTTGTCCTCGTCGGCGAACGGCAGGTCGTCGTACATGTAGAGCGACTTGGATTCCTCGGGGTCGAGGATCAAAACCCGAGGAGTCGGTGGCCGGCAAGCGTTGCCGTCCTCGTCGATGTACGGCTTGCTGGGCTCGCTGTTCTCCTCCGGTGTCCGAAAGACGAGCTCCTCGTCGAACTCCTCGTGCTGCACAGGAGGGAAGGAGCCGAAGAGATCCTTCAAGTGTTTGGCGATCTCGGCTTTACGACGATCCACCAGAGCTGCTGCCATTGTTGTGATGGCCCTGTGTCACTTGTTGCACCACCGAAAGTTTGGTTACTTGTGAAGGAGATCGTTTGAAGGCAACTCGTGAATGATGATTGACTCCGGGGCTGTATATATAGGCTCTAAAGGGGGAGATTGAGTCACTAAGGGCTTCGGCCGGCTAATCGGTAATTGGCCGACTGTTGGGTGCCTAATCCAATAGGATTGTTTGCTGGAAGATCGCTTCGGCCGGCTAATCGGCTATTGGTCGACTGTTGGGTGCCTAATCCAATAGGATTGTTTGCTGGGAGATCGTTTAATGCCTTTACGAGCTTTTCAGAAAATAGACTCGGTAGGGGGAGCTCGAAGCTTGTTATTGCAGAAATGTTCGATGCAATGAAAGTGCATTTAAAAGTTTTTATTATTTATTTACTAGAAATTTTTTTGTTCTTAACATTTTAAAAGCTTTTTTCTGTAAAATAATCGTACGTAAAACAATGTATGATTGATTCATTTTAATAATGAAAGACGCCTTTTATGATTATTATTGTAAAAATGTATCAATCTTTCGAGAGTAATGGTTAAATCATCAAAGAGTATATGAGTATAAATAATTTAATAATTTGACACAGTTAATTAATTATAGATATTATACATATTTTCTTTATACTATATATCACGTAAATGTACACCATCGTATTGTTTTATTTTTCTTTAATATAAAATTATTTTGATCTAAATTTATTACCTCACATTTCCTTAATATAAACAATACAATTAAGCAAACAAAATGACTTCAATCAAGACAGTAAGTTTCTTAAACTAAGAAACTTTTTAGCATGGCTGATGTAAGAAAAAAATCGTCTGTAAGTTTGTCACAAACTCATGAATGTTTTTCGGACAGCTAATACAACCGCCACGCATACGTTTATGCATATACTTCTCGATAAAGTGGCGCGGTGCAGTTCCGCAACAAAGGAGCATATCCCTCCGCGCCCTGCCACGAGACAGAGGCGATGCCCGGAGCAGGATAAGCGTAAAACAGTTGGCCTGTCTTCGAGGGCCGCGCTCTGTACGTTCCCCAGCAAGTAATATTTATTGTTTGTATGAAACGGAAAACTTGCTCTTTCGAATACATTAAAATATTAATGTAATAAACATTACACATATAATCTATGTTAATATAGTTGAAAGAGATTAAAATCATCTAAAAAAATATTATTCCGCCATAATTTCCTTATTTATCCGAAAAATGATACTTGTCGTCATAAAATTTATTCTTTTATTCAAAGTATCGCCTACTAAAACGAAATCAAAAATTTTTCAGAATAGTGAACCCAATACCGACATAACCCAATAACCTAACAACCCGTAACACCATAACCCAATAACCTAATAACCTCATAACCCAATAACCTAATAACCTCATAACCCAATAACCCAGGAAAAACAAACCCAGAAACACAGCAACCGATGTCGACGTTGACTCGTCAACCCAAGAGTCCGACTTCGCGCGCGACTCAAAGCGAACGCGATTTTCTCAAATCTACGCTATTCACCAATGAGTCAGAAAAATTTAATGCATATGACTGGAAAGGTCTCGGAAAGACAAATACATCTAGCATAGACAGGATCTCGAGGCTCGACGGGAAGGCCCTAAAAAAGACAAACGAGCAAAGGTTGCCTCGTACTTTTGATGTTGCGCAGCAAAACACCTCGGCTGCTGATAACTCTGCTTCGTCGCATCGCAGAGCACTCTGAACAAGCTTCTCTTCAAGCTTTCGAACCTGCATTCGAAGGAGGCCTCGTGAGATTTTGATTGGCGATCATTTTATAGCGTATAATCAAAAATGTTCAGTCTCCAAAATTCGCAGCGAGCGCGTTTTTTGAAATTTTACGCTATATGCGAAGCATCTGCAAAATTTTCGACACTTTATTCGAAAAGCTGATGAAAAAATGAACAAAATGAGATTGGTCAGATTTTCCTCACTCAACGATTAAATATCGAAACGAAGGCGGAGATACGTACAAGACGCATTTCTCGTTTTATTCACCCATAATTTCCTTAATTATCCGAAAAAATGATACTTGTCGTCATAAAATTTATTCTTTTATCCAAAGTATCGCCAACTGAAACGAGATCAACAATTTTTCAGAAAAATGAACCCAATAACCGTCGCAGTGTATTGCATCAAACCTGTGTACTTTGATGGCTTTTCAGCGAGCAGAAGTTGTACATTGCTGAAAAAACGCGTTTTTGGCGGCAGTGCTCCAGAACTAAGTATAAAAATTTATAACTGTTAAAAAATTTTATCCACTAATAAATGCAGTTCATATTCCATAATAACTATTATAAAAGTCTCAATTCCGACCTTTATAAACTATTATAAATAGTTTTAAATAATTTCTATCTATTACTTTCTTTCATAACTAGTTATATACAGTTATTCATACAAGAATATTTCCGTCTGGGGATGTATTCGATTCTATATACCTCATTTTTCGAGGTTCAGTAATATATCACAGCTTTATAAATTTATAGACGAAACGCCATGGGTCTTCGAATATATATTATAAATTCGTATGAAAATAACAATATATATTAATAATAAATCCGTACAATTTGAAAAACATTTAATACATCAACGAACTTTTTTCGTAAACAGTCCTGTGGAGCTTGTATATAATAATATAGACGCCTCGCAGGACTGTTTACAAAAATTGTTCGTTGTTATACTAAATGTTTTTAAAATTGTACGGATTTTATTTATAATAATTTTGGTTATTTTTAAGAATATATAATGCATAATCTAAGATACATAGCTTTTCGTCTGTAAAATCATAAATAAAAGCTGAGACTTTTTTCGTAAACAGTCCTGTGGAGCATGTATATTATATACTAGCTCAACAGGACCGTTTAAGAAAAAAGTTCGTTGTTAAACTAAATATTTTAAAATTGTACGGATTTTATCTAAATAATTTCTGTTATCTTTACACTAATATTTAATAAATAAAATGCTGTAACCTAATTATTTGTTTCCTTTTTTACAAATATTTAAATGAAGTCGAAGATTGGAATATTTAAAAAAAAGTCCACGGTTTCATTGAAAAATATTTTTTTTTACAATTCCGGTCGATGTTAACAATAAGTGTAGTGTTCTTAATACTTGTATGTAAATTTTCATATCATCATTCAACAAAACTCCAGCCTATAGTTTGGCTTATTGTCTGGAACAAACTCCGAAGCTATAGATTTGCAATAATATTTTAGCCAGACTTTTGACAGTTTTCTCATACACTTCTTTCTATTACACGAGGCAGAGGTGAAGCCCGGAGCAGGATAAGCGTAAAACAGTTGGCCTGTCTTCGAGGGCCGCGCTCTGTACGTTCCCCAGCAAGTAATATTTATTGTTCATATGAAACGGAAAACTTACTCTTTGGGATACATTAAAATATGAATGTAATAAACTTTACACATATCATCTATGTTAATATAGATGAAAGAGATTAAAATCATCTAAACAAAATAGAAAAATTTAATAAATCTTACTTCGAATACATGCAAACTGTTTTACGCCTATCCTGCCCCTGGCATCGCCCCGCCTCGTGTAATAAGAAAAGGCTGAGAGAAGACTGCCTCAAAAATCGTTGCAAATGTATAGCTACGGAGACTATCCCAGACCTTTCTCAAAATAATGGAAAACAAAAGCATAGCGTTCCATCAAGACTGCTGTAACCTAATCATTTATTTCATTTTTTACAAACATTTAAATGAAGTTGATGATTGGAATATTTAAAAAAAAGTCCACGGTTTCATCGAAAAATATTATTTTTTACTCTCGTCTTAGGACCTCTCATCTTAGACTCGTCTAGTCTAAGACGAGAGGTCAAAAGAAAACAGCCCTCCAAGAGATAGTAGTGGCGCATGAATTGAAATCTACTGCAACGATAGAACGGAAGGTCATTTTACCGCAAAGCCGCGCGAGACTCGCTTTGCCCCAGTCTTTTTTAACAACTTCAAGGAAATAAAATAAAGAAATTCAAAGTTTGTATAATATTTGACGTGAATATAATAAAATAATGTTCATAAAATATTTGTAGTAATTATATATAATATTTTAAACCATTATATTTCCATTAAAGTTTTATTATTTCCATATATTTTCTTGATATTCTACTTTATCTTGTATTGAATCATTGAATAATTGACAAGTATAAATGTCAGAATTGTATAGTACGGGCAATACAACAATGCGCATGAAGAAGACGAGAAATAGAGCGTCGTCGAAATGTCTTTGAAATTAAGAAAATTGTATATAATTGATTATTTAAATTTTTTTTTAACTATTTTGTAGCAGCGAATTCTTTTTATTTATCGTATTCCGAAATGCATATCTTTACTCATACACAAAAACCAAATATAAATAATAGTTTAACAAACATATTTTTTATGCTTTTTGGCACGGTTAGCATGTAAAAAGGAACTAAAGGCTACGCAATAAAAAAGGAATACTTATTTTTGTTACAATTTAAAATTTTTTATTAAAGAAAATGTACTTGTCGTCACAAAATTCACACAATTCTCGGCTTTTGCGAGATTCGCTAATGCATACAATACAAAAGAGGATAAATAGTTTTTAAAATATATTAGATCATTCCATTATGTGAAACTGGAAGGGACAAAATAAGGTTTTATAAAAAATATAAAATGCTAAAAATATTCCTAAAAATATTACTTATTAATTAAATTAAATTCTAATATACAAGCATATTTGTTCTGTCCATTGGTATGTTCACTAATGTTAAATTTTTCCATGACAACTGCTTCGAAATTCAGTAAATCTAACGCTATTTTCAGAAACTCCTTTTAAAAATAGATATAACTATAGTTTACGTCGATCACTTTATCACGCACATATATACAATTACACTGCTAACCTAACATAATTTGTAAATAATTAAAAATACAACTAAACTCGAAAGGTCTCTAGTACTGATAAACAAAAGCTACGAACTCGCTTTTAAAAATCCTAACGTCATGCACAGCCATACACACTCCATAATATCTAAACGTAAACACTCACACTGAAACTATATAAATCGCGAACTCAACCGCAATCTCTCTTCGCCCTCTGGGCCGCGATCTGCCGCTGAAAAACTTTACTCAATATTTCACTTTTTTCATTATCGTGCACTTGCTGCGGCGATGGCTTCTTGACAGCCTTAGCGACGCGCTGACGCTTGGACGATGTTCCCGATGGATCAGCGGCTGTTGATTTCCGCTTGCGCTTCGGGCTTCCTGGCATCGGACCGTCGAAAGTTTCCGACGCAGCTTCGACGTTGGTACTGGAGAGAGGCGTATGGCTGTCGCGAGAGTTGAATAGCTCGTCGTACTGCCGGTCGATGCTTCTTGCGCAGCGCTCCTTGTCCTCGTCGGCGAACGGCAGGTCGTCGTACATGTAGAGCGACTTGGATTCCTCGGGGTCGAGGATCAAAACCCGAGGAGTCGGTGGCCGGCAAGCGTTTAGGTTCCGCTCGGATTCGTTGATGTTATGTGAATTGGGTCCGAGGATGAGGCAGGAAGAGGGTGACGTGGCGAGAAATGTGTTTGAAGCGAAGGGGGGTGAGCGGGAGACGCGCGCGAGGTTGGTACGTAGTAAGGAAATTAGTGTTTCGTGGTCGATGTTTTTTAGGTTTCTCGTGCGTATAACCTTAGTGAAGGTTGGAGGTTTGGTGCAGCAAATGTCAATTTCGATGAAGTCGTGGCCTGCAATAAAAGGAGCCTCAGATTTGGTCAGTGATTGGACTGAAGAGAGGTCCTTGACCACGAATAGGTCAAGCCATGTGTGGGAGCGATTGGTGTGATAGGTGGGTTCGGATGGGACTAGAGAAAGGGAGTGCGATTCTACGAGTATAAGGGCGCTTAGGTGGTTGGAAGCGGCGTTTGGGACGGCCATGTTGATGTTAAAGTCGCCTGTGACGATAACGTTTGTGTAATGTGGGAGGTAGGTGGGGAGACAATTGAAGAAGTGCATAGGATATGCTGCAGAGGGGCGCCGATAAACAACAGCTACAAGTATTTTTATAGAAGTGTTTATTAATTCACATATAAGAAATTCGGGCGTATTATCGTATATAGGATTAGATTGCGCTAATATTTTTACTTTGTAATTATCATGCACATATAGTCCGACGCCTCCACCTGCTTTCCCATCGCGGTCCACTCTAAAGAGGTTAAGCTTGTCGATCGCTAGGTGAGAATCCGGCTCATTTTCTACCAAAAAGGTTTCAGTCACGGCGAGAATGTCGTACGCACGAGCGGAACAATGCTGCTCTATAAGGGCGAAGTGGGCTGGAGTGTTCAGTCTGTTAGCATTAATGTG
Organism: Gastracanthus pulcherrimus; assembly: GCA_949152435.1. Classification (NCBI taxonomy): domain Eukaryota; kingdom Metazoa; phylum Arthropoda; class Insecta; order Hymenoptera; family Pteromalidae; genus Gastracanthus; species Gastracanthus pulcherrimus. Next base: position 23,511,154 of record OX424572.1, on the reverse strand, counting down.
GCCAATTCGTAAGAAATCGCGATTTCGTGCTGGCACCGACCGAGCTAGAGACTGTCATGCAGTTGTGGGCGCGGCTAAGGTCTCGGGCAAGGGCTCGAGCGCCGCGAGGTCGGCCTCGTCATAAACAGGGATGAGAGGTGAGTTTCGTGTTTGTCGCATGCAAACGACCAAGTTTTTCACGATTGGTCGGTCGTAGCGGAGAGCCTTGGACGCAGTAAGCGCTTTACTATAAAGTATATATACGGGCTTGGGCCACACAGGGCTTATGTAGACTTTGCCTTTGCCGCCGACTCCGAAGATGGTTTGCGCGTCTGTATTTTTTAAGCTGCTCGCTTTCTTTAGAACTGCATCTCGTATGGTTGGTGACGTAAACTTAATTACGAAGGCTTGAGCGGGAGGAGGCGCGGAAACGCCGCCTAAATCGTTAGCCGAACTGCCGGGCTGCTCTAGATGTGCCTTGCCGGGCCACGGTCGCATCTCGAGTGAGTGGAACATGAGGTTGGCGAACCCAATTGCGGAGAGTACTTTTTCGTCTAGTTGAGGTGGTTGGGCATCGGCAATAACGGGGATACCAGAAATTCGTATTTCGCACGGGTCTTCCAGAGTGCATTTCTGAGAAACGGCGGCGATCTCGGACCTTAAAACATTGAGTTCGGTAGTGTGCTTAACGTCTACTTCTTGAAATTTGCTCTCTAGGGCACTGACGCGGGTCGCAAGATTTTTAATTTCAGCGGCATTGTTTTCAAGTGCTGTCTTGTTCTCGGAGTTAGCTTTCCGGAATTCGTTTAAAAAGGTACGAAAATATGCAGGAGCATCTGGATCGGACATATTTGTGGGTGCTGTGAACGACTGTGGCTGAATCAAACGACGCGGTGTTAGTATTTTTGTTGAAGCAGCTGGCGTGAGAAAAGTCGTAATACAGCGAGGAAGAAGAAGAAGAAGAAGAAGAAGAAGAAGAAGAAGAAAGAGAGAGCGTGCACAGCGCGCGGGGTTCCCCCCAGCGCCTTGCCGAGGGACCGGTGTCTGCGGTATCGGCTAGCAGCGACGGAGCTTCGTAGGCAGGAGAGCGGAGAGAGAGAGAGAGAGAGAGAGAGAGAGAGAGAGAGAGAGAGAGAGAGAGAGAGAGAGAGAGAGATCCTACTACACGTTGCCGCGAAGCTTACTCTAAAATTTAGCTTTGTGGATTAATTATTGCACGAGTGTGTGAAAAAGAGAGAGAAGCTAAAACTATGTACTTACATTGACCTGTAAAGGATTGAAGCACAATAACATTTTTATATTGTAATAAGAATTAATTAATTAATTATTTTTATTATTGTAAAAACTTAAAATTTATTACAAAAACTATTTTATATTAAAGTTTTTAAAAAATTTACATTTTATAAAAAAAAACTTTTTATTATGGCACATTCTTATTGACACTTTTTTTTTAACCGCAATCCTTTCATGAATTAATTCTTTAGTGATAAGTCAAGTGGTTCTTCTTCTTGATTAATCTCTTCTTCCTCGACAACCCTCGGCGATGGTTGATCCTCACGCGGGAGCACTGGAAGGCCCCTGTCTTCCGGCTCCCGCGAAGCTGGCGTATCACCCGTAAACGCGCAGATGCACGCGCGTGTCCGGCAGTCATTGCATCGAAAGCGGGTACACCGACAACATCATATCCACTTCACTGACAGTTGTGTGCCACGATGATGGCGTTTATTGCAAACGGCACACTTTTCTCCTGCTTTGATGTAGTGGAGCACTTCGATACGAACCGCACTGTCGTACTCTTTTAAATCAGCGTTCTGATTGTAGTATTCGTTAATACTATTAATCATTTTGTTCATGTCACTTGTCAGTCTCTCAATGCACTCTTTAATATTGTTATACAAAACTGTTTTTTTATACAATTTTTTCTTTATTTGATCATACCTTTTTCCTTAAGTTCCAGTTTACTCTCAAGAGCAGCGATCGCTTTTTAACGCATGGTCAGATATAATAGAAATTTGGACACGTCTGTACTGTCGAACGTCTAAAATCAATCTAAGATGTCGCCGGCGACATCGACGACAACCCCACTACAAAATCACTGAGAGACCACCCGGAAGAGCATCGTTTTGTGTTTAAAAATTACTCATATACCTATATGAGAGAATTCAATGAGGCAGTATTAGAATTCGTGGTACGTAATAAAAATCCGCGTCAAAATGAATTTTTTTTCACGAGTATAGGCAAGCGCTACTCTAATCTTGAGAACGTTTCTTTACATATATGGTTCGTATTCTGTAAACAGAAAAATACTTTATACATCCGTTAGCGGTGGCGTCGGCAGTTTGCTCTCTGCCTCTAGGAAATTTAGATTGGTATGAGTGTGATATTTTTTTCTACATTTTTCACTATCGAGCTTCGTAAAACAAAACGTGTGCACGTGCTACGATCTGAATTTAATAGCAAAGCTAAGAAGTAAAGCACTCGCGTAAAAATGAATCAGTGGAACCGGAGCATAGTCCGAGTTTAAGAGTTATATTCTCTTTTACACGGTAGCCGCCAAAGTTGCCACTGTCGCTCTCACAGCCCCTTTGTATATGAGATGACTCGAACATCAAAATTTGCGGCTGGCCTTTTTTCCGACAGCACCCCACCACTTTCAAGTATAGCTCTGCAGCGTCTTATAAAAGAATAACGCCTACTGACTACCCTTTTAGTGATAATGCGCACAGTAGCAAGGGTAGATCTAGCAAGCATGGAGAAGGCAAATCAATGTGAATTGCGAGACATAATTTTTAAAATTGAATCGTCATTAAGATTCGAATACTACCCGGTTTGGCGAAGGTGTAACCGTATGTGGCGCAGGCGTGTGCATACGATGACGCGTGTAGCATTAGAGCGCGAGTTAAACTTTTTACTGAACCAGTGTGGATTTCGCAGACTGGCACGTTTTTTTGCGCAAGGGGTTTTCAAGCGCACACCTACATCTATAATTTTAGCCGGTCAGTTCATCAAATGAATGAATATGCAAAATATGAGTGTTTTAAAAAATTTAATGGATGCATACGAGGAGCAGCATGGTTAGTAAAAAAATTAGTAAAAACATTTTTTATTAATAAAAAATATTTAATAAAATTAAATTTTTTGGCTTTTAACAGATTATTTGCTGATAATAGTGACACGACAGTGATACGACTTTTTATGAAGACACAGCACGTGATGAATGGAGTGATAATGCGGTAATCGGAACGAGTAGCGACCCTTACGATGCATTGGATGAAGAGGAGGGTGAGGGGGAGCTCGAGCAGCGGCTGCAGCAGCAGCACGTTGCGCGCAGTATTCCCGCATCTCCTGAGTCAAGCGACCAATTGGTAGTGGGGAAAGGTGTACGTGTAGAGGAGGAGGATGGATATGAGGAGGAGGAGCAGAAGCAACATCGGCTACCTTCTCAGCAAGATGAACAACAACAGCAACATCATATAATTCCTGACTCCGATAATGAGGTGAAAAATGTATCTGCAGAAAATTTAAATGTAGAACAGGATGGAAATGTTAGCCCCAGTAGCAGCGATGATATGATTTACGAAACATCATCAGACGAAGGCAATTATGAGGTATCGCGTCAGAGATTGCAATTTGGTCAAATAATTGCACAAAATTATCGAGAGCCTAGAAGTGCTGTGATGCGGCTTTTAGTAAGCAAGATCCCTTCTACAAGCAACAGCAATGACAACGATGTAAGTGATAGCGAAGCTGCCCGACAGTATGGCATTCATGCGCTTACATCTTTTTACATGCGTCGTCCTTGTCCAAGGGAAAGAATGTTTCATCGTGTCAGTGAGGATGGACGGAGAATGACATATCCATTAGATCGTCAAGTAAATGAATGTAAGTTTAAAAATAAAAATAAATTTTTTATTTCATTTTTTTCATTGTTATATATATATATATATATATATATATATATATATATATATATATATATATATATATATATATATATATATATATATATATATATATATATATAACAATGAAAAAAATGAAATAAAAAATTTATTTTTATTTTTAAACTTACATTCATTTACTTGACGATCCAATGGACTGCGTTGGTCGAATGCATGATATGTCATTCTCCGTCCATCCTCACTGACACGATGAAACATTCTTTCCCTTGGACAAGGACGACGCATGTAAAAAGATGATTCCTCTGAATTATTTAATCTTCTTATATATATATATATATATATATATATATATATATATATATATGTTTTAAAGTCATTCGAAGAAGATTAAATAATTCAGAGGAAATACCAGAAGCATTATCTAATCCGGAGTATTTAATAGTTTATAGGCAACGATTTATGGATGTGCCTTGCGCAATGGAGATTAGGTGGTTTCACGATATGACTGAAGACGAAAATTCTGCTCTGTATACGGAGACTAATTTGACAGATCTTTATGAACGCGCTCGCGAAAGTTTTAATGGCTCTTCACACAATGACTTTAATGAAAAAATAAATTTAATAAATATTTGTATTTGTAAAAATTGATTATTTCAAATAAAAATTTCAGTCAATGATGCATCAAACAATATTTCTCCGAGTCCAGAAATACCTTCATCACCCTCTTCTACGGGCTCTTTATGGCCTTCTTTACGGCCTTCGCCAGAGCCTGCATATTCACCACCGCATCAGCAACAGCAGCAGCAGCCGCTGGCAGCATGCCACAGGTTGTACAACGATGTATGTGTCATCGAGCAGCAAACGAGCGAGCGAGAGAGCGAGAGAGATAGAGATCCGATACAAATAGGTGCCGGAGCTACTGCGGCGATGGTGGCTACAGGGGCCCCAGATCAAGATGTGTACTATATTTCTCCCTGGTAATAGGTTCGTCATACTGAGGAGAGTGAGCAATATGTACGAAAGTTTAACGTGACAGGTAGACGATTTTTACTTCGTGTAATCGATCCACCGTCAGAACGTATAAATCCTGTTATTTGGTTAGAGGCGGTTATGCGTAACATTCATGCTTATTTATGCTCACTTGCTTCGTCCGAAAATGACTTGATAGGGGTAAGTGTGAGAAGTGAATATTTTGCACACGGTGCCGCTGGTCTATCGCTCAGACCTATCGAGAATTTTATTTGCGAAGACTTGTAGGAATTGATCAGTAATTTGACTCAAAGTAACAAGGATTTTCAAATTGATAATACTTTTGTTTTACAAGCGGTGTTTATAGATATGCCGCGTCATTCGTGATGGACGTAGAAAAATGCAAAAGGATAGGGCGGATCAACTCGTGCGTGATGCTAGTGTTATAATACCCGACGGAGGTTGCGGAATGCGCGAGATAAAAAAATTTCAAGATTTTTTTTTTACCCAACGGTATAGCAATTGTTGTTTACGATAAAAATAATTTTGGAAGCGGTGAACCGGCTTTTTTTGACGGGCGCGACGATTTGATGACGGCTGATATCGAGTTTCATGGAAATATTAACCTTCTTTATGATTCGGAAGCGCGCCACTTTGACACAATATTAAAATTAACTGGGATAGCGAAAACAAAGTTTTTTTGCTCCTTTTGCAACAAACACTACTATCACGTTGATCAACACGTACGTAAGCAAATTTGTCCTTACTGTTTCGTTTCACCTGCATGTAAACCCGAAAGTATAAATACAATTAAATGCTATTCATGCAACCGAGATTTCATTGATAAGGCTTGTTATGAAAACTACAAAAGAGATGGTTCTTAAAAAAAAAATAATAAAAAATTGTGATGTTTTGAAAATGTGTAGAAAATGTTGCAAGTTGACGCATTGTAATCGCGGAAAGCACGAATGCGGTGTTTTTTGGTGTAGATTTTGTGGAAAGCGTCACAGAATTAACGATATGTGTTATATGCGACCAAAAAATGGCGATGACGGTAGAAAAAAAACTGCGCAGAACCAGCCACCAGCTCTAAAAAAATACCTGTTTATATTTTACCATTTTGAGACACGTCAGGATACTGCTTATCGAAATCACAGAACGACAAAAGTGCACATACCTAATCTCTGCGTAGCGCAGCAAGTGTGTACCGATTGTCTAGATTCGGACGATATGACACAATGGTGCAATACTTGTGGGATTCGCGAATATATTTTTAGCAAGGAATCGGGAAAAGAATTAATAGAAATTTGCATTCGTGAAAAGTCGACATTTAGGGGCCTGCGGCGGCTCAGTCGGTAGAGTGTCGGATTCCCACGCCGGTGACCCGGGTTCGAATCCTAGTCTCTGCCGATTGATACAAGCACCTCTGTAAAAATTACATGTGCTTTGTTTACAAACACACCGCAGACCCCCGTCGTCGATTAGCAGCACCACATGGGAGCATAAACATGGCGACGTTAAAAAAAAAAAAAAAAAAAAAGTCGACATTTGAACAAATAATACGTATAGCGCCCAACGCACGCGGGTTTGACACACAATTTATTTTAAAAAGTTAACAGAGCAATCGAGCCAAGTTTTACCGAGTGTTATTCTTAACGGTCAAAATATCATTACGTTGCAACTCGAGCGAACAAAGTTTATAGATAGTTTAAAATATTTTCACATGAAGTTGAGCGCGCTACCGAGCACTTTTGATTTACCTGTTAGCATTAAAAAAGGTTATTTTCCGCATCTATTTAATAAGTTTGAAAATCAACATTACGTAGGCCCACTACCCGCGGCCAAATTTTACGCAGCAGGTTCAATGTCAGATCGCGATAGAGATACATTTTACGCTTGGTATAATGATAATGTACCTCATTATATTTTCGACTTTGAACGAGAAATTCTTATGTACTCGTATTGCCGCTCTGACGTTGAGATCTTCAGACGCGCATGTTTGGCTTTTAGAAAAATATTTCTCTCTGTCGGGGATACAGATCCTTTTGTACATGCAACCACGGTCGCATCAGCTTGTTCACACGTATTTAGAAAAAAAATTTTACTACCCAATAGCATAGGTATAATTCCACCAAACGGCTAGAGACCCGCCGACAGGCACTCAGGGAAATTCATCGAATGGTTATTGCAGTGCGAGCGTGAAATAGGTTGAGAAATAATACACGCGGGAAGAGCTCGAGAGTTTAGGTTAAGCGAGGGATTTTTAGTAGACGGATATTTACACCCGGAAGCTGCAATTCACGCTCACGACAGGGGTACAGTTTTCGAGTTCCAAGGCTGCTACACGCACGGATGTCCAAAATGGTTTAAAAATAATCGCGATAAAATTTTAATGTATGGTCGCTCTTTTAACGAATCTTACGAGAACGCACGTGCAAAAATCGCTCGAATAAAGTCTCTCGGTTACGAAACGCGTGAAATTTGGGAGTGCGAATTCGAACGCATAAAAATGGAAAATCCAGAAATTTTTCGTTACGTATCAAATCATCCGCTTATCAGTAAAATAACTTTAAATCCGCGCGACGCATTTTACGGTGGCAGGACAGAAAATATTGTCACGTATTACAAAGCTAAAGAAGGCCAAAAAATTAAGTATACATACATTTGTTCACTGTATCCTTACGTGTGTAAGAGAGGCCAGTTTCCACTCGGACATCCACGCATTCTCGTTGGCACGGCGTATGAAGAACTGACGGGCGGTAAGAACAACTATTTAACGCGCGTAGAAAGCCTCGTAAAATATAAATTTTGCCACCGCGTAAATTATTTCTACCTTTATTACCTATAAAAATGCATAATCGACTATTATTCGCACTGTGTAGTTCTTGCTGTGAAAAAATGCAACAAGAAGACTGTAACCACGAAGAGATTCACGAACGCGAGTTCACTGCCATATGGGGGGCCGACGAGTTGAGAAAAGCCATTGAACTTGGATACGAAATCACTGAAATATATATAATTTGGCAGTATCGGATGGCGCGCTTCGATCCGCGCACGAGTGAAGGAGGCTTGTTTGCCGGTTACGTAAACTTATTTTTGAAAATAAAGCAGCAAGCGAGCGCCTGGCCGTCTTGGTGTGAGAATGAGATTAGTAAAATGCAATATTTGTAAGAGTACGAGCGAGACGAGGGAATCAAGTTAGAGCGCGAAAAGATAGAAAAAAATGCAGGCTTGCGTGCCGTTGCAAAACTCTGCTTAAACTCTTTTTGGGGTAAATTTGGCCAGCGTAGTAATTTGAAACAAACTGAAATAATAAATACGCGAAAAGATCTTCTTAAACCCCTAGTAGACCCTGAAAAAGAAGTATTTGATGTATTGCTCGTAAGTAATGAAGTTTTGTATGTTAATTGACAGTTTAGAGAAGAGGTTGTAGCACCCACCCCGCACACAAACGTCGTTATTGCCGCGTATACTACCGCACAGGCTCGTCTCAAATTATATAGTTTTTTGAAACCCCTATCGGCGAGAATTCTTTACTATAACACAGATTCGTGTGTGTTCGTGTGTAATAAGGGTGCTGCAAACGAATACAGACCCACTTTCGGCTCTTTATTAGGTGATATGACGGATGAGTTAAAAAGTTACGGGGAAGGAACCTACATTCATACATTTCTATCCGGTGGCCCAAAATTTTACGCATTTCGAGCACTCACCCCCTCTACGGATGCTACTATAGAGTGTTGCAAAATCAAGGGAATATGTTTAAGTTTTATGAATTCTAAAAAAATAAATTTTGAAAGTATTAGTTCTCCTCGATCGTACATTTTACGATGAAAGAAAAGAAAATGTAATCATACCGTGCAATGACGAGGCTGAAGTAGAAAAAGAAGAAAGTGCAAACAATATTAAAATAAAATTGTAACGCCCGATGAAACGAAAACGTGTTGCATTGCTTTGAAAAAAAGACGATACGTTTCGCAAAGTTTGTTTTTACCTTTTGGCTACAAGCACTAAATAATTAAGTTGCTATTATGTAAAATATTTAATAAAATTATGAAAATAAATTTATTCTAATCAAATATTTATTTTTTCTTTACGTGTATGTATCATATGTACGTATCTGCATAATATAACATATGCACGTGCTCGTATAAGCTTAGCCCCACGCGTGCGTGTTTGCTCGTATAAGCTTCTCAGTGCGCGCGCACGCAGTACTAGCTTATACACTGAGAGAATACATCGGTCAGACTTGCTGAACTGTTCGGTAGTTTTGACCGAAGTGAGTTCGGTAGAATGTATAAGGCAAGAATTGAGGAACAACTTCGGCAGCTGAGTCTCCATGCGTCGCGCTACGCTCCTAACCTCATTTTTTCACAAATAATGAATATTTTAATGAATTTCTTATTTTTTTGTTACTGTAACCTTTTTATATATGATTAGTTAGTCTAAGTTACATTTTAGATGTTCTACTTTAACCTTATTTCTGTTTACCTTATCACAAACGTGATAATGAGGCTACAATAAAGCGCAACACCACACATCACTTTTAATACACATCCGCCAAAACAGCCAAACTGTTCCGCAGTTTTTACCGAACTCCTCTCTCAGTGTACACCGCGGTGATGAGCTTATCCACGCGGAACGTGCGTGCGCGCGCGCGTAAGAAGCTAATATACGCGCACCCGTGTCGCACTGCGTCGTCACGACGTCTCGCCCGGTGCGTATATATACTATTAATAGCCAATGGACACTCTATGTAATAAATAGAAATGGATATTTACTATTTTAAAAAAAATCTTACCATGAGTCGCTTCACTTGGTTCTGGGACTCCGACGCCACTATCAGAATTCAAGTCTTTCCTAGGGCTTAGCCTCCGTAATTTAAAATTAGTGGATGAGATAGGAATCATAGCTAAAAAAATTGGTTGTTAGTCGAAATTATTCTCTTTTTTACTAGAATCATATAAATATTATAAATGTTGTACACTCAGTTGTACATATAAACGTTAAGCATTTTCAATACAATTACTTTGAGAAAAAAAAGGTTTAAGTTAATTATAGGCAACATTTATAGGAAAGATATAGTTCATTAATATTTTTTCGAGTTATTTCATCATAATACTAAGTTAAATAAAATTAATTAAAATAAAAATAAATGGATTTGTCATGCAATACTTATTTTAATCGTACAATCGGATTAATTCGGATTTTATTCATGCTTGAGTATTTCTAATACACAACTGTAATGCATTTTTCTCAGAATTAGGAAATATTCAACTAAAATTCAGATAATAACATTAGATGCTTACTACTTTATCTACATAAAAAGTGGAACAAAAAGTTAGTATTTTTTGATAAATCATACTAGAAATGCTTATATAATATATATATATAATATGAACTGATAACAGAACGATCAATGTTACTGAAGGTAGTGGAGGCACGATGAAAAAATTCGTTTATTATTAAATAAGACAAATACACGGACAACAACACAAACTTAAACACAACAGGGATCACAAAATTTGACGAAGGCTATGGATGATAATGGTATTCCTGTGTTGCTAATATATTCGCGCAACAAAGAAATTGATTCTAGAACCAATCAGATGATCAGATTAGGATAGATGTGCAAATAGAAACGTAAGTCCTGATATGCAAGCCGCTAGTGGGATAGGTTTCAAGGTCAAACCGGATCCGTACGATAGAAGCTAGCCGCTGTATGAATTTTTTATACAATTTAATTTTATTGCACAAGAAAATGAATGGAATAACAGTAAAACGTACTAGCTTTAGTAGGAAGGCTGAGAGAAAAAGCACGCACGATTATTCAAAACATTCGAAATGCTACTACAGCAATATTTGATGAATTACAAGAAATGTTAGAAGTAAGATTTGACGATACCCATTCATTCTTATTTTATTACACAGAATTCACTAACAGAAATTTTTTTAGTAGGTCAATAACTATGACAATTTACACTTATTTCCATTACAATTTTAAATAGATACTTGGCCGATACTATCAGTATTGGCGAATTTAAATTTTCCATTTATTACTCCATCATTGCTTTTTTTGTATCATTGTTTATTTCATCCTTTTTAGAGCCAACTCAATTTTATTCTTCATTTTGAAGTCGTTTGAAGTCGTAGTTTTTAAGTTATTATGTTCAAATTTGGGTAATAAATCTAAAAATTTTGAGCGCGTCTTGAATTGAATTAAGTTGTTATCGCATCCAATACCTCACATACACTTACCACTGCCACACATAGGGCTGGTCAACCATAGGTTGTATTTTACTGGATAAAACGTTAGGATACTGTAACTTTAAAAAGAAAAGCCTTGCAAGTGAGTTCATGCATTTCCATTTTTCTCTTACAAGATGACTATCTGACTAAATTGCTACCTACTATATGATTCAACCTTTGAAAGTTCTGATGATGTTGAGCTCCTCGGTGATTGATGGTTACCAGTATCTCTTTCTTTAATAACATCACGTCCAGATTTATTTGTATTTTGAATAGTATTAGTTTTAGTTATTTCGGTCGGAGGCATTACAGACTTTAATTGTTCTAATTGATCTCTAGACTCTATAGTATAATAAATTTATTAATGAAAAATCGTATTATTTAAAAAAATATAAATTCATACATGTAAATATAATTACCAGAGAATGTATTATCTGAAAATTGCTCAACTGCAGGTATTTGCTCTCGGCTGTTGATAGCATTTTTCTTGGTTGTTTCGCATGTTTCATCATTATCTGCAATTTCGATAATAAAATGTATACTTGTTTGTGAAAATATTGCCCTGAAAAATTATCCTGGCATTTTTAGTTCTTCTAAAGTACTCGTATACTAACCAGATGAATCGGAATAAATGTTAATGACTTCGATTTTTACTTCGTCTTCTATTTCTGAAAAATTCGTAAAAGAGCATTACATATTAGTGTCTACTGTTTCTATACTGTTGATTAGTGATTTTCATTAACAAATATGGACAGAGTTATCGCATTAACGACCAAAGAAGCATAACAACTATCGATAAAAAAAGTTTGCGCTGCCATAACTGAAATTTAAAATTCTCATATAAAATTAGAAATTTAATATGCATACCATTCAAATCCAATACCAAACAAAATCACATCTACACCACTTATTTCGAACTTGCAATTAGTGCGTGCATTTAACAGTCATAATAATGTTGTTAGATATTCTAAAGGGTACTGACCAGAAGAATCAGAATCAATGCCAATGACTTCGATGTTTACTTCGTCTTCTATTTCTGCAAAATTCGTAAAGGAGCATTACATATTAGTGTCTACTGTTTCTATATTGTTGATTAGTGATTTTCATTAACAAATATGGACAGAGTTATCGCATTAACGACCAAAGAAGCATAACAACTATCGATAAAAAAAGTTTTCGCTGCCATAACTGAAATTTAAAATTCTCATATAAAATTAGAAATTTAATATGCATACCATTCAAATCCAATACCAAACAAAATCACATCTACACCACTTATTTCGACCTTGCAATTAGTGCGTGCATTTAACAGTCATAATAATGTTGTTAGATATTCTAAAGGGTACTGACCAGAAGAATCAGAATCAATCTGAATGATTTCGACTTTTGCTTCTGAAAGATTCGCAAAAGAGAATTAAATATTAGTATCTACTTTTTCTATATTTTTAATTATTAATACTCATTGACAAATATGGTCAGAAGTTAGTACATTAGCAACCGAAGAAGTATAACAGCTTACGATGAAAAATGTTTTTACAGTTATAACTGAAATTCGGAATTTCGAAATTCTCATCTAAAATTAGAAATTTAATCCGTGTACTGTTCAAACGCAATACCAAACAAAATCACGTTTAACGTTATTTTTTTTTGTTTTCTCAAAGGGAAAGCATTTTGATGGTGATATTTTTGTTTGTATTCTTGTAACGTATAAACATGTTTTATCCTTGGGGAGTCCGAGTACACTAGTCTTAAAAAATGTCTGTATGTGTGAGTGTGTGTGCGTGCATGCGTGCGTGCGTGCGTGTGTGTGTGTGCTGTGTGCGGATGTTTATTGCAAAATATTAATTTTTCAGTATGGTACAAATCACTAAATGAAAATAGTTAGACAGAAAAATAATCAAGATAGACGATACTCCGCAGCTCTTCCTAATTTATATAATAATTTTAATTAAATTCTCTTTGAGAATGTGTATTGCCAAAGCAGTTGGCAGCGTTCTTTTACCTGCTAATAGGGCGTGCATCTCTTTCTTTAATTGTTGCTCCGTCAGCTTCAGCACCACATTTCTCATATGAAAATTGGCATAGGTAATGAGGTTGTCCAATTTGTCGATCACGCTATCGAGTTTCCAATCCACGAGACTCAATAAGCTTTCTTTGATGGAATTGAGCATTTTAAAAACGTAGTTTATGGCGCAGTACATCGTCTTCCGTGGACTGTCTTCGCTGTCCCTAATTTTGTCGCATAGAGTCTCCATATAAGAGATGCAGAGAAAGAGCTGCTTCTTCGCCCTGACCACGGTGTCTTCGGTGCTCAGGTTTTCTTGTGACTTCGATGTTGTGCGTATTTTCAGGAACAAGATTTGCAGATTGTCAAAGAAGAGCTTGAGCGAACCCAGCTCAGCGCCGAGTTTGCGAACCGTATACTCGAGGCTCTGATCATCCTGAGCAATGATTCCATCTTTGAGAACGTCATACTCCACATACAGCGTGTCCGCTGAAAATTAAATCACTAGAATATCTAGAAGAATATCGTGTTGAACTGGATAATAAGGGGAAAGATAAAAATCCCTCTTGCAAAATGTTGATAAATCAAAAAGGGGGCAAGCTACTTTTGACACTTGTAAAAATGCATAAATTTTGCACGTTAATGTATCTTTGAACTTTTTGTATTAAAATGTATGATATTAACCTACAATTAAAGCCCTGATATACTTAATATTATCAACAATAGCATCCATATTTTTCTATGCCTATATGGTCCTTGTTTTCAAAGAAAAATTCATTTACCACAGTTTTCCAGTTGCATCAGCGGACAATTTTACATGAACCAGGGCTTAAAATCTTTGTTTTTTATGGAACTGGAATTCTACGGTAAATGAACTTTTTTTCAAAAATAAGATCAATACATGCATGGAAGAGTAGGGATGCTATTATTGATAAAATTAAGTGTACCAGTAAATTACTGTTCTCCTCTATATTAAATGTATGAAAAATGTATTAAGATGTTTTGCTTTCTCAAAGAGAAGGCTTAGAAACAGTAACATTATATTAGTGTTTTTTCAACGTATAAACATATTTCATGCCTTAAGGAGTCCGAAAATACAAGTTTTTAAAATTTTCTGTGTGTGTAGTGTATGTGTATCTTGAGCTTCTCGGTGATTGATGGTTACCAGTTTCTCTTTCTTTACTAACATCACGGCCAGATTTATTTGTATTTTGAATGGTATTAGTTTTAGTTCTTTCGATCGGAGGCATTACAGACTTTAATTGTTCTAATTGATCTTTATAGTATAATAATTAATTAGTGAAAAATCGTATTATTTAAAAAAATATAAATTCATACATGTAAATATAATTACCAGAGAATGTATTATCTGAAAATTGCACAGCTGCAGGAACTTGCTCTCGGTTGTTGATACCAATTATCTTGGTTGTTTCGCATGTTTCATCATTATCTGCAATTTCGATAATAAAATATATACTTGTTTGTGAAAATATAGCCCTGTAAAAGTTACCCTAGCATTTTTAGTTCTTCTAAAGTATACTAACCAGATGAATCGGAATCAATGTCAATGACTTCGATGATTACTTCGTCTTCTATTTCTGAAAAATTCGTAAAAGAGCATTACATATTAGTGTCTACTGTTTCTATATTGTTGATTAGTGATTTTCATTAACAAATATGGACAGAGTTATCGCATTAAAGATAACATATATGTTAGTAGGCATGTATCATATCTGAGTTCGTTCAATCTGTGGTATTACTTTCCTGAATTTCGCACAGATATTTGTTATTACCATGTGAGAAAGTTTCAGAGAAATAAGTCAATTTAATTCTTATAGCCATTTTCCAAAATTTAAACATTTCAAACTTCGGTTTTTTGATAATTTTTTAATGCAAGAATGGTTTGTGGGAAGCGAATTTTTTATACAATATGTGTATTCATATAATCATTGATTTTAAAACTCAAAAATTATACAATAATAAACATTACATTTTTTATTGAATATTAGTTTCATATTCACGTATTCACGTATATACCCGTAAATTTTCAAAACTTGAGACTCTTGGTTTCCTGAGCAGGAAAATAAAATGTCAAAAACATGCAATTTTTGGACAACGATAACTTGCGTAATACTCGATATAATGCCTTGAAATTTGCAATGAATATTTATTAGGTATCCGGTTCTTAGATAAATATTTTTTAGCTGATTTGGTTCACAATCTTCTGAGATATTATAGATTATTTATCTTTAAAAATATATTTTCACCCTGTATATCACGATATTTATTAGTTTTATTGTGATAATTAATAAATTTACAATTTTTTACAATTATGACTCTTTTTACTTAAAAAAAAAGTACAATAAACGATTAAATTTGCGATTGTGTATGTATGGCTAAATTAGATGAGAAATACCCTATTAAAAGTATATGTGAAAATGAAGAGGATGGCGACAACGTTTGTATTTACGTCGTAAGATATGTGTACGTGCCTTGTAAATGATTAGAAGTTCGCTTGGAAAAGAAGCCTGCACGATAAGAAATATTCAGTTTCTTCAAGATTATCCTAATACAGGTTGATAAATAATTTTCAATTTGTGTGGTCGTCCGAATAGATGGGTCATTTTGCGATTTTTTTAAAACACGTTTATTAATTAACAAGTTTCTGTTTTATATAGAATTTAGAATTTTCGATATAATTTATTTTATTTTAATTCAACTATATACAATTAACAATAAATGATTAATTCCTGAGAATACGGTTTTACCTTCTGGTGTACTGCTATTGAAGTTATTTGTATCTTCGTCCTCTGTAATTTGAATACAAAAATTAATATATGCATAAATTATTTAAAACTAAATATTTAGATGATTAGAAACACAAATAGGTACCAGTGTAATCGAACGTTTCCGACAACATGACTTTTTTTGTAGTAATAGACTGTTGATATTCCCCGTAATTCATATCATTTTCTGCAAAATATAAAAAGTACGAAGTTTTTTAATAAATATTCTATAAAGACAATTTTAACATTCCGAAAACGACCCTTGTGCTAAAAGAAGAATCTTTTGGTAGAAAGAGGAATTTTATTTAAAAATAGATACCGAAAAAAGTCTATTTGTGTCAAAAGAAATAAATTCGTGTGTGCAAAGTTGCTTTGATATAAAAGATAAATTGTGTTACTATATAGTTTTATTTATAATAGAACTATATAAGTCCATAATATCGAGCTTAATAAATATAGTGCTTCAACAAGTTTCTTTCGTATAATCCATGTAGAACTATTGTAAGAGATACATATATTAAAAAATTACGATTATTTTTTACGATCTCATTTGAGATACCACTTGGCTCCCATATCGGACTGTGAAAATAATTTATAATATTTGGAATTCATAGGTCGTACATAGGTACACGGTCATATGGGAATCCCAACTGGATCATATACAGTTTACCAGCAGCGAATCACATCGAAAAGCCTGTGGAAACCACATGGGTTAAATATCATTTACTTCTTGGTATTTACTCTCTTTTGATCTCTCTTGAAACTTTTTTGAACTTTTAGTCGTAAACGGAATCACACCTCAAAATAGACCAGATCTATACTGGATCTTATTTTTGTACGACTATCATGAAAGTTTATTAGTTTGTCGAACTGCATCGATTTACAAATTTTGCCAAAAATACCAAAAAGGAGATAAAATTGAACAAATTGAAGCTCTCGCATTATTTTATATAAAAAAGGTTGGAGAAATGGACTATCAATCATTGTTATATCGTCCACTAACAACCTTTTTAGCGTAGTTAGACTTCGAAATGCATTCTACACCCCAATGATTCCCTTGTAAGTAAATTTCAAATGATTTTTAAATTTTTTATTTATTCCCGTACAGAAGGTGATCCGTGTTATGACGGACGTCTTAAAACCTTGTGGGATGAAATGAAAAATTAATCCACTTAGGAAATACAAAGAATTTCTAATATAATGTAAGGTTTAAAAAAATAGAAAATTGTGTCTAAATTATGAGAATGCATTTCGTCCCAATCTTATTGCAGTGGGATCATCAGAAGACGCTAGAATGGACTTGTCTTGACGCGAATATAGTAAATCGTGAATGGTGTATGTATCTAGACTGAGACTGGGCGAAACGTATTTTTATAATTTAGACACAACTTTTTACTTCAGCTTGCTAATATCAGCAAATTGCGAGACATTTGTGTTTTTTGGTGAATTTTCGTTGCCCCGAATAGAGTAGTTTCGTTGTAGTCAGCGCGTTTCGTTTTTCCGTGAATAAGAATCCAGAGTACGACAACCAGAGTCCAGCGGACTTTGAGGAAGTAGCCGGAAGACTAAATTCTAAAGACTAAATAATAAATTCTTCAAGTAATGGATACAGACAATATTTTTTACTAGAATATAGAAGTCAGGGTATATTCATCGAAGTCATTCATCGAAAAAAATTGAATCCATATTTTGATTTTTCGTTTGCACCTATAAAACGTATGTTTAATAAATGTATTATTATTTTAGTAAAATAACGTTTACTAATTTTTATATATATTCTGCCGCTCCCGGGTGGAATATTGTTATAGTTTGGTTTCCACGAATCAGTTTTTGTGAGACTAGTGTTTTTAAAATGAATTCATTTTCATTTTAACACGAAGAGGAATTTTATTTGTTGCAAAATTATTTAGTTTAAAAGAAAACCCTTTATCAAAAAGAGTCCTTTTTTGAATGAAAGATATAATGAATAAAACAAGTTATAAAATCTTACCGATTCTAATAGAAGGTTCCATTTTTTAAATCAGCAAGCTACTTCGTAATTGTCAGCTATACTTTAGTCGTTCAACTTCTCTAAGGCGGCTCTGCACTGGTTATTAAATCATCTTTCTTCATCTGCAATACATTATTGTCATTATTGTAAACGTATTTGAGTGAATTCTGTGATTATTTGAGTGTTTGAGAATTTTTCAAATAAATATATAATATTTCCTAATAAATTATTCTTCATTACATATTTACGCAATATAAAGCATGATCGAATTCGGGCTAGCGCTCAACTGCGAGTTGATTTTGGATTTCAAGCCACGTACATATATAATATCACTAACCAATAGTACATTTTTCACTAAAGACCGATACCCTCAATGAAGGAATGGAAACTGAACGGAAATGGAACTGGGATAAATGAATTATCTTTTTAAGAAATTAAGAAAGTTTATCATTTTTTCTATCCAGAAAATATCGATATTTATCAATTTTAAGGATATTTGCAGTTTTAACTAAACCATTGAAACCTTGTAAAAGGAAATTGATAAATGTGCCATTAGAATTAAAATTTTGATGTCAAATGTAATTTATATTATAGATACAGACCCATGTCTGTTCTCGAAAACGACGGTTGCAAATAATTTTATATGATAGAACCGCCGCAAAGTACTCTTTCCGTCCCTTTACGTCTAGCCAGTCCAGTCTCTTCCGATGCGAGTGATATGTTCGCCCTCCTAGGACCGTAGATATATCTCACGCACGCGTTCTGTGGTCGTTGTAATTTGGTATACAGTTTAGCCGTAACATCGAGATATACCACAGAGTAATAGTCGAGATGGGAGACTTTCATTCTTCGCGTATAAGGTAGGGTCTGTTCTAAATGTGCGGTGCCTTATTGTTCAGTTTAGCCAACAGACCCAGGACAAAACACATTACGTCAAATTCCCAAATCAACGTGAACGCTTTTCGCGTTAATATTTGGTCCTTCGAGCCGGATCAGGAGCCGGTTGTGGTGGATGTTGTTGTTTCGAATTGCCGATAATGCTTGGTTAACGATTGATTTTAGTGCATATGCTAGTTCACTTTAGCGCCCGCTTATTTACTTTTGCGCCCGCCGGTCTAAAAAATTGTCCTTTAGGCCCGCTTAAAAGGTACAGAAAAACGTGAAAATCGTGCTTGTGTTACAAAAAAGTAATTTTTGCCCTTTGGCCCTTCTTCTTTGGCATGAAAAAACTAACTTAAAGATATTATCAGAGTCAACATTTTACTATACTTAGTACTATCCAAGCATAATCAACGGCAAGATGTTTCTATTTAAAGATATATACTATATTATACGTAGTTCGAATTCGTAATTTGTCCTAATTATGACTTGTCCGCCTTGACATTCAAATTAGGTCCTCGTTACATTAAATGTATTCTTCAGTTTTTCTTAAAGCAGTTCTAATAAAAAGTTAGAATCACGAATTGCATCAATACGTTACCTGTAAGTTTATTTCGATCGCAATTATATCAACATATTGGGCTTTTTCCTTTCATCGATTTTACTTGGTCTGGGCCTGTGCATGCCCTTTTCAATTTTTCGTCCCTTACTTTGCTCAGTTATTATGACCACATGTGCCGTTGTCTCTATGCTTTTCGTTGTAGCTCTCCATGCTTTTCTCTCGAATTGTAGAACAGGACTTTTGAGTGGATCGAACGAGACTTGGTACTACGTAATGTTCATATTCTCTCATTTTATATTCATGGTTTTGCCTTGTTGTTCGAGCCACTTGTGGTTTCGAGTTGTTATTTTTTGTATTTCCTGCACGAGCCGTTCGCGTTCTTGAGTCATTTACATTTTAGGAAACGAATCGACAAACATCGAATGACTATTACAAAATATACGTATTAGAACTAATATTTGATTTGAATATTCGCGCGTTTCTACGTATAAAATTGGCGAATGTGAATCGTGAGTATAATGCCGTAATATTATAGGAATTTTATGCGGTAGTTTGGTCGCTTGTCTCCACTAGTTAAAAAATCTAGCTACAAGCGACAAACTTAATAATACTTAGTAACTGTAAACTATGAACTTTCAAGCCATTGTAAGAGGACGTAGAAGTAAAATCTCTTTCTTTCGATCCAAGTACATGGAAAAAGATTTCCATCGGTAAAAACAGGTGTTAAAACTCGACAGTAGCGCAAATGTACATTCTAATAATAGCCAACTCTCATATTTAAACTACTAACATAGAAACTCTTTTTATTGATAGTGCGCATGCTGTTGTCATGGTGACGCCACAATATTTTCGGCTGGTCTAGCGTACGCGCGCGAGTCGGAAAAAGAGATGCTAAAGCAAGAAACTGAAATTTCTATACTATCAACCATTTACATTCATTCTTTCGCTACTTTTTTTGAGTGAATAGCACAATAATTTAGTGTGTAACATTTAGCACCATTTTTACCGCTGGAAACCTTTTTCCGTGTAATCGGGCTATTGGCTGTATAAATTGCCTGTCCGATATATCCTTAAAAAAGTAGAATCTCTTAACGCGCCTCGTTAGCATAGATATATGTAAATTTGATATATGATATAGGGATTTTCAGAAAACTGTTAAATTTCGTGTCATCGTTTAGCTACGTAAGAGAAAGAAATGAAATAAATCCTTACATAGTTCCCGAATATAAATATAAAAGATTAAATTTTCCTATTACATAGAATAGCTATTGACTATTTATCACAAAAGTTATAAACTACAAATTGGTCAAAATGTCACCTCCTTCGCATGTCCTTAGTTGCAAAAACTGCTCTTCTATTGCATATTTATCGTTTAAAGATACAATATATTCAAGTCAATATAACAAAAACAGTAATAATCAGGGTTGGGTAAACTAGTAAAAAGTTAAAACTAGTTATAACTTAACTTAAATTAAATCTTTTTTTAACATAAATGTGTAAAAGTTTAATATAATACAGATTATACTTTATATGGAAGTAATCAGTAAAATAATAATTGGTTATTGGATTTTATATAAAATCATAGAATATTTAGCGTAAAAAATCTCTAAATATAACAAATCAAAGTTGCCCGGGACTGACCTGCGCATGGTTATTACACGCCGGTTAGAGGTTTCCTTAATCAGAACTTTGTTCCATTGTGGATTATTTCATAGTCCAAAAGTTGACAATATCATGTCCCATATGGTAAATATTATTCCTACACACTTTTACTACTTAGACCTGCATGGAATTATTAAAGTATATGCTATTTACTATACTTTACATTAAAATATATCCACAAATATCTTATTAATCTTAATTAAAAACACTCAAAAATGTCCGTGTGCAACGCTGTTATCGTTAGCATGCGTTTTAAGGTTACAAGTCATTAAAAATTGTTTGCTATAAAATTAATCTATAATAATGAGTTCTGAATTTTTATAACATTCAAGTTCACATCTTTGAAGTAAATCGGCTCTTCCCTATATGGAGCACCGGGACTCCACACGGAGGTGGTGTTAAGAACATTCATCCGTAAATCGAATGTCTTTAAAATGTTTTGAAACCTTCAATATACGTAAATTTAGCTGTGTTTCATACATGGCTAAAATTTCAACCCCCCCCCCCCCCACCTCCCCACGTACGGTATAAAAAATTGAGCAATTTATATATATTGAGCTCTCACAAAAGGGACATTTTTATTTATTGGAAAGTAAGTTTTATTTAAATCATTCTGAACAATTAGTACATATTTAAAAATAAGCTTAGAAGTAATATTGAAAATGCTGGGCATAGCAAGTGGTAGTTTTTCAATAGATACAGCTATTTAAATATTTGTGCTCCAACGTTATTAATATATCTATATCGTAGTACACCCGAGGACCAAACCATATTTCCGAATGTGCCGGTTAATGACCATCAAAAGGTGCATAGTTTATGGCGTAAGATGCTTACACCATAAACTGTGCACGTTTTGACGGCCAATAACCGGCACATTCGGAAAAATAGTTTGGACCTCGGGTGTACAGTATATCGTATATGCAAAAGTTAATGTTCATTAAAAAACGGAAAAAATGAACCAAAGTTGGCCAGAAATGACTGCACTGTTCTCAAGATATAAACGATCAAAAAATTTTATATATATATATATATATATATATATATATATATATATATATATATATATATATATATATATATATATATATATATATATATATAATAAAATATATATATCAGAATGAAAATTTTGAAAAATTTTTTTGATGAGTAAGAATATGGAGAATAATATTCAGTAAAAATATCTGAACATTATTCTCCATATTCTTACTTATATATATATATATATATATATATATATATATATATATATATATATATATATATATATATATATATATATATATAATAATAAAATATATATATCAGAATGAAAATTTTGAAAAATTTTTTTGATGAGTAAGAATATGGAGAATAATATTCAGTAAAAATATCTGAACATTATTCTCCATATTCTTACTTATATATATATATATAATAATAAAATATATATATCAGAATGTAAATTTTGAAAAATTTTTTTGATGAGTAAGAATATGGAGAATAATATTCAGTAAAAATATCTGAACATTATTCTCCATATTCTTACTTATATATATATATATATATATATATATATATAATAAAATATATATATCAGAATGAAAAACCTTGAACAATAAAAGAAATTGTTTTTGATCCCACTTTCTTAAAAAAATGAAAAAAAATGAACCCTTAAATATTAATTTTGACCATGAATATTCAGAGTAACATTGATCCACACACACACACACATACACACACACACGCACGCACGCACGCTTGCTCGCTCACACAAACACACACACACATACACACGCACGCACGCACGCACGCACGCACGCACGCACACACGCACACACACACAAAACTTTTTTTTACCATCACAAAGCTTTCTCTACGAGGAAGCAACATATAATCTGTTTCTGTCAATTTACCTAAATCGAGTTCCTGCAATCTCGTTAACAAAATTAATCTCTTTCTCTCTATCTGGCCTTTCGCACCACTCAAGAGGAAAGTGTGTAAAAGAACCCTTTATCGAATAGCGCGTTTGAAGTCAGATAACTAATTATATATAGAAATACGTCAATTCTTGTTTGCTGGTTGTAGCTAAAAATTCAGTATTTAAATAAATTACATAAATAAATAATGCCGTCGAATGTGACACAATAATATTCTTATTCTATTATATTATTATATGCCAAAAAATGCTGCTAATGAATTGGTACTCTACTTTCTAAAAGAGATATTGATTCAACAGTAGGCAATGGTATTGAATTTTTTATCAGCTGAAACAACTTTTACTATATCCACAAACTGGCTCCTTTTTTATGATCAGCAAGTACTTTGCTCTAGCATGGTGCGAAAACATTCTAGCGCGAATCGTTTGTTTATATATTGAATTACTAATATAATCCTTCATTTTATAACTGGAATCAACGATTTATAATACTAATACGGTAAAAGTACAAATCATTGTATTGGTAATATGACAATGGCGGTTCAGTGTAGAAAAAATCGTAGAAAAATGCATAAAATGTAATTATTTCAAAACTTTGGGCATGTTTTTCAAAATATTTTGATAAATTATATTTAATTAAACTAAAAAATCTAATTTTTAATTTAAAAATTTGCTTATAAAAAATGTCAATTCACGCTGAGTATGTAAAAAATAAAATTTGTACGAAACTTTGGATAATTTTTAATATTTTGCTATAAAGACATCAATAAACCTATACTCTGTGTACTATTTTCCTACAACGAACCGCCATGTTTATTGCCGGAGTCATATTGCCAATGGTCTGTACCTTTTGTAATTTAAAAAATTAAATACCATTGGCTACTGTTGAAATGATATCTCTTTCAGAAAGCAGAGTACCAATTCAATTGGCAGTATTTTTTCGTATATAATAATATAATAGAATAATAATATCATTGTGCCACATTCGACGGCATTATTTATTTATGTAATTTATTATAATATTAAATACTGAATTCTTATGCTACCACAAGCAACGAGGAATTGACGTATTTACAATGAGGCTCCCTATTTATAAAACGAGAAATGAAATAATATTGAACACAAAACGACTCTACTTTCTATTTCAAAATTTTGAAAATTATTTAATATTTTGAGAATTATTGAAAATTTTGAAAATTTTGAAAATTATTGAAAACTTTGAAAATTATTAAAAATTTTGAATATTTTTGAAATTTTTAAAAATTTAGTAAATTTTTGGAAATTTAATAAATTTTTGATTATTTAGTAAATTTTTGAAAATTTTAAAGAATGTTATTGTTAATTACTATATTTTTGATAGTAATTTATGAAAAAAGGTATATTGAATTTCATAATAAAATCAATTGGAGGTATTTAAAGTAGAGGTCTGTATGCCATCCGATCCTGAGTTTCAAGAGAATCGGTCCATAAATTCAATACTTTAACTAAGATTTACGAAAACAAAAATTTGAAAAACTAACGACGGATTTGAAAAGATCCGGCAATTTTACATAGAAATACAAATTTTAAAATCTTCTATCAACGTTTTACTTGTTTTTCAACACGATGAAAATAAAATAAAATTTAGGACATACCCGGATGAAACGAGTTAATGTATTATAAAACATGGTATCCTCGTTTATCGAAAAAAATTAAAAATTTTCAAAATATTTATTAAAATATTGAAAAAAGGTTATATTTTAGATGCATGCAAAATTATAAAACACTTCGAGTAACACAAAGGAAAAGTTAGAAATGTTTTGGAGAAACGGTATAACTTTACCATGAAACCCTTACGTATCCTCAGCTGTTCTCCAGATACAAGACCCCAAGACAGGTTCAAATTGTCAGGCTTCTTTTTCTCTTCTGAGCGTTGAATATACGCCTGTGATGACTATAGCTATCTCCGCAACTGTTGCGCGTCGCGTCCTCCCGCGCTTATAACCAAACGTGAATCTCCCCACTTTAGGGAGCTAAGTCAATTCCACCAGTTGATATCCAAATGCTAGCACGTTTCTTTGTTAGATCGTTCATCGACCTGTCGAATATTTTTCAGGGCTTTTAAACTTGTACAATTTACAGAGTCAAAATTCGACGGAGCGCTTCTGTCGCGCGTGCGATCAGTTCGGCGTTTGGCGTCGTTCTTCACGCGCGCTCAAAGTACAAAGGACGTTTTGTGTAACTGGCATGTAACGAATGTATTGATTCGCACTGCGCAGGTAGAGATATAGACGTCACACAGCGTGGTCTGCGACTAGCGTATAAACTAAATTTTTTTTATCACACGGAGAAAAGTTTCTTATAAAAATTACCATAAAAATTAATGTAATTGTCAGACATCTTGAATTCAGAGAAAAATTACGCTTATGATCGGTAAAAAATTAACATTATTCATTATAATTTTTACTATTCAGTATGGTAAATTTTACCGTAAATCAGGGCAATTTTCACCGATCGGTAATGTAATTTTTGCCATTCATAAGGGTCATTTTTTCCCTTTAGTTAAAATGTCCTACGTCATAAACGTTATAAAAGTTTTTGCGCTTTTTTGTAGACCTATATATTGAAGAATAAAGTATTTATTTAATTTTTATGCACTCGTGTCTTGTATATAAATGATACACGGTTATTCGATGCAATGCAAGTTGCTAGATTAGCGCCATCGGAGATTCTGGCAGGGTGATTCGAAATTAAAAAACTAAAGAAATTCTTTAATATTATATGGATGAAAAAAAGCATTTTTCCAACGATTGTCAACGTTTAATCAAAAGTTGCTATAAAAGTGATTCTTTTGCAAAAATAGTTTTGTCAAAATGTCTGTAAAAAAGCATTGAGTGTTCAAAAGTGCAGAAAAATAACTGACGCGGAGATGAATGTAATTAAGAATAGAATCGAGTTAGAACTTTCACTAACTGTGAAAAATCGCATTAGTTACGGTGGCGAGGGTGCGCAAAAAGTGTGTTTTGAGATAAACGTATTTAAAGCTTTATTCTCCCTGCAACGGGTTTGAAGCATGGATTGTTTACGTGGCTGTATACTCGATATTATAATACATTTTGGTCTGAACATTTTTCTGGTAATTATCAAAATATTGTTGAATGCCAATGTACAAAAAAAATTTGAGTTTTCGATACGTCTCGTTAAGAGAAAAACAAACCATCCGGCAAATGAATTTAGGTCAGATGTTGAGAGGTAGTATCTGGTACCCAACAATGAAGCGTAGTGCCCATAATTTATTCTAATGGACCCTCGTTGTCGAATATGCATTATTTAAATTAAATAAGGACAGCTTCTTCTGACAATTTCTGACCTTTTTTATGGCTTATTTTCTATCGTCGCTTTTCTCTTTTTCAAAGGAGGACATAAGCTGATTTAAACCATGGTTTTTGTAATGTTTTTTAAATAAACATAATGCAGAAAAAAGTTTGAAGATAAGTACATTATTATGTAAAATGTCTGAATGACTCTATATTTATTTATTTCTGTTGAATTGAATTGCACGGTGCATTTAATACTTTTGTCGAAATTTAATATTGCTTTGAAATTACGTAATACGAGGATAGTTCAATAAGTCTTTAGAATGACCAACAGGTGGCGCGCGAATCGCTCCAAATCATCTGTTTTCAGTCAGCACCACTCCCGACTAGATATATGGTGCAGTCACAGTCCACATCTTCTGAGTTTACGTGTTTTTATAACCAATTGAAAAAAAAAATTGCTTGTTAAGAAAAATGGAAAAAAACGAGTTCAGAGCGGTAATTAAACATTTTTATTTAAAGGGTTTAACTCCATATGAGATAAAAAATGAATTGGACTCAGTTCATGGCACATCTGCCCCTGCCTTAGCAACGGTTTATAACTGGGTAAATGAATTTAAGCGTGGTCGTACATCAATAAGTGACGAACCACGTTCAGGAAGGCCCGTAGAAGCAACTACTCCCGAAATCATCAATAAAATCCACGATATGGTGTTGAAGGATAGAAGATTAAAAGTGCGTGAGTTAGCTGAGGCCACAAGGATATCTATAGGTGCAGTTGTTTCAATTCTACATGAAAAATTAGGCATGAAAAAGCTATCGGCAAGATGGGTGCCGCGTTTGCTCTCAGCTGAGAATAAACGCAATAGAGTGGTCGCCTCTGAGGCTCTTTTGGCGCGCATAAGTCGGAATCCTGAGGAATTTTTTCGTCGATTTGTGACTGTGGATGAAACATGGATACACCACTATACTCCTGAGACAAAGGAACAATCCAAACAGTGGATTTCCACAGGCGAACCAGCTCCAAAGAAGGCAAAGACCGTAAAGTCAGCTGGTAAGGTTATGGCTACAGTTTTTTGGGATGCACGTGGAATTATACTTATTGACTACTTGGAAAAGGGTAAAACAATTACTGGTGAGTATTATGCATCATTATTAGAGCAGCTGAAAGAAGAAATTAAAAAAAAACGACCACATTTGGCGAGAAAAAAAATTCTCTTTCATCACGACAACGCCCGAGTTCACACATACTTCGTTTCAATGGCTAAAATTGAAGAACTAAAATTCGAATTGGTCGAACACCCACCGTATTCACCAGATTTAGCCCCCAGTGACTTTTTCTTATTTCCAAACTTGAAAAAATGGCTCGGTGGACAGAGATTTATGGACAACGAAGACGTCATTGCCTCTGTAAGTGCTTATTTTGAGGAACTTCCGAAAACGCACTTTTCTGAAGGATTAAAAAAACTTAAAAAGCGATTGACCAAGTGTATAGAGCTCCAAGGAGATTATGTTGAAAAATAAAAAAAAATTTACCCAAAAAAAATTGTTTTTATACTTTATTCTAAAGACTTATTGAACTACCCTCGTATATAAAGGGAGTCACTCTAACCCAGGCCTGCCCTCTTAATACATGGAGTTAGTACTTGATACGCAATATAAGATTTTCGCATATAATAATTGATATTGAAAGGTTTATAAATAAATGAGATTTACTTGTTCAGTATGTCACTTTAACTCAATTTAATAGTAGTTTGAATTAATTACTATCATGATTTGTTAAAGTCCGCATTATTGTTTGTACCTGTTAATCGACGTGAAAAAAGTTATGCCATATTTTCCTTATGATTCAAAATAACAGTTGCTCGAGGAAATTCGTGTGACGCACAATGGTGCACTGTATTACCGCATGAAAGAACTGCGTTGCAGCGGAGGGTGCAGCCGTGCGTCCGAGCGCCCTCGGCGATGGTTCATCCGCGTATCGTAGGTGTCAATGTGCGACGCCTGTCAGCGTGAATCAACATTGCGATTCCTGACAACAATTTAGACCAGAGATGGACAAGTACTGGACCTCAACATGTTTTCGAATACTTTTTTTAATTTTGCAATGAAACCTTCAAAGCAAGGAAATTTCGAGTTTCCACCGGTCTTACATTACAAATAAGTGCAATATGGACCAATTAGAAAAGTATTCGAAAAAGCATTCGTGGTATACTTTTTTTAGAATACTCAGTATTCGTCGAATACTTTTTTCGAATACTTTTTTATATTTTACTATATAACGATTTATGATATTTGGTTCGTGTTAG
The DNA here is from genome assembly GCA_949152435.1 of Gastracanthus pulcherrimus. NCBI lineage: Eukaryota > Metazoa > Arthropoda > Insecta > Hymenoptera > Pteromalidae > Gastracanthus > Gastracanthus pulcherrimus. The sequence continues at coordinate 23,482,648 of OX424572.1, read as the reverse complement.
TTTTTATTTCTGTGGTTGCTCTACGTAATCGAATGGTGTACTTGTTATGCTTTTGAGATATTGAGGTTATTTTTATTATTATTATTATCATAATTAATAATTATCCATTTAAGTGAAGGTTAAAAAAAAGTCATATACTTGATATTAAAAATGTAAAAGTCTTAGCACAGTCTTCAAAAGTACCATAGTTCTCAAAGGGATCGCGCCGTTCCGGCCCTGTGTCCGCACAATGTCGCTCGCTCATTCGACACTGCGTCCAAAGCGCAGGATCGTAAAAGCGCAGAATAACAAGTATCTCTAATCCCTGATGCTTCGGCTAGACCTATAGGGCTTTACTGAAAGGCTGTTTAACTGAGCTCTGGTGTAGCCGGTAAAAATTCACTAAAGTTCGATACGAAGTCAGCTGCTACACGTTAACGTCGCTGAATTCGCTGTCGTGTTGCCAACTTCAAGTGAATGTTTTTGTATGAGTGCGAGTGAGAGCGTCGTTTTGAGAAAAAGGGTGTCTCTTTAACAAACGTACATTCTTGAGTTCTACTCGTGCTCAAGTGACACTTTCGAATATAAGAAACTTTCATAAACAAATGCGGGTCAATTCTCTCAAACCCACGCCAAGAGTGTTCAGACATTTGCTGCACATTTTAAGTTAATAAATTATAAGATTAAAAGTACACGTCGCGCGACGACGCCGACCACCTAAACTAACGCATAAGGAAGAGACTAAGCTAACACATCGGCCTGGCTATAGCCTTCAATGTGCCTGCACTTCTCTCAGGAGGCCATGCTCTGAGCTAGTCCGATCCTCGGCTATCTGGACATGAAGAAACCTCGCCACCCTTTCGCCCATCAGAGAATCGCCTTGGCAATCCGCTCGACTGGTGGGGAGGAAAGGCCGCTAGTCCAGTCATATTACACTTAAAAAGTAGTGTTTTGGGGAATCGCTTAAAGAGGATATGTTGCAGTGGAATCTGGTAGAAGAAAGTGTCATAAACATAGGAAAAATAAATGAGCTTCGAGGGAACTGGTACAACATTGTTTAAATAATGAAAACGTTCACGGAAAATAGTTTTTGGGCTCTAGAGAAAAATGAATTGCTACTATCTAAAAATAAAAAATAGCTACTTATAGGCATCACAAATACCTACCATTTGGGACCTGGGAAGTTAAAATATATTAATTTGTTTATTTATAAAAAATCAAAAACCATGTTAATAAGCATTTTTTAAAACCAGTTTTAATTACTTTAAATAATGATCATAGAACTTTGAAAGTCTGTGATAACAAAGCTATGACAGTACTTATAATGCGCAAAATAGTATATTATGACACTGTTGTGGGAGATGGTTTTCTACCTTGCTCGAGGGTTTTCGCACGAGCGAAGCGAGTGAGAAAATCGAGCAAGGTAGAAAAACACCTCCCACAACAGTCTCATACGATATTTTATAGCACAACAACCTCAAAATCGACAATAAAGTTGGCATTTTGAGGTTAGTGTGCTATAAAATTTCATGAAAGAATATTCATTAATTGTTGCAAAATCCATTTTGCAATTATAAAAACCATTGTGGCAAAACTTCATTTCTACAGCTTTGGGGAGGTACTTACAACCGTTTGAGATCTCATTCTCTTCTTTAAGACTTGTTTTATAATAAACAACTTGAATCTAAATGATTTCATAAGTTTAAACTATTTAAAGATGGTGTCAAAGAAAGGATCGTTTTTTCGTCATTAACAAAAGGGCTCAGTATCACAAATAATAATCATCACCCATATAATCATTTTATAATAATTTGACAATAAACGGTACTAAACTGAAAATTTTTATATTTCTGTAGTAGGCGTACTATGAAAAAAAAAGAAAACACCAATTTTGATGTTTAAACAAGATTTAGCCCAGATTAACAGAATTTTCAGACATTTAAAATATTGTCTAATTAATAAATTATGTTACTTTAACCATTTAATTTGATCTTTTGATATTTTATCTTCTTATTAAATCCCAGTTATTAAAGGAAGTTCTGATGATACACACAACATTTTTAAACGTTTTAAAAACATTTGATCCAAAAACCTTTTAATGATTATATAAATTAGTTGAAAAACGTTTCTATACCGTGTTATTAAAAACATGCGAAATGTCCGCGCTTGGTCAGTAGACAGAATTATAAAAAAATTTTAAACGTTTTAAAACGTTATTTTATAACTTTAATACGTGTATTTAAAACAGTAATATCTGAACATTTTAAAAAACGGTTTAAAAACATTTCGAATATTTTCAAATAATTAACAATATAATTATATGTGACGTCCAACAGACTATAATAAGACTAAAGCTACAAGCTTTTAAACGCGCCTTTTATGTTGGCCTATGCTTTCGCACAATAGTCAGGGTCTCTTAAGTATTTCGTATGTAATTAATTTCTATTATCTCGAACCCTTACTAATATTGATATTATAAAGCATTTTATATGTTGCTAAACATATGGGGATTCTTGACCTTACTACAATTCTTAGGAATGACTTCTCTTTTAGAAAATCGATTGATATTTCTGCAATTTTATTAATTTACTACCTTGGGATACGTAGATTAGTATAGCCGCGAGGTTCAAAAGAAGTTTTATTAGTGGGATATACTTTACGTGATTAAATATTAATCTCGAGGCATATATCCATAAACATTACCTTAGTATGCTTTACGCTTTCATATAATGATGGCGAGGTGCATTACTAATTATGTTGTTCTATAATTCTGAGGTACGTAAGCTAAAATAGCCCGCGAGGTTCAGAATATATAGAAACCACAGGTATGCTATACGTTACTAGATACTAGCGGCGAGGTGCATTACCATGTGATGTATTGCGTTCAATTTTATGTGTATATATATTAGGTAATTTTATTAAATTCGAATCTTTTATTAATAAATCTGTTTATTAAAAGTATTTTATACAAGAAATATCTTAATATAATCGGTACAAATTTGTAAATAAAATATAATTACTTTTTGGATGTTTAATTTGAAGTTCTGTTATTTAAAACAAAATCATTAAATAGTTTATTTTGAGTCTTGTGTGTTTTAACCCGTAATATTTATTTTGAGTCTTGGGTATTTTAACCCGTAATATTTAATTTGTCTTAGGTATTTTAACCCGAAATATTTATTAATGCAATGGAAATTTTGTGGGTTTTTGACTTAAAACTGTCTACTCGAATATTTAAGTCTAGTATTTGTCAATATAATTGTCTACAAAGATCTGTAGCAAGCTTAGCGATACTAGAGGCACATTGCCTCGAGAGGTTGCCAGAGCGAGCTAAGTCTTTCTACTATTTTGTCTTGTACAAGCCTTGCTTTACCTGAACAGATACTGCTCTGGAGGCGCTTCGGCGAGTGAGATGTTTCTATTCTTACTTCAGCACAAGCTTTGCTTTACCTGAACAGATATTGCTCCTGAGGCGCTTCGGCGAGTGAGAGTTCGAGGTTTAGAGTTCGACACAAGCTTTGTTTAACAGGAACAGATACTGCTCCTGAGGCGCTTCGGCGAGTAAGATACACTGAGTCAGACACAAGATTGCTTTACAGGAACAGATACTGCTCCTGAGGTGCTTGTTGAGAGAATGCTGGTGAGCCAGTAGCTTGCCCGGGGTCGTGCTAGTGAGACCCCGTGGACCAGTGCCTTTTAAACAGTTTTCCGCCGTATCTCGCCTATGCTGAAGGGTCGAGCGAGCGGGGTGAGCGCGAGCAAGGACGAATAGCGAAGGACGTTTCCTCCTTTTTCTCCTCCCACGCGCTTTTCCTCTCATTAGGCTAATTCTTAAGACAGAGACAGAAGAAGAGGGGGTGTGGGTAAAAAGGTCCTCAGAGGGCGTCGCTAAAGAAGTGCGCGCAGCTAGGCTTTGGCGATCTTCTCCTCGCTTGCTCTCTTACTCCTTCTCTATCTTTCGCATTTTACATTTGATTTTCTTAATATTAACCTAAAATATTAATGTTTATTATATTTTTATTTACTAAATGATCTTAAAATATAATAGTTATTTCATAAAAAACCATTAATGATAATATTGTGAAAATATTTACTTTCTTTTTATATATATAGTTATATTATATAGTTATTATTTTTGTTAAAACCCATATTACAATTATAGTAATTAATTAAAGTATACACATGGTTAAAATAGTATAAGATTAATTAATAATAGTAATGAGAATAAGTGATGAATGTAAAGTTAATATTAATTTATGTTTACTTAAATTTAAAGTTTGCATAAAGAGGTTTCAGTATACAAATGTCTAGAATCTAATATGTAATTAGTGAATAAACATTCATATTTCAGTACTTAAAACTGTCGTAATATATGTAAATATTGTTATTACAACAGAATATTTAAAACTGCATTTAGAATCAAGTTATCGACTAAATTCTTTCGAACAAAATTTGTATTTAAATTATAAAACTCCCTGGTAGAAACGTTCATCAACGATTCGCCAATCGTTGGCCAATTTTACTAAGGTTGGCCAGTAGTTTCACCAACCATTCGCCAACGAACTCACTTATTTTGAAATGCTTTTCCGCCCATCGTTGGCCAACGAATGCTGAAAATTTGAAAACGGAGAAAAGCACCAAATCCTGCTTAAGAAAGCTATGTAAAGTGTTATGGTATATTATATAATCAATAAAAAGTCATTATATTAGCATAATTATATAATTTACTTAAAAAATTCACATTTAAATATATGTACACTTAATTCAAATTTGAGGTTAGGTGTAGTAAATTGATGCAAAAATTTGTCATATGTGTGCCAAAACAGCCAATTGGAAGACATTTGGCGTACTCTGGCAAACTTTGTCTAAATCTAGTAAACTTTGGCAACCGTTGGCAAACTTTTGACATCAAAACCATTTCCACTAGGGTAATACATTATAATTTACTATTATAATTATGAATTAAGTATCAAATAAATAATGCTTTTTATCAATTCTATAGTATAATATGAAAACATGGGAAGTTGGATAGATAGTAAAAAATTATACCAAAACCAGTAGTTGCGAGAGATATTGCATGCTCCGCAACTCAAGGCGCGCTCTTAGTTTGCGCGAGAAGCGTGGGTAGGCACAATATACACATATACATTGAATCATTCGTAACCATAACCCTACTTTAAATAAAAATTTAATTATATTTTACAATTTCATGACATCATATGCGTTATTATTTTTATCATTCAGTGGTTTATAGTAAAATATATATTTAATGACGTACATTTAACGATTCAATTTATAATTAGAAAATAGAATTTTAGAATTGCAAATAGAGCAGTCGTTGGTGAACCGTTGGTCAATTACAGCAGTAAGTATTGGTCAACGTCATTGATGAACCGTTGAAGACCTACTTATCATTCCGGATTTGAAAAGAGCAGAAAATTTTACGTTCAAAATGATATTTTCAACAAGATCATGGAAGGTCATATGAAGGTCAAATTTACGTAAATTGTTAAATAATAGATGTTAGATTGGAATAACGATTGGAAACATCAAAATGTTTTCGAAAAAAGTTATCAAGGGTAGAGAGTATCACCTTCTGGTTCCAATGACCTTGACCTTGAATTTTGTTCTCAAGGTTATGTCAAGGCCAAAGAGATTTTTCAAGAGATAACCCCTGCATTTGACCTCTGATACGGGAAAAATAAGATAATTCACGTTGAAAATGCTAATCAAGGTCATGGTAAGGTCGTATCAAGGTCAATTTAATGTGCACTTCAAAAGTTAAAAATAAATATTTGAAGGTCAAAAGACATCAAAGACCTTGAACACGACTATGGAGAAAATGACAATCGTGTTTTAACAGTTCTTGCAGTCGTTTACCTTAATCCCCACATTAGTTCTCAAGAAATTGAAAGACAACATGGAATACCAAAATCAACAGTTCTTAGGATCCTCAGAGCCCAAAGGTATCATACTTACCATATTATATTATCTCAAGAACTACGCCTCGGCATTTTGCAGAACGTCTTCAGTTTTGTCAATGGGCAGTACAGCATCCAGAGTTGTACACATTTGTTATGTTTTCAGATGAAGCAACTATTAAAAACACTGGGGAACTAAACAGACATAACTGTCATTACTGGTCAGATGTCAGTCCACACTGGCACAGAACAGTTGATAATCAACATTGTTGGAGTTTAAACGTTTGGTGTGGAATTGTAAATGGATATGTAATTGGTCCTTATTGTTTTAACGGTAATGTCAACCAACACAATTTTTTAGAATTCTTGAGAGGCCATTTACCTGGCTTGCTTGAAGATGTCGATTTAGAGACCAGGCAAAGAATGTGGGTGCAATTGGATGTTGCATTAACGAACGGTACCCAAACCAAGGGATTGGACGTGGAGGTCCAGTTGCATGGCCTCCTAACTCGCCTGACCTGACTTCACCTGACTTTTACCTTTGGGGATATTTGAAAAACACTTGTTATGAGTAGCAGCCAACGACACGAGAAGACATGATGGAACGCATACGAAGAGCTTGTGCAGCAATTCCAAGAAATGTCTTGCTTTCCACGGTAACACATTTTTTGAGAAGAATTCAACTGTGTATCGAAGCAAACGGTGGTTACTTTGAGCACATACGCAATGGTTAATTTTAAAATGAAAAGTGAGAGGCAAGGGGAACTCACTATAACACAGCACCTCGAAGTGAGAGGCAAGGGGAACTAAAAATAGGAAGTAAATGGCTTTGAGAAAGTCATAGTTATTGATACTTGGCTGATTTTTTATCTTTTAAAAAATGTAAAATACCATCTGAGAAGATTTGTCTTAAAAAAATAAATGGATTTCATGTAAATTTTTTATGTTTTAGGCTAATTTTATCTTAAAATTAGACGAATGTTCAAGGTTTTTTATGTCTTTTGAATTTCAAATATTTATTTTTAACTTTTGAAGTGCACATTAAATTGACCTTGATACGACCTTACCATGACCTTGATAAGCATTTTCAACGTGAATTCTCTTATTTTTCCCGTATCAGAGGTCAAAAGCAGGGGTTCTCTCTTGAAAAATCACTTTGGCCTTGACATAACCTTGAGAACCAAATTCAAGGTCATTGGAACCAGAAGGTGATACTCTCCACCCTTGATAACTTTTTTCGAAAACATTTTGATGTTTCCAATCGTTATTTCAATCTAACACCTATTATTTAACAATTTTCGTAAATTTGACCTTCATATGACCTTCCATTATCTTGTTGAAAATATCATTTTGAACGTAAAATTTTCTGCTCTTTTCAAATCCGGAATAAAAAGTAGGTCTTCTTATTTAAAAAAATGATTTGACCTTGAAATGACCTTCAAAAACAAGTTCAAGGTCAAGGTCGTTGGTACCAAAAGTTGACCCCATTTGACCTCTACAACTTTTGTCTGAAACATTTTTCTGTATCCAACCATAATTCTGAGATATTTCCCATAATAGATTAAAATGGTCCACCCTGTATATAGTAAATTTTATTGATTATCTATAAATAATTGAAAAAACAGCTTAAATACTCTTATTACGCATATTTCTAACGATATTATATTAGATGGGATACTTGGCTCGAATATTGATTTTGCTTTTTGTATTTCATTCAAAATTCATATTTATTTTTTCGGTAATGTTGCCATATATACTGTAAATAAATAATAGTGTTTCTATAAAAATAAGTTCAAACGTTGATTATAAACATGCCGAAAGCAAGATCTCACAAAGAAAATCGTCGACAAATTTAATTACTCTGTTTCGGGAAAACGCAAGAAATGCGTCTAGTTCAATGGGTCTTGAAGGTAAAGGTAGAAAGATTCCATGCTCAACTTGCTCAAGAGATCTATCTCGTATTAAAGACAACCCACAATAAACTATTAGATTTCCCAACTTTTGTGATCTTGATCCTGTGAGAAAAGTTACTAGATCAAGTACTGAATATATGTGCTCTTGTCATATTTGTCAATTAACTAGAAGACCAAAAACTGTCAATTTCCCAAAGGGAGACTTATTGCCGGAGCGATGAAGTATACTCAAAGATATCTCTGAGATATTAAGTTCTAAAGTTATTCAAATCAATTAATATACATATTTACATACATACCTAATATATTTGTATTAGAGATCACAGTTTCTTTCATTTTCGTTTTGATACGCTGAATCAGTTTAACTTTGACAAACACTTTAGTTTATACACTTTATCGATTATCTGATAATTTCATATTAAGTTCTACAAATCTTATTTTTGGATAAAACAAAGTCGCCTAATACTGAACAACGCTGTAGCTACTGCTTTTCCCTTCTTGCAAGAGGATTATTTCATAAATGCAATTAGAGTTCGCGGTTGAAAACTCTAACTAAGAGCATTGTGCAGTCAGGCTCAAAGGTTACCGAGCAAGTAGTTTCATTTTTATTCAAAAGGAAAATAATCGATGTACAAGAAAGAAAAGAGAAAGAAGGCGAGTTTCGGTTGTTAAAAGCATAAATAATAGCCCAGTAAAGAAGCAGCTTTTTTCTGCGGACGATTTCTTAAAATTACGACAAAGTTTTCATTTGAACCAGAATGTGATTCTTGGAATCGCTGCGTCTTTGCGTGTAGCTTCAAATAATTATAAAGTTATAGAATCTAATTTGGAAAAAGAAACTCGGCGACAAAATGCACTGTGTAGATGCCTTTTTGGAATAAAAGATTTCGATTTCATTAATGAAAAAGCGAACAAGTCTTCTGCAGCAAATGAAACAGTTGCTTATTGCTGAAACCTTGAGGGTCTGATAGAATATATCAAAGAAAAACGAAAATTGACTGATTTTCACTTGAAATTTGGAATTGACGGAGAAGGGGATTTTTAAAAGTTTGACTGCCAATTCAATCCACCACAGAATCCCAAGAATCATTTCATTGGCGATAAGAGTATAAAGATGGGATATCAGCTAAAAAATTGAAGGATGCGGGAGTTAATAAATTATTTATTGTAGCCTCAACACAAAATTCTCAAACAAATTATGAAAACGAGTTGCTCTCCTTGCATGTGCTGCTATGCACTAAAAAATGAGCCCCATTAGTTAGATGTATTGCAAATTGTTAGCAATTTGGTATACACGTTATGCTATCGATTTTCTTAAGTTTGACGTAAAACTGCGTCCGTATATGCTGGAAATTTTGTATCAAGTATTGAAGTACATTATGAGGGCAAAGTGAAGGCAAAATTACAACAACTATTGTTCATAATGTGCAGGCGCATCATAGGCATAAATTCCCATCATATTGTCGTCACATTTCTCGATTTTTGTGTTACACAAATTTCCATCAATATGCTGTTATTAATTTCCTCCCTCTCTCACACTGTCGAAAATATGAGTAATTTTATTGAATATTATGTGAATAATATTGAAAATAAAATAATATAATATATTAATAATATTGAGAACAAGTTAAAAGCAAATTGATGTACACAACTTGCAGCAATAGTTATGCATCAAATGTAAGTAAATCTGCGTTCGTATATGGCAGCAATTTGGTGGCAATTATTTGCAGTCAATTTTACGGTACATTGACATCAGTCCTTGATATTCGTTATTTCATCAGCGCAAGTTGGAAGAAATTGGCTAACAAACATTGCACAGCAACTATTGCCGCGATTTTGCCACGGCAAGCCTGGCTAATAGGGAGCTTAATGAGTGCGGAGAACATAGAACAATCGGAAATACTTTACAAAATCATATGAAATGAGTTGAAGCTGGAGCTAAGAAAGAGATGCTAAAAAGTTCAAAAACTGTATACATCCCCCTGTTTTTAATATTCAAGAAGACGAAACGTTTCTGCAAATTATTCCTCCTCCTTAATTACATCTAATGCTTGGAACTGTCAATACTCTATATACTCGTGTATTAAAGGAATGTTAACAAGATGCGCTTCAATGGGCTAAATCATACTGTGTAACGCGTGACATACGATATGGGAGTACAAGTTTCAATAGAAATTCATGTAAAATCTTACTTGACAAACTTGATTTACTGCGGTCTAGATGTTAAAATTTTTGCTCCTTGAAACATGACAAAGTTTTTGAGAAATTTAGTGCTGTTGTGCAAGGCTGTTTTGATAAAGATCACGACCCTTCCTTTAAAAATATGATTGAAGATTTCAAAAATAGCTACTTGCAACTTGGTATACCGGTAACTCCAAAAATTCATGCTATTTTTCATCACGTACCAGAATGTTACGAAGACATGAGGGCACTGGACTTGGATTCTTTAGCGAACAAGCAATGGAATCCGTACACTGCGATTTTAAAAATGTTTGGAAAAAATATAAAGTATCAAGTAAGCATCCCGAATATTTGCACAGACTTCTTCGAAGTCTCCATGGATTTTAAATAAAAAAATCATTTTTCTCCATGTGTTTTTTTTCTGATAATGTAAAGTAAATAAATAAAAGGTATAACTGAAAAATTCTAGTTGTTTTCAAATTTATTTCATGCAGTTATATGGATGATATCAATATAAAAGGTATGAAACGATTTAGAATTGTTTTTACTACTAATAAGTAGAACTTCAGCTCAAGAACTAATAGTTTAAAGATTTATTAACGAGAATATCGCGGTAACCTCTGAAAAATATTGAAAAATCGAGTTTATTTTGGATTCCTCCACGCGATGATTTTCATTTTGGTAGCAAAATATTCGTAAGAGTTCATAGAAATAATATACTCAAAGATCCAAGACGGACCAACATTTTTGGGTTCAAGTTTATGCAAGACCACTGTGGAAACCTTTGAACCCCAAATTATGAGGACTATTATTTATCGAGATACTTGAGGATGTTCTTTTCCAAAACATTTTTGATTGCACTTATTTCTTGGGTATTAAACGGTAATTTTTTACCAATCAAAGCTCATTTTTTTCTATTTGGTGAAGATTTTAAATAAAAAAATGTTCTAAGATGCATCGAATCGTTTTTGTTTTATAACATTATATCATTTGCTTTAAAAAATATATGACTTTTCCATATATAACAGAAAAAGGGAAATAGCTTATAAATAATTTTAGTTCGGAAAAGATGGATAATATTAAGCTCTTTGAAATGCATTATCACTGAATCGATGATATTATTTCTAAGTTATTAAAAATACCGAAAAAATAAAACTAAAAAATCGAAAAAGCAATAAAAAAATAAAAACGTATCAAAATAAACAAAATTTTTGAACCACTTTCCTTAAATAAAAACTAAAAATGAGCCCCGAAACATTAAATTTAACCGTGGATTGCTGGAGATATGGTGGTACACGTACACACACACATACACACGCACGCACGCACGCACACTCACACACACGGACACACACACACACACACGCGCACGCACACACACTCACACACACACACAAACACACACACACACTAACACACATCCACACGGACATTTTCTAAAAATAGTGTATTTTGTTTCCAACTGGTCCATAACATATTGCTAATATGTTTTTAAGAAAACCCTTTTTTTACTATTACCTAGCTTCCTTTAGTAGGAAGCAAAAACATGGAGTGTCATAATTTTATTTTAACAATTTCGACTTATAAGTATTTTCAATATTGGTTTAATTGTATTTGAAATAATCTTAAGATCACAGAATGCTTGGTGCAAAAAGCATGTGACAAACACATTTTTCATAATATTTTTGATAGAAATGGATAAACATAATTTTGGTGGATAAAATTTGAAAACTTAATTCTGGTGAATAACATTATTTTTTGTTGAATACAAAACAAACATGAGAGAAGTTTAAAAAAAGGGTATACCTCTACATTAATATGCTCACCTACCTATTATATACTCGAATTTTCTCCAGCTACAGCACCCCAGGAGCGGTTCAAATTATCAGGCTTTACTTTCTCCTCGGAGCGTAGATACAGCTACTGTTGCGCGTCGCGACCTACCCTTCAAATTCGCCCTCTTCGAATTCGGATTGTTAATAACCAGTCACATATTTAACGCGGTTCTCGAATTACAACTCTAAAAAACAAAATTTGACGGAGCGCTGCCATCGCATGCGTGCGATGAGTTCGCCGTCCGAAATCGTTCTACGCCCGCGAACGCGCGCTCAAAGTAAAGGCCGCTACATTCATGCTCCGTGCAACAAGTGTATTGATTTGCAGGGCAGGTAGAGCTGGGTGTATTATACCGCGCGGTCGGCGACAAGCATGAGCTACAATATTTTAAACATTGAAGATGAAGTTGAATGTTGATTTTTGTATCTGTTTAAAAAAGGTATGTTACGTTACCAATCATATACAGGAATTTAATTAAGAAGTTTGTATATATAAGTCAATAAAGAGCATAGTATATTCTAATATTTGAAATTTCTAATCTACCTTTATAAATGACCGTTATATTAAAATTAAATCAATTTAATAAATATTATGGGGTCTACGGTGGCTTAGTCGGTAGAGTGTTTGATTCCCACGCCGGTAACCGGGTTCGATTCCTAGTCTCTGCCGATTGATACAAGCAGCTCTGTAAAAATTGCATGTGTTGTATTTTCAAACACACCGCAGACCTCCGTGGTTGATTAGCACCATACGGGAGCACAAATATGGCGAGGTTAAAAAATAAATAAATAAACAGACAGACAGACAGACAGACAGACAGACAGACGGACGGACGGACGGACGGACGGACGGACGGACGGACGGACGGACGGACTGACGGACGGACGGACGGACGGACGGACGGACAAACGTGGCAAATTTGTACACTTAGGTTTCAATGATCTTTTAAATTTACTATTGTTGTTAAATTAATTTTTTCGGTACATAGATTGTAAGTGCAAGGATTTTTCTGAATGCTCATTTTGTCAGTCAACCTGTATTTTTTTAAATTAGACAAATCCAAAATTTAGAGTCCAGGGGTAAATTTGTTTTTACATGTATAATATGGGAAGTAACAATTTAACTATTTCTTTTGCCGTTGTCCTGCATACAACGTTATTATTATCAATAGAATTTAAACGCACACGTATACATAAGAGAGCATTTTCTGATAAAAATTACTGTAATAATCATTGTAAGCGTGGGGCATTCTGACTTCATGGAAGAATTACCTTGGAGATTGTATTGCCAACGTATTGACAATAAACGTGGCCACAGTGACTTAATTACATATTGGACATAACTTAGACCATTATATGGTCTAAGGGATATGTTCCGGATAGAAATAATATATATATTTATAATATATAAAGCCATTATCAAATAATGTTAAATACATACATGGGCATTTAAAGAGTACCGTAGAACGGGGTTTCTTGGACCAGTGGGGTGTCTTGGACCACTATTTGAAAACAACTTTTATCAGCTCCATAAAATATTTGGAACGTTAGTTCAGCTGATCTAACCATACTAAATCATTGTAAATATAATTATTACAATGTTTCAGCAGCAATAGAGGTGTTATAAAACGCCTCGTCTCTTTTTATTACATTATGAACTGGAATTAAATTTGGACTTAATCAGTGAGTAAAAAAATTAGCTGTGGCTAGACTTGTAACATATTTGTATTTGCGCGTGAGCATGTCCCAGGTGTAGGTATGCATAGACATCACTTACCGACTGCGTCCAAGGGAATTTTTAAGCCGGGCTAAGGTTAGTAGACCAAACGTACCAAAGACACTGTTTTTGACGATAAGCGGGATGTATTGGACCACTGAATTTTTCGTTGTTTTGGAAAGTAAATATTTTCTATACTATTTTTTTTTAGTTTCTATGACTAAATCGAGCAAATGCAATTACTTATAAAAAAATTCGTTACTTTAGATCAGATAAAATTTGTTAATGAGACATAGTGAAGAATACACTCCATCGTACACTAAAAGATTTTGTAAAGAAAAACAATGACCGTTAGACTACTCCAACAGCATTCATTTTAGAAGAACAATCAATCACAGATGATTTTATAGCGCTGTCATGAGAAGCTATTCAGATAAAACAAACTAATTATTATGTATTACCTAGCTTCAAAATTAAAGTAAAAATTAATTAATAACTTTAAAGAATTTGTCATCAAAAGCTAATATAAGATTTAATAATAAATGTAATACGTTATAAATATGTAATGTAGAATAAATAACAACAACAAAATACGAAATTCAAAGTGATATAATAAATATTTATAAAGCTATAACATTTGCTAGTCTTGGACCACCATGAAAATGATAATGAATAGAGTATGTTCACATGCAAGTACAGACACTGAAAAGAATTTTCGCACTACGATATGTGAATTCTACTTAAATCAAATATAGATTAGACTGTTGTCGATTTTCGGCTATTATTTGTTCTCTGATTCGTAATAAATAGATGAAATGCGCTATGAAGCAGCTTTTGCTGTTAATATTAAATACAAATGAGTATCGTTTTAGACCTTTATGCGAGAACACGTCGCAGGTTATCGTCGTGATATTTCTAATCTGTATAGAAATAAAAGTGCTAGTAAAAGTGAAAATAGTGTTATTGCCGTGATATTCTGCTTTGAGCGGGAACAGGATATAACTAACCCACACGTTGAAAGTGTTTACCAACATATTACCCACTTCACTTCTTTTCGCGGGTACTTATAAATTGTTTCACTTACCTTGCTATCACTTTGGTTTATTAACCTCGGATTATGACATACTGCATATCTCAAAATGTCCATAAAACTATAATCATTAAAAATAAATAATAATAAATTTTCGATTTTCTTTTTGTCAAAGATCAGCGCAATTCCAACTTAAAAAGTAGAATATTTGACTTGGTGATTCCAAATATAGGTATAGATTGTACTCCTAAAAATATTCGTCCAATATCCGAATGTGTACGTGCGTGCGTGTGTGCACGTGTGTGTGTATGTTTGCGCGCGTGCATATGTGTGTGCGTGTATGTGTTCTTTTCTACAGAATTTTTTACATAAACGTATACAGAAAAGTATAAAAAAGTGTGAAGAAAAGACGGTTGTTAAGTAGGCAGATAACAAGGTTGACAACCAGGTACAACCAAATTTAAATGTAGAATATCTTGGTAAATGACCAGGCAGATATCGGAAATTATGACAACGTAAATTTAAGCATATGACAAAATCTAAAAAAAATACACTTCTTGGGTGTAGAAACATAAAAATAAATTTTATGCTGAGTTTTCCAAATCTTTTCTATTTTATTTTGCGCAATCGTATATTCTTATAAATAAAGAAAGACATTCACACACCATTCATACTTTATACACATCTCAATTGATCGCAGTCTTAAAACAATGCGCTTTATACATTAGGGATAGAACACAGCTTGTCCGAAAGTAGATATATCATAGATATTATCACAATTTGATCAAGAACAATTCGAAGTCAATAATCGCTTTAATGCGACAGTCAAAGTAGAATATAAATATATGTCTAAAATCATGTGTTTCGGTACAACACCGTCAAAATCATCATCGGGCGATTCTTCGTCCGTACATCACTCGCCCAATGCCTATCGAAATTATAACCTGTTCATTTAAATCGTTGCCGGAATCGAGAACAGTTTATATGTATCACGCAAGTATGACGCTACAACACTTTTTTAGGCAGCTAATTATGCTATAGGAGTTGATGCTGCGATATCGTAGGCATATGATTTTTGATAAATATTACTTTTTAAAACTTTATATTGGTTAACTAAATGAAAAGTTAATTTGTATTTAAATGATTTATTGCAATATATGAGAGTACTATTATAGATACATGGTTAATTTGAATATAATGATCTCGTAAATTAATTATATGGTTAACTTTTGTTGACAATATATATTTTTATAAAAACGACATATTTCTTAATAGTACCTATTTAGTTAACTCTAATAAACATTGTTATAGATCTTTTTAAAATATTAATTAAGTTATTAATTAAATTCTTCTTAAGTATGAAAGTAAAATGTCATATAATATTAAAAATTTACTGATGTTATTTATGAAATGACTAGCTAATCTTATTTGCTTTTTATTGGAAGGCCTATAACACTTATCATCGGATTGTAGCATGGACCAATAACAGCACCTTCAATATACGTTACTGTAAATAATAATTGCAAAGTTAGTTTCACTTTTGATTAGTATGCATTTTTTAAATACATCTAATTATACGTAAGCTACGGTAATTAATTATATACTCCAAACAAAAAAATATGTACCAAGATTTGTTGTATTTTGTATTTGTTTTCTAATTATAAAGAATACGTATTCACAGTATACTACTTAATTAAGGCGTAACGTACATCTTAAAATTTCAATTAAAAATAAATTATATTAGAATAAGTAAATAAATATATTTTAAATAATAGCAGCTTCAAATAAATAAATTCGATATGACTGCACGCCATGGTGAGTAATATATAGATCATCAGTCATAATATAATCCAGTTAAAAAAGGTTGTGAAATAAAGATCTTTTTATATTGAAGAAAATATTATAAAGCTTTTTTTATATGTATGATGTAAAATAATTAAAACAAGAACAAAGATATTTCTTAGTGAACCAATAAAAAAAGAGGCTTTTAGACTTTATAAATCCTTATAATTTTGGCAACGCAGTGAACTATACATGTATAGAAGATATGTGTAAAATTTGAAGTCAATTGGATGAAAATGACTAAAGATACTTTATGATAAGTGAATCTTCTTATCGAACAAAGATCATCATTGTATGGGCTTGGAGAGGCCCAAAGAAAATAAACATGTTTAAAGTCTTACTAAATGGTGAAAAATTTTCAATATGCATAGAAAATGCATTATAATTTACCAAGTTGTTACTAGTTAAAATAAAAGTTTTTTGCTTATTCGAGTAAATTATAAAAAAAAATTTAAGACGTCGTGTGTTACTTTTAACATTTTCTATAATGTCACAGGTAATTGCTCACATCTAAAGAATTGAAACATAATTAATTTTAGAATATTAACAACATTAACCGCGTTATTGGTTTTCTTTCCAAATAAAATAATTCTCACCTACACCTTGAAAAGTATGTACCAACTTAATCTATCAAGAAAAAAATAAATATGAAAGATATTAAATTCAATGCTGTTTAACTTACATGGTAATCCTTTTTCACATTCCAAAATGCAAACATTATCGTATTCTTTGGTGCCCGTAACGCAAACTGGTTCATAGTCATCTGGACAGTTGCAATTCGTGGATTGGACAAATGTAATGCAAATTATAAAAACAAACCAAAGGAAGAAATAAGCAGCTGAAATGAATAGATGTCTTATTATAACGGTATTAGTATAAGTTTAAATAATCATAATTATTGTTTAATTTAAAAAATCTTTTGAACTAATGATATAAAAAAGTATGTTTTTCCAAACTTCATTGAGTGAAATTAGTTTTATAATTTTATAAAAAAAATTATTTAGATTCACCTCTTGCCATTTTGGTACGTATCTATAAGAGTAAGAGAAGAGACCATAAAAATGCTTAATGGAAAGAGATTCTGTGGCATTTATACAAGAAAAGTTATGTTGTGTAAGCTAAGTAAATACTAAGTAAAGATATTTATAGTCTATAATATTGAAAGAAGCCAAAATTACATGTGTAAAATAAACTTAGAGTACAATAAGAGTTCACGTTGTCTGGTTTTTCAAATACAATGTTTTACATTTAATACAAACTACAATAACTTTCCTTATATGAAAATGGACTGATAAGAAATCATATAGATAACGATATTTATATATGATCAATAATTAATTTGCTCTTATATTGCAGTTGTGTCTGCACGACTTCCTGTTTAAAAATACTAATCTGTCTACTATTTGCCGTTCGAAGTATGGTTTTGCAATAATTTGTTGTTTTTGCTCCGCACGTGTCAACGTCAAATTTAACACGCGAACTTGTTGAAATTGTACTGTAAATAATATACTGTCAGTGTACGAATATTAATTGGAGAGAGCAAACTTAGGACGATGAGCACAACGTCCGGCGGATGTGGAACGGGACAATCAGCGCGCGAGGGGGAGGGGGGGGGGGTAGCGCGAGCGCAACTTATTATCACCGGAGTAGGGTACTGTGGGGTAAAAGAAACATTTCTCTCTAGAAAATAAAAAATTTAATCCTCTTCTAAATAAGGGATGACCGGAAGAGATGAAGCACTTATAATAAGCCAATCAAATTGAATCGTGCATATGATTGGTTGTTGCGTATTAAAGGTGCGAAAATTTATAATATAATTTTTCATATAATTATATTTGATAATATTCGATAATATTTTTAAAATACTGTAAATTAAATTTTTAAATTAAACAAAATTAAACATAAAATTAAAAGTTTATTGAAAAATATACTTCTGGTTTTTTTATGAGTATATAATAAGAAAGACTTTTATTTCAATATTTGGTGGATATATGTTCTATCGGAAGTAGATGTTGCAATCGCTACTTTCTCGCGCTTGACTCGGGACTACATGCTACATGCACTATAGAAAAATTCACCATGTTAAGCGACTGCAACGCGCCCCTGGTGGACAAACTTCGAAGCTCGTGAGACACCCCAAATCTTGGTTCAAATGTATTGCCAGGTTTGTTTAAAAATAATAATGGAGATTGCAGTAACTAATTTAAAGACGGATTATGTGACAGTAGAAAATATTTTGAAAGCAAATTAGTCAATGTAATGAACCGTACTAATCATTGGTTTATATTGTAAACGTATTATATATACATTTTGGCAATTAGCGAATTTACACTACAATATATTTAATGTTTCACTTTCAATCAAAAGAAAATCACGCGTACTTTATGTATTAATCTATAATATGTATTACTATTACTATTAATCTACTTTATGTATTACTATATGTATTGTCTATCTTTTACATATCTTCAATACAAACTGCTAAAGAAAATTTTTGATTTGATTAATTAGCTACTTTTCAAAAATTCTTTAAATTCTACTTTCTTCTTAAAAATAGCTTAAGGTAGTTCTCTGGCTGGAGTAGTGCTTAACTCGGGGTTAAATTAGAAAATTTATTTTCTAAAATATTATACTAAATAATTTCAAACATCAGAATTTCGATGGACAGTGTCTAGAGTATCAAATATTCTCAAAAGTCGAAAGAGAGTGAAATACTGCGCACGTATATAGATATATTGTAGCGTGGGATTAAAACTTTGGACTGTTGCATCTTAAAAAAACTGCTGCCAATTCATTGGCACTTATAAGGGAAGACCACTGAGTTCGAGTCTTTGATTTTAATGAAACTTTGGGGATTGACTTTTGGAACCTAAAAATGAAGCACAGTACCCGTAATTTTATCCAATGGCTCTTTAAATCTGAAATAGAGCCGAAAACATTAGCATTGCACATATGGGCAATGATAAAAATTAGGTATATATAGATATACCTATCTACATTAATTAAATATGCCGTATCTACCGTACAAAGGATAAAACCACAAGTATTAGGCTTCATTTTTAGGTATCAGAAAACAATCCCCAAAGTTTCATCAAAAGCCGTGTCCAAACTCCGTGGTCTCTCCTTGTTAGCTTCCTCAAAATTTATAAATTGTTCTAATATGAAATTCTTTGATCTAATAAATTAACAGTATCTCTTTCAAATTAGTATATCTCTAAAAAGGTCTGCTTTTTTTCATTGATGGTTTCGCCAAAGATATTTTTTTACTTAAATTACAAAACTATAGGTAATAATCTTTACAGAGACACTTGCTATGCCAAGAGGTTGCATAAGATACGAAAATAATTTACCTTATCGAGTTCAGAAAATCGTAGAATAAAAAATCGTTTAAAAAAAATCGAATTGATGAATCTTAAAATTTCTTTTTAGTTTCGAATCTTCGTTAAAAAATGAAAAAAAGAGCCCTATATGGTAAAAAATAACTGTGCCAATCTCGAGGTACAAGCGATCAAAACAATTTTTCAAAAAATACATAACCTCAAATATCGTGCAATGTAAAGGTCGTTGTAATCTGGGCAAAGAACTCGTTCAAGAGATAGTAAAAAGCTACCGTTTTGGAAAGTTTAAGATTAAACGCTGCCGATTTATTCCAGTATTTGCAGCTGACTATTGTAAAAATCGAGTTTTTGTACAAAAAGATTTTATGCCCATCTGAACGAAAATGGCCACTTTTTTCCCTGAAAAGCGAGACCAAAATTATACTTTTTGCCCGCAAAAATGATTAACGGGAAAAACGTTCCTTTACTAGAAAATAGTCAAAATTCTTTTATTTCTTCAAGTTCTAACAATAACCCTGATTTTCGATTGTTTTTAACAGTCCATGAGTACCGCTTTCCAAGTCAAAAAGTGGCCACAGTCGAGATGGGCATAAAGTACTATATGTAACTCAAGAAAAAAGTCGATTTTTTCCTCGAGAAATACTGTAAACTCATCCGCGGGAAAAATATTCGACTTTTTGCTCTTGTTACATACTGTACTATTTCATCCCTTCAAAAGAAAAAGATGAAGACTATATATTTCACAGATATAACCGTTTAAAAAAATGGCGATTTCGTGAATAACAAAACAAGGGAAATAGTTTATTCAAAATTTCGAGTCGGAGAAGATAACTCATTTTATGCTCTTTAAAATGCATTATCACTCAATCAATGATATTATTTCTAAGGTATTAAAAAACCCGATAAATTATAACTCAAAAATCGAAAAAAATATTTTCACCTTCTTTACAAAAGAAAAACAAAAAAATGAGCCCTGAAACATTAAATTTAACCGTGGATTACTAGAGATATGGTGGTACACATACACACGCATACGCACGCACGCACGCACGTATAAACTCACGCACACACACATAGACACACACATGTTTCTAGATGTTTTTAGCAAAACTTTTTTTTACCATCACAAAGCTTCCCGTACGACGAAACAAAAGCATCGCTTGCCCTATCAAACTTCTTTCTCCATGATTTGTATTGTTATTTTACATCATATGCTAGTTTTTTATAAAAATTTAAAGAAAACTTTTTTACAATTAAACGAAACCTCTCTCGCTGTGGGACTCACTATAGACTTCCTATATTAAAATATGAAATTTCAAGGCTCATAATTATCCCCAAATTTCATCTGGCTAGGGGGTGAGATTTTAACCATATATAAAGGATACCTTATTAAACATATATACCGATTTTCAAGGATTTTTAGAGAAATCGAGAAATCCGGAGAACTATACCTTAAGAACAGTTTTAAAATAGGTAAATTATAAGGAAATCGTACGCGCTTTCAGAATTTCTGTATTTTTGTTATATATCTTCAATACAAACTGATGAAAAAATGGGTACCTCAAAAACATCTCATATCCGAAAATTTTCATTGCTATAAAGCTTTCTCTGTTGAAGAAGCAAAATTGTGTTAAAATTTTTATCCAGTAATGTATCGCTTATCATTTAATTCAAATGGTGAATTATATTTTGAGTCAATATTTTCTTAAATTTTAGATTACTCTATTTTCTATTGGAACTTCTGTTATTGACGCCTTGACGTACAATGTTAATTCTAGTCCCTTGCGCGTGATCAAACTGTTTGTAAATACATTCTTTTAATTTTAATTAAGTAGAATGAAAAAGATAACACAATTGCTACAAAGTGTACACAATTGTTGGTTTATTGTAAAATATAATTTATTCAATATTACAACTACTTTGTACGATAGAGTTTAACCTGTCCATTAATCACAAAATGATATTTAAACGATATCTAACTTAAAATTATAGTTTGTAAATCTACTTTCTCTAGGTGTGAAAGATCATGAAATTAATTTTACTTTAAATTTTGGTAAGTTACAATATACATCAAATAAATTATAAGGATTAGTAACATATAAATAAAATATTCATAATTATGTATTCTCAACTTCCAGATATATATCAGTTTAATATACATACATTTGGCAGCGTATTTAAGCGCTCTTTGATAGAACATCAAAATTTAAAATTTTTAATACATACCGTACCGAAATGGTTAAATTAACTTGGATTACAATCGCGATTTTTTTAATAGCATGTCAACAGCAAAGATGCACGGCTTATATTGGCGTTATTTCAAATGTTTTAGGCATCTGTCAATTCATAAATGATGTTGGAAAGGAACTATTCTTCGAAGAAATTGAATCTGTTGATAAAACTTATTTATTATCTAGAAATATAAAGGAAGATATGATATACGAGTTTGGACAATTAATGAAAACTTTAACTAATCTTGAAAATAATTTTCCTCAATTGTTAAAAAAGAGAGAGTTAGAAAGAAATATTGATAGAATTGCACGCATTTTCGAAGAGGGCATGGTTCTTTATCTAAATACCAAGAATGGTACGACTTATACCTTGGCAAGATATAGAGAATATTTAAATAATGGAAAAGATATAGACGATGATATAAGAAATATTCGTAATATCTTATTGAGCCAAAATGCTGCAGACGATTTAATAAGAGCTTTCACAACAAAATCAGAGGTAAAGTATACCCATTCCATTAGGGACGGTGACGTTATGGATTTTTTTTAATTTTAATTTATTAGAAATGTTATTTAGAAGTCATCAAATTATCAGAGGGTCTAACCGTATAGAAGCTGAGATAATATTTAAGAATAAATATCTTGACAGAAAATATTATATTTTATAGCACTGCGTGACCTAAGTCCGCACTTATGTCACGCCTATCCGTGACCTAAGTAATCCTTTATTGCACCTTAGGGCAAGCAGATGCTATAAAATAGTATACGATACTTGTGACGTAAATTGGCAATTTATTACACGGCGCGACGGTATCGTCCTTGCTTCGCTCGGGCGCTTACTACGCGCCGTGTAATAAAATGCCACTTAGGTCACACGTACCGTAATGTACTATTATAGTAAGGAGGGTGCAGGTAATGTGGTCACATAAGGGGGAACTCCATTGATTTTTAAAAAATCCCCCCTTTGACCAATAATATTAAAAATTCAGTAACTTTTTTGTTATAACTGAATAAGGTTGTAAAAAAATGTTCAGAATTATTCACTAAAATTTTTTTGCTAGTTATTGGAGAAGATACATATTATTGTAATAAAAACAAGGGTTTTTAGAAAAGTTCCTTATATATAAATTAGCGCATATAAATTTGATGAATACTATTTTAAAAGATTCTAGAATATTTTTCAACTTACAATGAACCAAAGTTAATTTTTTTGAAATTGTTTAAAATTTTTAAAAATGAAACGTTGTTTTGAATTTAAAAAAATATAAAAAACTACATGTTTCAACACTTACAATTGACGAATAAGACATTTAACATCAAAATACCTCAAAACAAAATATTTTTACTTTTAACAAAATAAACAAAACAAAATAATTTTTTTTTTAACAAAATATTGATACTTTTTTCACAATACTTTAACCTATATTTACTGGAAGGTTAAAAAATATCCATGGTCATAGGATGCGTAAGGAACCTTTTGAAGTAAGTTTAGAGAATAACGCTTTTGAAGGTTTAATTTTGTATGCTACGCAATGTAAATTGTTTTACTCAACAGGCTATATAACTTATAACTTTGGTATAACACAGAGTTTTGACATCCAGAACGTCTCAAAATGTTCATAATACTATTAACATAACAAATATGTAATAAAAATTTTTTCGATTTTTTGGTAAAAAATCAGTGGTGTTCTCCCTTAAGGAACTTTTGATTCTCAGTAGATATACATTGAATTTTAGGGCTTTGGAAACTATTGAGACATGTTATTTGAACCTTTAACTCTAATACCTCATGAGTTTTTTTGCAAACAAATTTACTCTCTGAATTTTAATTAAAGAAGTTCTAAGTAGTTAAACATTGAAGAGGACTAGTCTAGCAGAGCCTTCCTTTATGTGTTATTTAACTACATGGTGCCGTATAGCGTACGTCCTTAGTGTCGATATTTTGAGATTAGTAGGCCTAGGAATTTTGAAATAGCAACCGCTGTTATTATGGTCGTTGGTTGCCTTTTACCTTGCAATGCATTCGTATGGCCACTTTACTAACCGATAAACGTCAAGTTGCAATTCTTACAACGAAAATAAACTCTACGGCAAAAACTGGCACATGCATCTTAAGGGGACGCCGGATATCTCTGTCCTTGTCTAATTGAGTTTTCATTCATAATTTTAAGAGAAATCATATTTTTCTTTAAATAATAGTTGTCCCCGCTTCGTTTTATAGTAATCTACATATATGTCCAAGCTGGATTCATACGATTGTTTTGTTTTCGAGAAAACTTTGACACACTAAAAGGGCCAACTACGTGGAGATTAACCTTTACATACTAAGTTTGTCAAAGTTTTCTCGAAAACAAAACAATCATATGAAACCAGCTTGGACATATAATTAGGTTACTGTAAAACAAATTGGGGACAGCTATTATTTTGTCATTAAACAATTAACTTTGTAAATAAATAACGAAATACGTGTGTAGGATAGTAGGAATCTACTGTCGGTATCCGACGTCTCCTTAAAGTGCGTAAAGCAAGCTACAGTTTTATGTACCGTACGATTTATTTTTCGCTTATATCACGCTGATAAAAGTGGTTTCTTTACATGCATGCACTACTAAGAAATCAGAGTTTTGATGCTGTCGCGCATAAACATGACACTATCTTATAACTTAAGGCGCTGACAGTGGGGTCACCGCGCCTCTCAACATCTATATTCACAGTACATATACGGTAGGAGTTACGGCACCCCAGAAAAGCGCATACAGCGAGCTCTCGTGTGGGTGGTCACATTACCTGCATGGCCACATTACAGCACCCAACTTATATATACATTAATTTTTCATTTTAGACTTGAGCTTATTTTGAATACTCGTGTAATACTAAAATAAAACATATATTATTTTAAAGTGAAATATTAAAATATTTTTAGTTTTATAATTTAATTCACTTATCTTTTTTAGATATATGATAATGCTTGCAGAACAGGCATGTCGCAATTGCAGTTTTTAGACAATTATCTTCATGTACTAAATGTTGTAACCGCTCAGTACTTTATATCAAGAACTTTGATGTATGATTTAGTGGATACGAAAAGGATGAAATTAAGTGAGTAATAATTTTAAGATTGCATTTCTAAACGGATAGCGATGATAGGTATGTTATGTATGTACGAAGGGTGTGCGAGTCCAGGAAACATTTTTTTGTTTAAAAGCAATCATTCTGAAAATTTGTGTGCCATAATTACTCAGCAGTATCTTTAATTTTACCCTTGTAGAACCTCAAAATCTTGATCCTACACTTCATAATAAATCACTATTTTCAATACCATATTTATTAAAGGAGCTGTATTCCTCACAAGATTCTGGGTTACATGATGAAAGAAATTTGTTTTTTCGACGGATACTCCTTTTCACATGTATTATAATTTAGGCAAGGCACTTTTTCGTTAAATTTTTTTTATTTTTTTTCGAAGACCCCTTTAATTTTCTGAAAAACTTTTGAAATGTATTGTTTTAAACTACTTAATTGAATTTATTTTATAAATCGTCATAATTTATATGCTTTTGTTCTCCTGATGTCCGAATTAATAGTATATTATGCACCTAGGGACTAAAGTGAGCCATTAAATGCCTGCGAGCGGTTTGACGCCCGAGCGGAGCGAGGGCGTCACACACGCTGGCAATCGCTGGCTCACTTTATTCACGCGTGCAATATACGTTTTTTAAACGTACCTATCAAAAAGTTCGTACTCGTTCACCGCCGAAGAGGGAAAGTAGGGCTACATGTCAATTTCCTAACCTCACGCTAGTCCCTGCCGCCACGCGCTGTTTGTGCCCTCGCCTTCGGCTCGGCTCGGGCACAAACAGCGCGTGGCGGCAGGGACTAGAGTGGGGGTAGGGATTTAATGTAGCACTTTTTTCCCGGCTCGGCGGGGAAAAAGTACGTACTTTATGGCTGGGTGTATTAAGAACATTATATCTGTGCTACTTACTATATCTGGTCTAATTAAGTAACTAAAATCAGAAAGCACAAATAAATTAGCTTTATATGTAGCAAATATTGCATTATGTGTAAAATAGAAAAGCTTTAATTTAGGTTTTGGTTTGTTTGATAAAAATAAACGCAGAAGAGCTCGAATATCACGTATTTTCTTCGAGTTCAAGCATCATAATCACTTTTTTCAATAATTATAGCTTATATGTGTACTAGTTATACCAACATTTTGTTGGTAAACATGAAAATGTATAAAACGATAAAAGTTTAATGACAAAATCTCGCAAAATCTAGTATTGTATTACAATTATCAGTGTCAAAGATCATACTGAATTTTATATTTGATGTATCATTTTCAAGAAAAGAAACGCAATTATGATCAGCCAAAGATTGATTTGAAGAACTTAGTTAAAAATAATTATAAGGAAGACCTAGCTATATTTAAGAGAGCAATGGAAAATGCATCTCATGAACTTTGGACATGTGATTCAGGAGTACACACAGGTAAAGTAATAGTCCGATATGAAGTCTGACAGTTTTAAGTAATACATTTTAAGCTAATATTTTTTATAAATACTTTTAAAAACATATTTTTATAATTCAAGAGGACGAGCGTTATCAAAACAAGTCAGGTAAATTTAAAAACATTTATTTAATGTTGTTCGATATTGATCATTGATAAAACATGGGACTTATACGGAGAATCCACACCCTGTGGGAAACGGATTTCGATCACTCTTTGGAATGTAGTTTATGGTACTTAAAAATGAAGTTTAGTAACCGTATGTTGAATCAATGAAGCTTTGTTTCGTATAAAATTATAAATTTGATCCAAAGTTAGTAACCATCAAGATGGAGATTGAAATAGCATGAATATTCGAGGAAATTTAACCCTTATGAATTAATTGATTTTTATTTTCATACATTTTCAGTTTCTATCTTCAATTATTAATAACTTAAATTAACGCTCATTCCGCGTATTTTTTTTTTATTATTTTGATAATTTTTTAGGATGAAAACTTGCAGTTATGATGTCAAGTAAAGGTGTCATTTTACACTTAAATAACGCGTATTCGGAGTGAAATAGCTCTTATCCCGCGAATGAAGGGCCATTGGAACAAATTACGGGTACCAGGCTTAATTTTTTAGTACCAGATACCACCAAAATTTTAAAAATCGGCTATTTCTTGTACATTCTTCCTATAATAGGTAGAGTTTTTTTTTTGAGTGGCTGAATTCAAATCTGAAGTCAAAATCTAAAAATTTGCAGACGAAAATTTAAATAATCATCTTTGTCTGTTACATTGTTATAGTTCCTTAATTGTAATCTAACTTATTTATTCTGTTTCTTAGTAGTAAAACCTATAAAAAGAGACTTGAACAGTTAAATTTTATTAACAAATAAAGATTTTATACACAAAAAACGTAATTAGTCCCAAACTGGGCGACTTTAGGAATAATTAATTAAATTTGAGAAAGCTATGTGCCAATGAATTTGCAGCGGGTTTTTTAGTAACAATGACTTGGCTAATTTGTTATAATATGTTTTATTAGTTTTATTCGTAATTTTTTAAATATTCAAGTCAAAAAGTATTATTTTTTAAACAATTCTATATGACATTCGGAGACATTTAAGGCAATAGGAAGCAGGATTTTTTTTATATTAATGTTTTGAACTCAAGTTATATCAATGACCGATATTTATCAATATCGGAAATAAAACTGCTCATTTTGCGGCTGTATATTATAATGTATTTTAATTCATTTATTTTTATGATTTTTTAAGATTCTCCATACTACGAGTTACAGGCATTCCAAAAATATATTATAGACACAAATGACTTTACTGATCGGCAAGATATAACGACGTGTAGCCATTTCATAACACTCAATGATTGTAAGAGTTCTCCATTCTGTCTTAAACAGCGTTTGTGTAGCAGAGAATTAGTAAATTGTAAAAACATGTACAATCCTACTGTTATAGAAAATAATGTGTCTTCAAATACTTACATTTGCATGAGTGTAAGTATTCTTTTAATTTAAATATATATTATATACTTAATAATGATATTAAATAAAGGAAGAAGATAACTACGCAATAAAAGGTTGATGATTTACAAATAAACAGTTTAAATTACTTTGTATGATATTGCACATTTAAATATTTTATTTTATTTGGAAGTAAAGCAAACATTTTAGCCCATTTAAGTATAAAGTTACTGTATAGACAACTACCCTATATCGTAGAAATCTTTAAGTTGAATGTAATTATTTGTAATGCAACACTTAACTATATTTCATATTTCTCTATTGTATAAATCTAAAATCATTAAAAATTCAGTTAAGTGTTCCGCATTATAAACAACGTGAATGTTATTTCTCTTAAGGTAGTTCACCGGTGACAATACGGTTAAAAAGTAAATTTATATTTCAATCATCATTAAACGGCGTGACTTATAATTTAATGTCTTCAATTCATAAATTAAAATGTTAAAACATTAAAAGCAACCCAAAGATTTTGAGATAAGGCAGAAAACTAAAGTGTAGTATAAATTTTACTACAAACTGTACCGCAGTATAGATGTACTAATAATATAAGCAACAATGTTTAGCCATATCTTTGAAACGGGACCGCTAACTATAGTTTTTCTTGTTTTATGTAATATATGTAATAATTCTTTACAACATATTAGATTTTCAGGGAAATATATAATTCATTTCTGCAGCTATACATTAAAATGTCTCTTTAACACATGTTTAACCTATGCTTACGTGTTAAGAGTTGTGACTTTGACATTGAATATATCCATTTCGGTACCGGCAGTATATCTTACAGTTTTGCGGGTGCATAGGTAATATTATTAATAACATTCTGTTAAAGTTTAAAGAAAATATATAATATATCGATTAGCCGGTGAACGTCCTTAAGGGTGCAATACTGGTGTAGTTGTGTTGCTACAACTTCATAGCGCAAAAATTAAAAAATTAAAAGAATCAATTTTATCGAAGTGTATTTTATTAAGGAGGAAATTCCGCCAAAATAACGGAAATCACATAAATTTTTTTCTATTATATATAATTTATGATGTGCCAAGTAACTACACAGCATTGATAGATAAAACCTTTCTATTTACGAACAAATTGTAGTAACTTACAAATAACAATAATAATGAGCTTCAGCCTGGAGTACCAAATTAACGTGCGTTTACAACCCAAAAACCGTTGCCAATTCCAAGTTTAATTTTTATTTTAAGGTGACAAGTTACAGCCAAAATCTAGGCAAGTTTTCCCTATAGCGTCATTAGCATTTTAGAAACTTTTATTAATATATCTAAGATTCTGTCTGAATTTTTAAAAAAATTTCATTCACCTTGAAAAGAGTTATTAGAGAAATACGAAAAATCTAAATGTACACACATGTGCAAGAAAAGGATAATTCTCGTAAAGAGCGATATCACGGAGGAAATCATGAATATCGCTCTTTCAAAGAATCATATTTTAAAGAACAATTCTGTACTAAGAGACAGGAGAATCGCTCTATGAAAGAGCACGCTTGAAAAGAGTAAAATAGAAAAATTCCGGGAAAGATGTATATAAGTACTAACTCTTTCCCAGATCGCTCGGAACCACTAATTAATACTATATGTACTTAATTTACGCATAATACTTTATGTCAGCAAATATTTTTTTGTATTGCCCTAATTTTGGCGAAATTAACATCATAATTTCTCTAATAAAAACTTATTTACATCAAAGAGTGCAGTAGTGATCTAATTGCAAAGTTTATTTGACACCCTTTGAAAGCGAATGTAAAATCTGATCTCTATCACTAGCACTTTTTGGTTAGCAGAGAATTAATAAAAATTCACACTTTTTTGTTTAAAAACAGCCTAATCCTACCTCCATCGTCCGATATCAGAGTATTGTGTCAGCAAAAGAAAAGCAAGACAAATTTTTATGTTTGGAAGGTGATGAAGTACGTTTGTCCGCGCCGTCGAAGGTGACTGTAGGTCACTACATACCAGTTACAGCTGCGTATTTGAATCATTGTGATTGCATCTGCCCAGAAAAGCAATATTACATTAGCCATTATCCAGTTGTTTCCAATGTATCTGACAATAAGTAAGATCCTTTCTTCTGAACAATTAAGAGAAATTGATTTTATCTTTATCTTAGTATTAAGACTTATGTAATTTCCTTAATTTTATAGAGTTGTGACGGGAGCTAAGTTTACCGTGAGGGATAATACGTTTCATATACAAATCCAAGAGGGAAAAATATTGGCAAATGGAAGCATCGATCCTAAGTTAGTTGCTTGGAAACCAATAGATGAAAATAGTAAGGATGAAAATAGTATATTGTGTACCAAGGGTGAAAAGTGGGTGTTTTTTGACCGAGTATGGAGTTTGCGGAATACGCAAACAAAAAAGCCCTCTCACCCGTGGTGGACGCCATGTTTTTTTGTAAAGTATATCTGGATTACGCGTTTTTCTCTTATGACTATAGTGCGGAACTAAAGTGTGCCGTATTTCGATACGACGCAAACGCGGCACCCCTAAACACATGGCAGCATTCGGATGGTACGTCACGTTTAGGTGGGCCTAAACACCTTTTGGATAAAAAAGTTAGAAGCGAGCAAATATAAAATCTTTCTTGTCCGCTCTATTTGCTCGTTGGAAAACATTCACTTTAGGCCCGCTTTATAGGTAGGAAAACGCGAAAATCGGGCACAAGTGACAAAAAGATATTACCAGTACTACTTCTACTACTACTAATACTAATATTACTACTACGTTATGTTTGTAGGTGCACGTTACGTTCTTCCAATTACCTGGGATGGGATTAGAGAGATAGATTTGAGTGGAATAGTATTTAACTCGAATGATTATGTCATTACAGGATTAAAGTTTGAACAACGAAACATGCGTAGTCGAATGAGTTTGGGAGTATATGCAACAATATTCGATTTTCGAAGTGGTAATCTATCCGGACAGGTGAATAGTTTATTTGAACTATTCCTACCCAAACTCGCAAAGTAAAGATCAAATTTTATGTTAGCTTATGAACAAAATATAAGAATCTATTATTTTTACTAATTTATTTTTCTATATTATTGTTTCAGAACTGAATTTAAATTAACGAATAGAGATGTACCAACAAGATCAAGAAGACCAAATAAACCAGATTTCGAGGATACTTTTAAGAATAAATTTTTGAAATTCACAATAAGTAGTTCAGAAAAGGATGGCGGACAAACTACAATTCCTTTTATTGATACTCAAGAAATTAAAACAAACCCAACTATACCTTTATCTGGGGTCCACCTGGTTCATTCGAGACAAGTAGGTTACGGAGGGTTTCTTGCTTTGAAACTCTATACCTATAACATGTTTGATTATGTTGAAGATGTTTCGGAAATTAAACCGTTCAGTATTAAATTTTAATAATGTATAACAATTGTTAGGTTCTGAACTCTCCAATTAATAGGTCGTTCAGAACATATCGACGCTCCTTACGAAGACTAGCACAATTCAGAATTTTCAAAAAACAACAGTTTTAATCAAAAACCTCCTACGAAACTAGGAGTTTTCAGGTTCTCAGACAAAAACTATCACCTTTTCAAAGGTTCTGAGAAAATATTAGTATTTATTAGAGGATCTAAAAAGTGATAGTTTTATAAGAGGTCTTGTTAACAGACTCTACCTTTAGTCTAATTCTGGTCCTCTCATACCGAATAGTCTGAGTATTTTTAAATAATTTATATTGGAATATGTACTTACTTTGCTGTATCTGTTGTATGTATATAGCTGTATTTATGGAATTTAGCCAAATTTAGGCTGGTTGATGAAATAAACGATAGTCAAACACATGATTTTACGATTGATAACTTTATTTATTTATTAACTTCAATTTAATATTTCAACAGGCGTTATAAAATATTATGATGTTTTAAATGAATTGCTCATTAATTATTTCAGTAAATTCTCGATATACTTTATTAATTTCACAGGGTTATATGGTATCGTGGTGAACATGTCAACGAACAATAGAGAAGAGACATGGTATCTCAAATACACTGAAATTCTTTTTTATACTATAGAATAGTGTTAACATATATATCCAATACGCCTTTTTCATGAAGATTTTGAACATTTATACAATTTATAAATATTAATTGAAAATTTATCACTTTCAACAGCGTAGTGGTGTCAAATTATTTATGTCCTTAGCTGTAATATCAGCTCAGCAATTTATGAGAAATTCAAATGTTCCAATACACTGAAATTTCACTGCAAAATGTGACGGTGTGTATCCTGGTCAATATATTGAATCTAACTTAACAGCTTGACTGATTTCTGCTACATGTTGTACAAACTGTTGCATAACGCCCACTCGATTTCTCATACAGTACATGCATATGCGACAGATTTACTTTAATTATACAGTTTTTTTAGTCTTCCACAGATAACAAAAGGTTGAATATATGATTCTTTCTCATTTTTGCTGCAATTGGTAAGTGGAGTTTCCCAATTTCGATTTCTACTATTTATAACTGCCCCTTTATCTCATAGCATCTTAACAATCTCTGGACATCCTAAACCGTGATCTATATATTTACTAACCAATGTTACTCTTATGGTATTGTTCTTTATTCCTTTAGCGTGTAATAGGCCTATGGCCAACCTTCCAAACCGAACTTATCATAATAAAAACTGTCGCTACTCCAAGAAGAACATACCCCAGGAGATCGGTGACAAAAGAGACAAAAATCAATTTTTTACATTTTAGCAGACTGATTACTTTTAATTTACGCTTCTTTAGTCAATTATTCCTCGCTTTACGTTGTGTTTTGTCAACTTTAAAAAAATATGAGAACGAATATGACCGCAAAAAAAGCAATTAAAAAAAGCAATACTATTTTTTTAGAGTTGCAAAAATAATATGTAAAGCGAAGAATAACCACTGTATCATGAAACTAATACTTTGAATAAGCAAAATGAGACAGCTAATATTATCAAAATTAGTAATAACTATTAACCCTTTTGGTTACAAGTGTGCCTGCAGGCACACGCTGTTTGGACTATACTATGGAAAATTGTTATTTGATGAGAAAAATATCTAGGGTCACGCAGACACTTCTAGGGGTCAAGACGAAGAAGCCAATGTGTATTAAAGTCCAAACAATGACATTTGTTTTAATTGGTAACGCAAATAGTGATTCCATAACAAAAAAGCAATGCGTATGGCAGAAAGCAATGCAGATGGCGCAATAGATTTCTTAAAAACGAAGAAAAACATTTTTTTTAATCCTTTTGGTAGATACTTGTTTAATAACACTCAAACTAACTAATTACCATGCTAGTGGTTAAAATTTAATTAATTTAAGAGTATAAACGGGGCAGTAGTTTTTTATATTGACCTCGATCAATCACACTAAGAGCATTTTTTCTTTTAAAAACCATTTGTGAACTCCTTTTTGACCATTTTTCAGCTATTAAACCGCTTTCCATTTTTTCTTTTCGAACCAAAAAGAACATTGGGACTTAAAGTGTTAATCGATCTACAGTTGTATTAATATGTAAAAATGTAAATTACGGATGTAATGTAAATTAGGATTTTTGTCACTTTTGTCACGGATACAAATGATATGCTTACGGAATACGGCTCCAGGCAGTATACCGGAACAGTGCCGGGTGCGTGAGGATTGTGGGGCAGTCAACGAGTCCCCTAAATTTTTCTTCTTCGTGTGGTCACTTCGTCTATACGAAGTACCGTCACTCAGTCAATACAAATTGAAAGAATGTCTCGCACACACACATGCACGCATGCACGCACACACACACACACACATACGCGCGAATGCAAACACGCACGCACGAACACACCCACGCATGCACGCACGAACACACCCACGCATGCACGCACGCACACACAGAGTAAATGTAAATCTATAAATAAAGAAATGTGAACCTACTAACCAGGAGACTGGAACATCCGCATGTAAACATTTTAGCATTATAGAAGAAATAAATTGGGAACATGTTTTAAAGTGATAAAACTTTCTTTTACAAATCATTTAACAATTTTATTCAACAATGCTTGTCGCTCTATGTACAGTAATCTTACTATGTTGATTTTATCAAAAAGCAAAATGAATATTTTCATACACTATTATACATATATATATTTTAAATATTTTTCCTTTGAATAATATATTATATATTATAAACAAAAATTATTCAACGCTTTGATAAATTACAATAACGTAGATAAACATATAAGAATACTTATTATAAATAAGAGGCGATCTTGATATAAGTTAAAGCATATATAATTATGACTCTCTTATAGGTTTAATAAACTAAATTTTAAGAACGAAAGTTGCTTAGTGTTGCTTTATATAGCTCATTCAGTAAACGAGTGTTGATAGCTATCAATTCGAGGTTAAAGAAATTTAATTATTCTTTCTATTTATAAATTTTGCTCATTCTTTTACAATAACAATAACGTTATTAATTTGCATTCCCGCATCTTTCCATTTGACATTTTTGCTATTAATTGAATCCAACTGGATAAATGTCACTTTTCTATTGGGATCGCGACGAAGCGAACGTTTATTACATAAATTACGAATTGATCAAGCATTGATATTTTTAAGCAGGAGACCTCGACGAATCAGCTACACTATCACAGAATCACAAGCTCTCTCTCGAGCACCCTACGCCTTCTCCCTACTCGCAATGATGTTCCTCAGATCCCCGTCCCCCAGATTCTGCAGAATCCTCTCGAAGCAGGCGTCGGGCATCGGGCAGCCGGTCAGCAATCTCAGCTCGGCCTTCGCCACCTCCAGTAGCGGTCTCCTCTCCTGCCCCCTCTTGAACTGCAGCCTGACCATAAATCCATAGATCGGAAAGCTCCGCTCGAAGTCCCTCGAGCCGATGATCTCCTCGAACTCGGCGTTCTCGCTGTGCAGCGCCATGTCGTCGGGCCGCTTGAAGAGGACGTCGCGCAGCGTCGTGTAGCCGTCGATGCTCACCCTCGCCAGCTGTCCCAGCTCCCTGGCGCACTGCTTGCCGAAGTCGATCTCCCTGTGGGTCCCCGCGGCCCGGCACTTGGCCAGCAGCCTGTAGTAGTCCTGGCGGTTCCTCACCGACACCCACCGGCCGACGAGCCTGAGCCTCTGCAGGTGCCTCATGAGGACGCCCGTGCAGCCGGCCTTGTCGAGGACGTGCTCGGGCCAGGAGTCGATCGCCACGAGGGGCGTCTCGCCCTGCTCGTTCTCGAGGTTGACGTCGGCGCCCTGCTCCAGGAGGAAGCGGATCTTCTCGGGGACGACTCGCGGGTCGTCGAACACGGTGTTGTAGAAGCTCGAGTAGAGGGGCGTCTCGTCGTACATGTTGCGGGCGTTGACGTCGGCCCCGTGGCTTATCAGGATGCCGGCGGCACGCGTGCCGGAATTACGCCTGGTGCAGTGGAGCGGGGTGTTGAGCTCGGCGTCGCGGGCGTCCACCTCGGCCCCACGGCTCAGCAGCAGGCGCACCACCTTCAAAGTCGAGTTTGGAATGTTCGGTTGGTCTTTGTGCTCTGGTGTGGGACGGGTATTTATTGCCATGGGTGAGAGGGTGATTGTGGACCTTATTGACTTCATGTGTGTGAGTGTTTTATTGGGAAATTGAGGAGGTAGATATTGATCCGTAGGTGATATTTAAAATTATGACCTAACTGAAAAATTGTAAATGGTGGGCAATAATTTTATCTATTTGTGTTTATTTTATGTTTTACGTCCAATTGGGTGTGTATTCAGTAACGTAAATGGGAGTGTGATGTTACATACATATATGTGTGTTTTTATATAATGACGTGATAGATATAGGTACTTCGAAACTAACGATCGTTATGTAATATTTGATCAAAATTGACTGAAATGTATATGTAATCATTTATTTATTTATTTATCCTTTTACTAATATTTACTAAAAACATGGGACGGTCGATGGCTCAAGTGGTAAACGCGTACCGCTTAAGGTGGTCTTATAGTAAATTTTGAAAAATTTGTTAGTTACATGATAAAATTATTTTAAATTGGTGGTTATATTTGTTACCTAAAAAGAAAGTTTTATTGTAAATTTTCATAAAATTTTAAACAATATACCCATAGTTATATAGAAAAAACTAGCAATTTTCAAACAAAATTGATGTATTTTAAAACTGTCCTTGCGCATGGGAATGCAAATATAGTATTTAAAAAAATATGCAATATCTAACACCTGCACCGTACAAACTGTGAATTCCCAATTTTAAAGACACAATTATAAAGAAAAATAAAATTATATTGAATTTTCATTGTAAAAATAACCTAAAAAACCACATAGTTAATAACTCTATTCATGAGCAACACTTTCTTAATAAATTTGTTTTGAAAAATCAGAGTTCATGGTTGTAATGTGAATAAATTGAATAAGATATCCTTAAAGTATCAAGTTGATCCATTGTAATCTTGAACGCATAAGAATTATTGAAGACTGGAAAACCATAAATGGAGAAAATCGCACTTTTGTTAAAAATAGAAATAATTTTCTGATGTTTTTAAAACAATTTTTCTACCGTAGAATATCATTCAAATTTTTTTTTTAATAATTTCTATGTTTTTCTATTTCTATGTTGCTACATCGTAACATTCAAACAAAGAATCTAGGTTTTGCAATCTAAACGATTTAACCCATTTCTTCCCAAGCGGCCATTTTATAGTCGATTGGTTTTTTGCCTAAAAAAATAATAATAACCAATAGCACTTTTCTGAAATAAAATTGTCCGCTCTTTCCGATTCTGAAGTCAGAATTTTGAAATTTCCGTTGGAAAATTTCAAAATGGCGGTTTGAATTTGATGAAAAATCAAAAATACATTTTTTAACATTTTGACATGCCTGTTTAGAATAAAACGGGTTCAACGAAGATCTTGATATGGATTCATGTTGCAAATGATATTATTGTTCAAACATTTGATGTTTCCAAATTTTCCCGAAAAATTTTCCAAGATGGCGCCTGTGACATCATGAAATAATCGAAAACGGAATAATTTTCAAACGGAAATTTCAAAATTCTGACTTCAGAATCGGAAAGAGCGGACAATTTTACTTCACAAAAGTGGTATTGGTTATTATTATTTTTTTTTGGACAATTTTTTAGGCAAAAAACCAATCGACTATAAAATGGTTGCTTGGGAAGAAATGGGTTAAATGCATGGTCAGTATAATAGTGTGAAAAACGGTCCATTGAGGATGCCATTTTTTAATGCTGCGTACCCGGATGAATTTATTTTGGATTCTTTGTAATCTAGTAAAATCTACATAAAAAATGGGTCTCCAAATGACGGATGGATGCACATGTGAGTCTTGGTCTTACTATAAAGACAATGTATACCCTGGTGGAAAATGAATCTACACCTACGTAGATGGGAATAATTGAGGGCCTCGATAAAACTAGATACTTCTCTACCAGGTATGGATACATTCTTTTTATTTTCAAAAAGCGCAAATAAACTTCAATCCATCCATCCCCTTACCTCCTCGTTGACCTCGCGATTGTTGACCGCCAGGTGTAGCGCCGTCTGTCCCGTGTACTCGTAGACCCCGGTGAACTTGGTCGGCCGGTTCACGTCCACCAGTCCCAGCTCGAGGAAGTACCTCACTGCTTCGAGGCTGCCGATGCTGCAGGCAATGTGGAAGTGCGAGAAGCCCTCGTCGCCCACGGGATTCTCCCGGCTGAAGATCAGTCCGGGACTCTCGACGTCGCGCAGGAGGTGGCGCAGTCCAAAGGCCGTGTGCAGCGGGGTGTTGCCCTCGGCGTTCCTGGCCGAGACGTTGGCGGCCCTGGCGAGCAGCAGATCCGCGGCCTCCTTGCTGCCGAAGTGCACGGCGAAGTGCAGGGGCGTGTAGCCCAGCCAGTCGGACGCTGTCCAGTTGACGGGCCTGTCGATCGAGCCAGGCTGGGAGGTGGAGTTCAGGATGCGCTCGACCGCCTCGGTGTCGTTGTTCACGCAGGAGACGTGCAGGGACGTGAATCCCCGGTCGTCGTAATGGGACTCGGCGCCGTTGTTGCGGAGGCCGGAGGAGGAGGAGGATGCAAGGATCAGGTCGATGATCGCGAAGGCCTGCTCGACCTCGACGCGCCAGCATTTTCTCGGGTCGGTGCACTTGATGGCGATGTCGAGGGGCGTCAGGCCGCTGGCGTTTCTCGCCGCGACGTCGGCGCCGTTCCTCAGAAGCAGCTCGACCACGCGCTTCAGCTCGAACTCGGTGGCAAAGTGCAGGGGTGCGTAGCCCGGCCAGAAGACCGAGTCGAGGTGGACGGGACTGTTGATGTCGACTCCGTTGTGCAGGAAGCTCCTGATCGCCCCTAATTTGTTTCTCATGCAGGAGATGTGAAAGTGGGACAGGCCGTCGTCGTCGGTTGGATTTTTCTTGACGTTGAGGTGCGCGGAGAGAATGAAGTCGACGATGTGCATCTGTTTGGTCTCGAAGGCAAGGTGTAGCGGTGTCTTTCCTCTTGAGTCCTTTATTGTGATATCCGCTCCGTACTTACAGAGCAACTCGGTTGTTGTGGCACATTTACTTTTGATGGCCAGATGAAGGGGCGTGCAACCCGTCCAAATTGGCAAATTTAAATCCACGGGTTTGTTCATTAAATTTCCATACTGTATTGCCATTTCTATTTCGTTTAGATTCTTTTGTATACATGCGATATGAAGATCTGATAATTTCTTTATTCGTTCGGTATTTTGCTTTTTAATAGCACTTTTTGATAAGAGTAAATCAATGATCACTTTATTCGCTGTCTTATATGCGTATTGTATGGGATTGCGCACAATATCACATAAGTTTAAATTAGCATTGTGTAATAGGAGTAATTTAACTACATCTGCGCACTCGTAATCGATAGCAAAGTTTATTGGCCTATATCCTGTCCAATTCAATGAACGTTCAAGGACTTTAATATTAATGTCTACTCCCTGTTTTATAAAGCTTTCAACAACTGTTGGATCATTTCTTGTACATGCAATGTGAAAGTGCGATAATCCCTCCGAATTGACAGGGTTTGTAATTTTATATTTGTGAACTGACAATATTAAATCGATTATCGCTTCATTTCTTAGCATGTCAGCAAAATGAAGTGGTGTCAACTTGCTTATGTCCTTGGCTGTAATGTCAGCTCCACAGTTTATAAGAAATTGAACTATTTCAATACACTGAAATTGCACCGCAAAATGTAGCGGTGTATATCCTGGCCAACATTGTGAACTCAACTTAACGGCATGATTGATTTGTGCTCCACGCTGTACTAACTTTTTCACAACATCCACTCGATTTCTTTTACATGCAATATGCATATGTGACAGATTTTCTCTATTTGAACAGTTCTGTTGCCCTTCGGCAGATAAAAGCAGATCAGTAATAACGTCTTTTCTCATCTTGGCTGCCATGATGAGTGGAGTTTCATGATTGTTATTCTTGATGTTGATAGAAGCTCCTTTGTCCAACAGCATTTTCACAATCTCTGAACATCCCAAATTGACTGCTAAATGCAATGGCGTATAGACATTAAAGACAGCAGGATCTTTGTTGACTCGGGCACCTTTCTGAATTAGATGTTTTACTGTTTCTTTGTGACCATATCGAAGTGCCTTATTTAACTGGTTGTAATCTTCCCAATCAGAATCTAATTGAAATTTGGTTGTATTCATTAATTTATTGTGTTCTTCTGAATTAAGTTTTAGAAGTTCCTTCTCTGAGTTATCCATTTTCGTAGCTGTCAAAATAAAAAAGAATATTTAAAACAGTTTTCATTGCTAAGATGTGATTTTTGCTATTTAAATTTAAATACCTTTCACCTTATTGGAAGTCTATGTTGTAAGTCAATATCCTGGCCAATTCTTATGCCAATAAGAATTAATATATTGATACTCTTTTCTAGAATTAATATATTATTAATTAATACTTGATATTAGGCATTAATCACATGACTAATAGAGTTTTTATGTTAGAAAAATAAATAACATGATCTCTTCATAAGTAGAAAGTTATTGTATATAAGTTAAAGTTGTATATTGTATATAAGTTAAGGTAAAGTGATATGAATATATTAAACGAAGATGAACATGAATTACCACTTTCATTATGTGTCATAATAGGTACTGCTACAAATATTTTATCATAAATCAAATTTAATCATTATTTACATACATAATGTTAATATAAAAGTTTACATTTAAGGTTAAGCTTTTATAAACAAGACTTTCCAAGTGCATATCTACAATGTATTGATTTATGCTGTGTATATATATATATATATATATATACGAACTGGCAACCTATATATATATGTATATATATATATATATATATATATATATATATATAGGTTGCCAGTTCGTAGCGCGTATATATATATATATAGGTTGCCAGTTCGTAGCGCGTATATATATATATATATATATATATAGATGCCGCATAATATTCGAGCCCTGCATGTGCCGCGCGAATTGCAAATTTGAGATATTTATTTTTAAAAAAATAATAATAAATGATGCAATTGCATCGATTTTATAAAATTGCATTTTTGAACTATATAGTTTGTACAAAGGTAAAATATAACATTTAAAAGTTTTCCATCTCTGGCTATTAAATCCATGTCAATAATTTAAACAGTAAAAAAATAATTCTTATAGCTAGTGTTTTCTTAATTTAAATAATTTTGTTTGTACATTGCTCTGTTTAGAAATGTCATTGTTCCAATTGTCTCATTCTTGTTGAAACATAATAAATATAGACTTAATTTTTCAATCTTCTTACTTGACTTTTTTCTCTCCCTTAACTTTATTTTCTATTCTTGTTTGTTCTTACTTGACTTTTTCTTTGATAATTAAAACTTTAAACTATTCTCTTATTTTGTATAGCTTATGACTGCGTATACAATCTTCTTTTTTCAATTGATATTCGTTTAATTTTTGATGATCGAACAGGTACATAAGATTCTGAAACTCCTTTTCTTATTCGTAATTGTTGGCGTAGAGTATTATCTAGTTTTCTACAATGTTTACATATTTTTGCTAGGTTAGAATCTAATGTACAGTGATTATGTCTCCAATGACCAGTGAAATCTTTGTAAGCGCATCTTGGTGTAACATTACTATATAGAGTACTACATGGGCCTCCCATACAAACTGACATTTCTGCAACTTTATTGATTGCATTTTGAAGATTCTGTAGATTGTTTAAATTATCCAGAGTTGAGAAGTGTTTATTTAAAATAAAAATTTCCATTTTTAAATCAGCATTTAAAGTAATCTGTAACATAAAAAATTTGTAGAAAGCTTTATAATTTTCCATAAAACAAATAACATCAGTTATTTAAAATATTGATAAACTGAACTACAGCTTCTTTTTAAATGTACTTTTTGCTTTGTACCTGCTTTTTATACCAGGGAACATCTTTTGAATTTAAAAGCTTTCCTGCTTCTTGAAATAATATTAGATTTGGTGAAATTTGTC
Organism: Gastracanthus pulcherrimus; assembly: GCA_949152435.1. NCBI lineage: Eukaryota > Metazoa > Arthropoda > Insecta > Hymenoptera > Pteromalidae > Gastracanthus > Gastracanthus pulcherrimus. Next base: position 23,441,126 of record OX424572.1, on the reverse strand, counting down.
TAGAACAACTCCAACGAGAATTTTGTAATTGCAATTCTACAGTCCCTTGTAAAAGATCTAAGAACAATGATTCCTTGTCTGTACTTTCAGGTTCTAACTTGATGCTGCATAAAACAGCAATATCCACACAAGTATCTGAATAAAATTATATTTATATAAATAAATAACCAAATGTTTTTATATGTAAATTATTTAGCAAAATGTGCATTACTGCTTATTCTTATTACTAAATGTTTTCTCAATTAGTTTTTCAAAGTTGTCTTCAGTAATGAAATAACTCTATAGTATTATTTTCATATATTTACAAGCTCCATCAAAAATATTTTTTATAAGTTGTATAATTTTCACAACTAAACAAAACAATAAAATTTATTTATAAGCTTATATAGATTAGTTACTTTACCTAAAGTAGAATCTAAACTAGTATTCTTTTCACTAATTGTTTCATTATAATTGGCTAATCTCATCACATGGTCAATATTGTTGATATCAGGCTTAATATCATTAGTGATTTCTGTAACAGAAATACGATTTACATATATTGATTAATATACAATATATTTTATTAAGAAATTTAATTTTATAACTGTCATAAAAGAAACTATACCTTCATGAGATGGTTTTTGTATTACACGATAATTATTGAAAATTGTAGGAACAGCACCTTTGATCAATGATTTTTTCTGTAGCTTCCTCTAAACAAAAGAAAAATTATTGATATTTCAATATTTGTAGGATTGTACGCTACAGCCCCACTGTAAAAGACAATTCTTTCAAATTACTTATACCAGAATTAATGTTGATTGTTAATTATACCATTAAAAATAATGGTACCTATACTGTCATTAGTGAAAATAGTAATCTTACATGCATCTCAAATAAATAAATAAATAAATAAATAAATAAATAAATTTCACAATTGCATTTTAATTTGTTTTTTTACAGTGCAGCGTTACACAGATAATGTGACATACAGAAATTGATGATTTAACATCGTACCTCAAATATTATTTTCCCAGATTGATCTTTAATAATATTTTCAGCCCTGATGTCTTCTTCCGCAAAGTGTTTTTCACAAACAAAATGAGATTCCCTGAGTACAATTTTGGATGCTAACGCGATAACGTTACTCCAAGCTGTAAATAAGCCAACGTCAGCTTTCGGCACGCCAAAGATTGTAGCAGATCCGAGTTTACTATCACAGTTGCTTATACAGCATCGTTTAACCATTTTTTTAGCAGAAGAGAACAACAAAAACACAAAGATACAATCATAATACAACCAACGAATATAATATTCGTTGATAAACCAACGAATATAAGTCTATATTCGTTGATACAACGTGCATCAGCTGACCAATAATGTTTATGTTTACAATCGCGGTCGCATTCGTGGATTTCGTGGCACGAATCGTGCGCCATCTAGCGATGATGTGACAAGGTATAGATTGCGCAGTGCGCTGTGCGCATGTCCAGCAGAAGAACACGCTGAAGCGCGCTGAATTTAAAATACGAATTCGCAGGTCAGTCGTAAATATTCTCGTTTTTGAAAGCATGAGCTGGCAGTTGCTGGTCCGTTTTATGCAGAAAAATACTCGAAGTCCCCTCAGATACCTGAGATACCTACGCAAACGTGTTTAATCCTGGTGGAAATATTTTTCTAAAAAATTATTAATGTTTTAAAAAAAGAACTATTTTTAATTATACTTTTGATCTGTGTAAAGAAATACTGGGGTCAACGACTAAATTATTGTTATTAATAATGGTTTGTAGACGTTGAAAATTCACAACAAATTTTTAACGTTTTTTCTAAGTTTACCACAAATATAAATCATTTAACAAATAAAATACTTTTAAAACAGGTAGTTTCAAAGGTGAGGATAAATGTGCCGAAAGATAATTTTGCAGATGGATAATAATGCCGAATTTATTTTACCAAAAGGTAAATTTGCCGAAAGGTGAAATGTGCCGAAGGGTAAAGTAATCCATTAACAAAAGTGCGGAAAAAGGAAGTTCCGACGGGTAAAAATGTCGATGGATAAAAATGCCGAAAGTTAAAAATGCCAAAATGCTCAATGGCAATGGGTAAAAACTAAAATTATCTAATATTGAAAAGAAACGACCTAGCAACAATTAACACATTATTATAATACAGGCGCATATTCTAATAAAAGCATTTTCTTGTCCACATTTTCGTTTTCGGCAATTTTAACTTTCGGCATTTTCTTTTTCGGGATTCTTGTTTTCGGCATTTTTAACTTTCGGCATATTTATCCATAGGTATTGATTTTTTCGGCAATTTCAACCGTTCGGTAAATTTATCTCCACCCATTTGATTATTTTAATTTATTTGAGATTGATTTTTGTGATAATATGAATCTGTAAACACTTATGAGAAACTGCTTATAAACATTTAAATTTGTATAAAATTAATCTATAGACTGACTAAATTTATTAATTTATTTAATACTGCAAAATTGCAACTTTCCAAGACAGTAATCTATACTTGTATTAAAATAATAAAAATGTAGGAATACGTATTAAATTACCATATATGATATAAACAATATTTTATTTTTATTTTTGTATAGAAAAATACTACATTAAAGGCACAAAGGTATATTTTCATTCGCAAGCACTCTTTATTACGATAAATGTTACAAATTCGTATAACGTCGCAAAGTTATAGATTCATAAAAATGTCTCCTATATATTTCTACAAAATAATTTTATGCCCAACTCATCGAAAATGGCCACTTTTTTCCCGGAAAAGCGAGACCAAAGTAACACTTTTTCCTCGCAAATGTGGGAAAAAAGTGACTTCACTAGAAACTAGTCCAAATTCCTTTATTTCATCAAGTTCTACCAATAACCCTGGTTTTCGATTGTCTATTAACAATATAAGTTATGTTTTACCCAATAAACTTAAAACATAGACATTTTATACAAAATTTATTAGAATATTCAATATTTAATACGAAAAACTATTACTTAGAGACTAGAGCAGTGCCGTCCACACCGCGCCAAAAAGTGGCCTAGTTGAGATGGGCATAAAGTACTGTATGTAACTCGAGAAAACAGCTTCGCTTCGCTCGTTCGGGCAGTAAACTCACCCGCGGAAAAATATTCGGCTTTTTGTCCTTGTTACATAATGTACTATTATAATACGATTTTCGCGTGATTAAATATAATTTGTACTAAACCAGTACCGCAGCGGAACCAGTTCCTGATCAGCACCCAGATCTGATATCTTTTTATTCTATTATATAAATTACTATCTTAAACTTTTTGTTACAAAACTTTTTTTAAGACTATAGAAATAATCATATTTTACCATAGCGGAACAAGAGCGATCAGCACCCTCCTGAAAATTATTTATAAGTTCTTACGCAAGAACTTGCGATCTTAAGCATGATATTCAGATATTGATATATTATTAAGCAAGAATTTACATATAAGAATTTACAAAATTCAGGCAAGAACAATTAAGCTAAAAAATTGCAATTACAGATAAGTTCTTACGGTTACACTAATATCAAACAATTTCCTGTTGGGCATATATCCTGTTGTTTATACACTTAGCCGATCAGAAACTTCGGGTCTGACGCTATACATATACGCAAACAGAATACACGAGCTCCATCATCATCATCATCTTCACTTTCTCCCTATAATAGATTCGACGCTGAACGATATCTTGGACTTCTTGCCGTCTTGCCCCTGTGCGTCGCAGCCGCGGCCGATCGGCCCGTAAACATTTGTCGACTCGCACGCGGCTGTGCAGGGGCGACCGTCGCTTGGACGCTGCATCGGCTGCAAACTCGCGCTCATCGGATTGTCAATCGTTGTGCCCGCGTCGGTGGAGAAGCACGAGAACCAATTGGGGATCTGCGAGTACGCGGGACAGAGGTTGCGAAAGTCCATCGAGGCAGCTTCGCTCTGTCGGCTGCCGGCGTCGGCGCTGCTTCTGTCTGGGGACTCCGTGATCGTGAAGGAGCCGGCCAGGTGACCATCCGGAATGACTGAAACAAAAAGGTGGAATGGGGGTTTAATAAATGGTTCGAATGATATTGTTTTGGTGAACGGAAATCGATATTGCCAGTGTCAATTTAAAATTCAAAGTCTCCACCTCAAGTCTTAATACTGTGGTGAATGAGAAATATATGTGAGTTAAGAGGGGGTTGTGTATCTACTGTCCTTGTCTAATTACATTTTTGCTAGTTATTCAAATAGTAGTTTGTTAATTGAAAAACTAAGAGTCGTCCCCAATTCTTCTTAAAATAAGGAATATTTTGAGACCTAAAAGAATATTTAACATTATTTCCTTTCCGAGAATACTTTGAAACGCGAAAATTTAGGTTAGGTTTTGCGTTTCGAACTATTTTCGGACTGGAGATAATGTTAGGTATTCTTTTAGGTCTCAAAATATTGCTTATTTTAAGAAGAATTGGGGACGACTCTTAGTTTTTTAATTCACAAACTAATATTTGAGTAATTAGCAAAATGGTGATTAGACAAGGACAATAGATACGGCTTCCTCTTAAGTGGTTACACTGAAAAAATTGTGCTGGAGAATCTCCAAATTGTTTGGGGAAACTCCAAATCAGTTGGAGATTTTCCAAAACATTTTTTTCCGTGTATGTTGCAATTAAATATATGAACTGAATTATGGAAAAGACATGTAATTGCTTATCCTTTTTGCCATCCCGATGAGAACCTCCCAAATAAGCCTCCATTATACGCGGAAAGCCGTTCTATTTAAATATATGAATCTTTTTTCCATGTGCCATATATAAGCAGCCATGTGGGATCCTACATGGGACCGTGAACAATAATGTAAGAGTCTCCTTTTACAAGGAGAGGGGACACCATCCATCCAGGAAACGAAATTCGGTCAGACTTTTGGATGTGTTTTCTGGTACCCAAAAATGAAGCCTAGTACCCGTAATTCATTGTAATGGACCCATATTATGTATTTTATAGCACACTAACCTCAAAATGCCAACTTTATTGTCGATTTTGAGGTTGTTGTGCTATAAAATATCGTATGAGACTGTTGTGGGAGGTGTTTTTCTACCTTGCTCGATTTTCTCACTCGCTTCGCTCGTGCGAAAACCCTCGAGCAAGGTAGAAAACCATCTCCCACAACAGTGTCATAATATACTATTTCGAGAGCACCGGCTTTTTTTGCGCTTCTATATAGTCTTTATAGCAGTCCTAGCGTACTAGGACTGCTAGGAATCAGAGCAGAACTTCCAAGAGCTACGGGATTTTTCTCTCCATCATGAGCTCTTCGGTTGATTTTCTCATCAACTCAAAGTGGACGCATGGAGCGAATAAAATATTTCAGTACGGGATACCTTACGTAAGATTAGGAAACAAATAATGCCGTTTGAAAATTTGAAGAGAATAAGAGAAACTTTTTGTTACGTGTGTCCTCAAGTGAATTTGTAAGCAAATTCTCAAAATTAATGGTTTTGTCATATATAGATATCACTGTGAATTTTCAAAGCTGATTATCTTGATTTATAATGTATACATTCGTATATATATATATATATATATATATATATATATATATATATATATATATATATATATATATATATATATATATATATATATATATATATATATATATATATATATATATATATATATATATATGAAGTAACATCCAAAACCCATGCAAACTATATACACAAATACTAAATACCTGGCATACTGGGCAGGGCATTCAGGATGTGCAGATCCTGGGTGACGCTGATCCTCGTCTGCGTAAGCTGCAGCCTGTGCCTCTGGAAGTTCCTGAGCCTCCTCTGATAGGCCGCGATCGCTCTCTGCCTGCTCTGCAGACCAGTCTGATGGTCGGTCGCCTGCAGGCCGCGATCCCCCCGCGTCGTCTGCACCATCAGCTGATCCGCGTTCTCCGCACCCGCGCTGATCGTCAGCTGATCCTGGGCCTGCTGCTGGCGTCGCAGCGCCACCTGGGCCGCCATCACGCGCTGGCGCTCGACCACCAGGAGGCAGCACGCGCAGCGGCAGTCCTTCCAGGCGCACGAGCGCTTGTGGCCCTTGAGACCCGAGACTATGCCGTGGTTGCGACAGCGCGCGCATTTTGGGCTGCGCGTGCGGGCGCAAGGTGGATTGTTGCCGTGGCTGTGGTTGGTCGTGGTAGCTGTGGTCGAGGCTGTGTTGAGGGTCGAGCAGGGTGACGATAGCCTGTCGTCGACTGCATGGAAGATTCGAGAGGATTAGTTTATAATTGATGAAGATTTGGGAATGATCGGTTATTGTGGTTCTCTGCGATACGTTTGTTGTTGGTGCTGATTGGTAAGTTGAGTTTGTGTATTTTTATGAGGGGTCCGATATCGGTAGCGCTCTCTACTGGCGAGAGTTTGCCCCTCGCCTTCGGAAACGTCTGAACACATGGTGTTCCACCACGCCTTCATGCCAAGTAGATCGAGGTTCAAGCTCTAATCTGTTCATTTTGTAGATCTAAGAGGTAGTGGAGAATAGCTACACTAGAATTAAACGACCAATCAGAGCGGAGGACCTTGATCTACTCGTCATGAAGACGTAGTGTTGTGTTGGTATTGTGACACCATGTGTTCAGACCCTGAGGAACGTTGCATGCCATCCATACATTATATCTTCTATACCTAACAGCGTGAACGCTTATTGGTTAGTTCTGTTGTAGTCGAGTTGACAGGTGAAGAAGCATGGAAAGCAGGGATGTTGCTTTATCTGGACACAGTTTTAGGATCTTGGCCGAATTATATATACAGCTGGGTTACAGCGATAACCCAACCCATAGAAATTGTATTGTTCGATAAATTCGGGCTGTCCAGAATCCTACATTTGGAACCCATGTGGGATCTCTACTGGGAATAATAAGCACAACAAAATTTTATAATTTAAAAGAAGTTTTTTTTAATCTAAAAAATGGCGATTCCATGCTGGTTTTTTCAATTAGGACAACCTTAACCAAATTCTATATTAAAATGTATTGTTCTTTTAGAAACTATTCGTATACTCCTTTTACGCCTTTTTTTAGTTAATTAATCGCTTTGCATATGTTTTTCAATGAAATAAAGGATCTTGGGACTTAAAGGATTAATGCAGATTTGGTTCCCGCCTTCAATCTTTAAAATGAATTAAATAGTTAAAAGAAATATGACTTCTAAAGGAGTAAGACTTGTTCTTCACGATTTTAATATCAGATTTTCGAAAAGTTACAATCGAAATGAGAAAAAAATAATTTTATTAAAAATGAAATTGATAGGCAAAATATTATGGTATAAAATTTCAAATTGTAGTCTGCTTTTGATAGCTTATTTAATTTCGGTTAAAAGTTTAAACAAAATATTTTGGTATTGGTAAGGGAAAGTCTTATTTTCTCATATGATCCATATTTTATTATGGTCGTCTCGAAAATAATGGGTTAAATTTATTTGTATGGCCTTTTTAAATGTAGGTTACTAATGTACTAATAGGATGATAACGCAAGTTTATAGGAATCAATAATAGACAGAAAATTTAAGACAGTTTTTACTCACAATGACACAAGAGTGTCTGCGGCGATGTATTCGTGTGACCCGACTTTCTCGATTTATTCGATCATTTTTGGACAATTCTAATCCGATTCGACTCGCATTTCGCATTCCTATTTTTATAAACAATTCCTTTAACTTTCTCCAATGTTAAGAGTATTTTGTTTTAAATTCGGGTTTTTCGCACTCTCGGCGTATTGTGCCATGGATATCCCCTATTTTACTATATATAAGTATAAATATTCTGTATGATTCTGTACGATAGAAGATTATAATTTTATTATTATTATTAATTTATTTATATACTTAAATTAAGTATTACTATTTACAATTTAATAACAATAAATACTAAAAAGATGATAGAACAGTGACAGAATATGCAGTATTACTAATTGTAATATAAGCAGAAATGACTTATTCAACGCGACACTAATTTTGCTTCTGAGTACATATTCCACTAACAAAATAGTGCATATTCACTGATTAAGTTGTTAATACTGAAATTCATTAGTCGAATTAGAAAAAACAGTTAAATTCACTGGTTTACTAGTGAATATGTACTTTCACTATTTAACCAGTGAATCAACGGCAATATGAGCAAGACCTGTTTGTCCGATATTTGTATATCTTGTTGAATCGTTTTAAACGCTGACTCTTTATGTACCAATGTATGAATGTTTCAAATTGTTTAAGTAAGAATACTAACTAGATTCAATAACATTTATTCATTTCTTATCAGTCAGAGAAAAATTAGTAAGGAAAAAATAGATAGCAGCTTAAATATAAGTTTTAGAACTTTTTCATGTCAGTATCCTGTTAGGCAAGTGTCTAAGATGATCGACTGTCAACTCAGAGGACCAGGGTTTGATTCTCCATCGCAGCTGTTTTACATTTTTAATTTCTTACTAATTTTAATAAGGAATGATATTAAACTACAAAATTAATTAATATTTAATTAATAACCGTAAATAATTTTTCTAATATGTACGATGCGTTTAGACTTTAATTGTTCAATTTTCTTAATAATGAAATTTCACTATAGTGAATCTTTTTCACTATTTCAACTAGTGAATATTGCATACAGTGTATACACTATCAAATAGTAAGTTTTCACTAAAATGCTTGATAAAAGTTTGTAGGAATATCGCTATGCTTTAGCATACGTATGTGTGTAACTGTAGTTATACTACATGCTTGTACAAAAACGAATCGATTTACTAAGAAATATCCCAAAGACATAAACTGAAATGCGAGATATAGAAAAGAGTGGGGAACTATATGCGTCATCTCCGATATTCTCTTATGCCCTTTTGTCAAGTGTTTTAATCGTACTAGAGCATCTAGCTAGAGCAGTCGCACATTACTGACGTTATTCCTTCCTTGTGCGAGTTTGAATAAACGAAAGTTATTTTATTTAAAATATACATTGTGTATTATCTTTTATTTAACACCCATTCCCAATAAGGTTTATATTATTTATCAACTAATGACGGACCAAAGTTTGCATCCTGTTTTTCATATTGGGGATATCGCCTAATGTACTACTTGACCCCATGCTGCAAGTGTTCATCAGTCTACATTATATTTTCGGTCATTTTTCTTACCGAAAATTTCTTATTTATTTTATTTTCTATTTTTCATTTTTAAACTTAGTATTATACCAGATGCACTCCATTTTATTCACTCGCATTATGCCACTATCAACGAGTCACTCTAAAAACACAATATAAGTATTCTGTACCATCACCCAAAAAATCGGATCGCATCGAACCACAAAACTCTTATATCCTCCAATCCCAAAAAAAGGGACACTCGATTTACCAGGCTCGTAGACGTTCTGCATTCTCCAATCCTATAAAATTATCCACACTCCCCAACAATCACTATATTACACACTTTCCCCCTCACAGCACTGTACAATAGCACCCAGCCGCGACGAGCACAATATCCAGCTTCGCGGGGCGCTAAGTCAAAACTGCCGCGCTCTCCGCGCTCGAACGCGAGAACGAGTAGCTCTGTATTTTAAGGCAACGCCCACTTTTATCGCAGTTTATTTCAGCTCAGCGCGGAAGAGAGTCTGCGAGCGGAGTGGGCGGAGCGCTCGCGAAGCTCGACCAATAGCGAGCGAGTGAATCGCGCGGAGGAATATAAGGCGCAAGAGGGGCAATCGATCGATCGATTGGGTATTGGGTGCGTAGGGTTATTGCCATTTTGTTTAGCAGTGGCGGCGCGATGTCCGACGATTCTTATGATCCTTTGTGTCACTATCGTTGTTTTGTAAAGAGCAGCATTTGACTGGTTATTTATATTGAGTAAATAGATATAAATTAATGGTTTAATTGTAAATTCAATTCTGTCTCCAGCAGTTACAGCTCCAATCGATATTTTTTGTTAAAGGTAAATTGTAAAATTATATTGCAACTCGATGATAAATAGTACTTTATATTAAAGTGCTCTATTTCACCGAGATAGGGAAGGATGGGGTATTGCCGGTCACCTAAGCAAACATGCTTGTTATTTTCACTTTCAAATTATTTTTTTAACTTTAAATAATTATTATGTTAGTTAAAAACCATTGACTTTAAATATTTCTTATTGGTTTAATATAAAAATTTAAGATATCGAAGCTATAAGACGATATAAAAAAAGCATTTTGACCGGATTTACTCAACATCAAAGGGTAATACCGGTCATCCTTGGTACAATATCGATCACTATTAGAAACTTACTTTTATAGGTGAAAAATTTCTTTAAATTAATTATATGAACTTTCATATGATCCATTGCATTATTATTCGCTCTTACACAGTGAAATATGTAATAACATAAAGACTGTTCAATCAAAAACACTTAAGCAAAGTTACTCTACCTAAGAGCGCAGCGCAACGTTTCTTAGCCTCACTTTCGAAAACATCATATAAATAACATTGTGACCGGGATTACCCCAATTATGCTTAGTAATTTAAAATCAAATGACAAAAAAGCAATAGGTTTATACTCTTTCTTCTTCACTACTTCGTATTCTTAGATTATCAAATTAATAAAGTTGCAAAAAATAACTACATAAAGTAACAAATAATATGCATAAAAGCTTATTTTATAGACCATATTTCTTATAAGAAATGTAATCCTACACTTTGATTCTGTATAATTCTTTAATAAAACTGAATAGAAGGATGTTTGGACATTAGTTAATTGCATTTTATGTTGCGTTTAATATACACTGAAAAAAAAATTTGTTGAATCTAAGTAAACGTTTCCTTGAATCGTACTAAGAAAAGATTTACTTAAATAAAGTAAATATTTCTTAAATTTAGTAAATCTTTATTGAGTTGATGAATACCAGTCGAAACATAATTAAATATTTACTATTATCAAATAAAATTTACTATTATCAAATAAATATTTTCTTAGTACGATTCAAGGAAACGTTTACTTAGATTTAACAAATTTTTTTTTCAGGGTACTATTCGAATTATTACCTAAAAATGTTTAGATTATTTCAAATAAGGGTGACAGGAATTAGCCAGTGACCGGCATTACCCCGTTCTCCCTTACTAATACGTAATATTTAAATTGTAGTGTTGGACACAGAACTTTGTGCAGTGTATATTGATAAGGCTTACATACCCTATGCTCTGTGATCCTATGAGTGATTTATGATGATTTATTAAAGTCATAAAATATTTTATTATTTTTGATAGTTATGGGATATTTTAATATAGAATTTAAATATAACACTCAAATTATTTCAATAAAAGAAATATAATATAAATTAATAATAAAGATTATATTAAGAGCCTCGTTATGATACTTTTGTTACTGTGTAGTGTCCTTAAATCTTGCTTAAAAAAAAAAAAAGAAATTTTTTTTTAATGTAATTTTACCCTAAATGGATCTCAAAAAATGATTAAACAGTATAGAAATTGAAATTTAGACTATTTTGAAACCTAGACTCAAAATTTAATTAGAGTGATTATATCACTAAGGCAGCTTATAATTATTCTCTAAATCACTATTCATTTACTACGATTTTTGGAGCTAGTTTTCATTAAATTCAATTAACAGCTGTAAAATTATATAAGAATGTCATTTATTGCACAAAATTAATAATAATCGTCCAATATTTAAGCTTAAGCTTATTATGTATTTAGTAAACTCTAGTTCCAAAAGTGGTAAGTGAAAAATTGAACAGCGACGTGGCAACGTTGATTTATTTATGAACTGCCTCACTGTCGATTGAGATTGCTATCCGATTAAATTTTTACATTTTTACTCTAAAAGTGGTAAGTAAATATTTGAACAGCGACATTGCAAGTTTGTTTTTCTTTTATTTAGTGAATTGTGAGCTGCCTTACTGAGATCATTAATTATACCCTGATTACATTTTTAAAAACTCATAAAGTATTACGTTTTGCATACAAAACTTTTTGAGTTTGTATATATAAAAAAGAAAAATTCTAGTGCGGTCTCTATTTTGACCCCTTTAATATAAAAAGTTTTAGAAAAAGAAACCAACGAGATAAAAATTTAATAAAATTGAGAATAAAATATACTGCACATACCGACGTTATACACGACACTTATACAGCCAAATGCAAGAACCGCCACTGACAAAATTGACTCTACCTTAATTTTTTCATGATCTATAATGTAAAACACACTTACGCATATCATAATATATTTTTTAAAGCACGATTTCCTTCGCTTCCTGCTGCTGTTCCACACTCATCTCGACTTTAAAAAGGAAAGAAATGGATACCCAATATTATAATACTGTGTAAGCGAGCGATATGTGCACCGGATGGATGACACTGTTTATTTTTCTCCTTCCGGAAAAGCGACACCTCGCTCTCGCTCTCTATTTCTCTTGCGGCGAGAGTCAAAGGATCTGGCTCATATCCTACTCTGCTCGGATATTGCTAACCACTTAATGCGCCGCAAGCCATGAAAACATGGATATTTTTTGTTTGTATTTCTTCCACGTGTGAAATCATGTGTATAATAATATAAGTATATTGAATTTGGCATTGTAACGTCTCGAAATTATTATTCGGATTCTTGTACAAATATAATACAATTATAATTATGGCAACCCTAGTGGAAATTTCTAACTGTGAGAAACTGTGAATAACTGTGACAAATGTGTGAAAAAGTGTGTAAAACCATGAAATTTCGTGAAAAATGGTGAAATTAAGTTTACATTTGGAACAGGATTTGGAAAAATATTATAGTCTATTTCATAAATTTTGTTACAGTTTCTACATAGTTTTTCACTATTTTTCATAATTTCTCACATTTTATCACAATTCCTCATAGTTGTAATTTCCTTTATATAAGATAATGCAACGAAAAAATAAGTGTGGAAATGTAAAAAACTGTGAGAAACTATGAAAAAATATGAAAAATTGTGTAAGTTTATTAGATAAAATATACGTGTTTCTTATAAGTGTGAAAAACTATGAAAACTTTTTTTCATTTCGATTTTTCTTACTAGGCCACTTATAAACAATATAAAAAAGTGAGGGGCATAATTTTGTCAAGTAAAATGTTAACTAAGTCTTGAAAAAAGAAGATCATACACATTTTTATAATTTATTACTACAATTTGTCCACAAGTTAGTAAGAAAATACACGTTCAATTCATGGTTTGAAATAAATAAAATATTTTTTAAACTTTGAATTTTAAAAACTGCATGTATTAACATCACTAACAATTGATGCATTTTAACATTTAACAATAGTATTTCTTAAAATATAATATTAACTTATTTTCAAAATACTTTAATCGATATGTTCTACAAGTTACGAAAATATTCATTGACATGAGCGCAAGCAACTGTTTGTAATTAGAAAAATAAATTTTGAGATGAACGTTTAAAGTTTCATTTTGGTTATCTATAACCATAATATAACTTCAATTTGAAACATCCTGCAGGCCTCAAAATATTCATAAAACTATAAACATTAAAAACACATAATAATTTTTCCTTGCCAAAAATCAGTAAGAACCCAATCAATTTCAGAGTGCTTCATCCACATCCTTCATACAAATTCACATATATTTATATAAAAATTTGATGGAAACACAATATATCCCAGCGTTCTAAATATACATTCCCCATAGCTCCATTAACCACGCAAAAATCAATCAACCTCCTATCTCTCGCCTTTTTACGCATCATCCGATAAAAGGCAGCTTCTCTCTCTACCTCCTACTTACACCATACATATATTTTCCTTTTTACACTCGCGACTCTGCCAGCTGTGCGCGCGCGCCTCGCGACTCGCGATCTCTCCTCTGATCCGCGTGTCTGCGGACTTCAAGAGCGGCAGCTCGTTAACCGCAACTCTCGTCTCTTTCTCTCTCTCGGGTCTCTCTCGAGAGTCGAGGCAGTTATTAATATTGCGGATCCGTGTAAGTGCCCGCCGCGCAGAGCCGCGCCTTGTGTTTTTGTTAGCGCGAAGCTTCCGGGCCTCGGGCCTGCACACGCGCCACCCGTGAAATGTTTTTGTAAATTGTCCGTGCGCTCCTGTACCTCTGTTATATCTTGCTTACTTTTCTTGTATTTGTACTTAGATATATATACTTGTATCGAGGGTATATATTACACGGCGCGCGCGTATGCTATCTCGTTTCTCCATTATTGGAAGTTACTTGGCTTTGCGCGCGGGCGCGAGTTTTCTATGTGTTGACTCGGGAGAAACGTGCATCGAGCTGCGAGACGGAGTCTCTTTTACGCGGATCAGTGACATCGGTTATTTTCGGGCCGACGGTGGAATATAGTGATATATATATTTTTTTTAAGTGTCAGAGTTTCGGAGGGTTTTAGCTGTATCAATAAGAGATTTCGTGTAGTTGGGTCTTTGCTCGCGAGCGCGAGGTCTTTTTCGGTTGTGGATGTTAAACGTATGAGAGAATGTCTCGGGTACTTTTGAAAGTTTGTCACTTTGAATTTTGGCTTTCTAATAGCTGTAATTCGAATTTATGAAGAAGCAAGTATATATTTATACTTATACCAGAAATTAAGGGGGCAGGTCTGGATTAAATCCAAAAAAAAGACTCTTTTGTTACCAGAAAACATTTTGTATTTAAATGCAATCATTCTGAAAATTTGTATTCTATCAATACATAATAATGTCTTAAATTTTACCGTTGTAAAACCTTAAAAACTTGATCCTACACGTCACAATAAATCGTTATTTTTGATACCATGTGTATTAAAGGGTCTTTATTCATCACACGATTCTAGGTGACATGATAAACGAAATTTTTTTTTCGACGCTTATTCGACTGCTATTGACATGTATTACAAAAAGAGCGAAGCACATACCGTTACAAATTTTTTATTATTTTTTATGGAGAACTAATCGATTTTTTGACAATATTTCTTCAATATTTTTTGAAAAATTGTTTGTATCTACGAAAAAAAATAATTTAATAAATTTTAATGAAAAAGTGCTTTACTCTTTTTGTAGTACATGTCAAGGAGTCGAATAACCGTCGAAAAAAATCTTCGTTCCTCATGTCACCTATAGAATCGTGAGGGGAACAAAGTTCCTTTAATAAATATGGTAATGAAAATAGTAATTTATTGTGACGTGTAGGATAAAGATTTTGCGGGATTACAGCGGTAAAATTTAATATATTATTAACTACTGATAGTATACAAAATTTCAGAATGATTGCTTTTAAATATAAAAAATTTTCTGGACTCATAACAAAAAAATCTTTTTTTGGGTTTAACCCAGGCCTGTCCCCTTAAATGCTTTATCTAGCTTTATATAATATGCATTTTTTAAATTTAGATTAGTTATAATATAACCAACGTTCGTAACGTTGTTTCAAAAAGAAATTGATTCTTTTTATTTATTTTAGTGATACATTCCAGTCTATGCAAAACATAGTACGATGTGTTTTTAATAGTTACAAAAAAATGCCAGAATATTGCTTTAGCCAAAAACAATGATTTGTGTCCTGATTTAATAATTCGGTGTTGTATATCAAAAAGAAAACTGAGTAAACTCGATATTATCAAAATTCTAATATAACAAGGCTATAAGATATTAAATTTGTATTACTTGATAATGTACGTCGATATACGTAGAGCATAATAAAAAAAAATTGAATGTGACTTTTTCCAAAACATAGAAACTGTGTCAGATTTGTCAGGAAGCTGGTTAGAAATTTAAAATTTCGAGTGATAATAATTTTAAAAGTTTCTGAAATTTGCTTAATTATTCCCGTAGTTAATGGAGTGACTACTCGAGAATTCGGTGGAAATACTAAAAAACTAATAAGTATACGAGCTAGAGTAAAAACAAACCCACATCCAGAACCCATAAATTTTTTTGTTTTCCTTGAATTTCTATATGATAAATTTGAAATTATGCAAATAACTTGCTAAATAATAATTCAGGACTTCGATAAATTAAACGCAATAATTTCCTACAAGGGTTATTTTATTTGAACACATATCCCTACTAAAATAATAAAGACAAGAAATCATTTAATTTATCATCTAATTCCCTTCTCCATCAATTACAGTTCCTTATTCATCCTTCCAAGCAAGTGATAGAGATACAGTAATACCTAACACTTTACAATATAGACACTATTCTTACCACAAAAGAGAGCCACTCGGCATCAAGCAGAGCGTTACAGAGTTATAACCACAGGAACCTCCTAAACATCTCGTCAACTCAAAAAAAGAAAAGAAAGAAAAAATTACGAACTTGAAATATCTCGGGTATAATGAGGATAAAACGAAGGGGGTGTCGACGCGCGGTAAAAACGCCCCGCGCGCGGACAGTTGACAAGTATATACGTGTAGAAGAGCTAAGGCGCGCACGCGTCGCGCCGGCTCCACCTTGTTCGCGCGTCAAATCACGCGTCAACGGTCCGCTCGCTTCGCGTCTGCGGCTTTATATTCTATTCCGTGTTTTGGACTTAGGATGTAAGTAGTAGTGTGTATCTGTGGCGAACCGGAAAAAAGATTTAAGTCCACTTTTCGCGTTTTCGACATATTAACGTTTTAATGTTTGCACTGATATGCTAGATCGAAACATAAGAGATATGCAGCCAAATTATATTTGGTAAATAAAGTGTTAAATATTACTCTAATCATAATAATGACACATAAGAAATACTTTTTATTTTTAGAGTAACTTTACAAAAGAGTTGAGTTAAGTCGTTTTCTGGGAAATGTGGAAATAAGTCGGTATGGGATTTTGTTTAATTTCTAATTTCACAAAGTTCCTTGGCGCAACCTATGACCATGAATGTTTTTGAAACTTGCAGAAAATATTGATTAAAGAATTTTGAAAAGAAGTTAATATTTTGTTTTTAGGTATTCTTATATTAAATTATTGTATTATTTGTCAATTTTTAATGTCAAAACATGTAGTTCTTTTATATTTTTAATGTTCAAAAAATGTTTTATTTATTTCAGATCATAAATTGAGTTTAAACAGCTTCTAAAATATTAACTTTTGTTCATTTCTCTAGAGTTGAAAAAAATATTCTTCAATCTTTTAAAATAGGTTTTTTCAAATTAGGTAATGTATGCATTATTTCCATCAATAATTTGTAAACAAAAAAAGTTACGGAAGTTTTAATGTTATTGGACGAAAGGAAAGCTTTTTTAAAAATCAGTGGATGAATTTATCGAAGATAAATTATGAAATAATTAATGTATGCAGAGTTAAAATCCATTTGTTTATAAGTTCTTGTATATTTATGTATAAATAAGTAGATTTTACTCTATCTATATTAATTATTTCATTTTTCTTTCGATAAGTTTATAGATAATTATTCAATAAGCAAAATAAGAGTTTGAGCATTAAAATCGGATGAGAAATAATAAAAAATATTTGCGTTTTACCAACTATTTCACTTTTTTCACTATATGTAATGTACTTCTTTTTATAATACATTAAAAATTATCATCACATTTTCAGCACTGTCCACTATTTCAATATCAATATAGAACTCTTATATTAAGGCCTCATTTTACCTTTTCTTTTTATAGCTTTATTCCATTTCGAGAATGTTATTAAATCAGTAAGATTCCAGTATTCTCCTTCCACTGTCAGATCAAAATGTAGATTTTCGGAATAATTTGACAATCGCTATAGTCAAACATTTGCGTTGTTTACTTTTGTACAGACAGTAGATCGCCAACTTTCTAACAGTTAACACATAGTCCTGTACTGACATTGCAATATTCTGTACAATATACATTTGTTCGTGATTTAATTAAATGATCTGTTAGTCAAGTGAAAGTTATCGATTGTCTATCGAAATAAATACAATGCAAAATGAACGGCAACAAAGATCTACTGTTTATCGGCGCCCAGGTCATTTTTCACCCTTAGAAAACATGAGATTACAAGGAATATTGTGTGATGTAACAATTGAAGTGAGTAATCTGTATCTATTTCAAAACGTTATAAATTTGAGGATAACAATGTACCTATACTAGCTAAAACATTAATTAAAAAGTTAAAATTAGGCTTATAAAAAAGCACCAATCGATATACGATTTTGAAATGCGTGCAGGACTGGAATTATTCAAGATGGATTTGAATCGATTTTGACTATATTTTAAACTCGTAAATATTGACGTTAAAACTGAGCGAGTGAAATATTCAATCTTTTTAAGAGAAAATGTAGCTTACCTTTTCTCGAATGAATTACTCCATTTGAGCGAATAGTTACTAAATTTTAAATGAATTTTTTAAATAATGATTACGATTTACTATTTTATTTCAGCATTTTCTATAAAAAAGAGAATATGTTACTTGCTTCCGTTTAACGTTTGTTCTAATTTATCTTAACGAAGCCATAATGAATTATTTATACAGATTCTTTTAATAAATCTATCTTCTATAAAATAAAATAAAAAATGAATACTACTATATTATATGCGTATTACTCTTACATTATCTAAAATTAATAACTTATTTATAACAATTTCATATCTATATCTATTATATCTTTATTATTGTTAGGTAGAGCAAGCGACATTTAAAGCTCATAAATGTATACTCGCGGCGACAACAAGATATTTTCAAAACATGTTTACAAACAACTTTGAAGCAAACAGTCAAAACATTATTTCATTGAAGGATGTCAGTGCTGCGTAAGTAACATTTTATATTTTAAAGTATCAATAAAATTAAGAGATTTCAAAATTCACTTTCACTTTCGGGTATTATTTTGATTGCTCACTTTTCATTAATCAAGCAATGTAATTTCATTATTCTAGAAACATGGAAGCTTTCATCACATTTGCCTATATTGGCCATATTACTGTGACCGAAGACAACGTGCAAAGTTTGATGCGAGATGCCGACTATCTCGAATTAATTGATATAAAAGACGAGTGCATACAATTTCTCGAATCCCGTCTTCACGCGCAAAACGTTTTCGATGCTCATCGCCTTGGGGAAGAACTAAGCTGCGTATCGTTGCAGGACAAGTCTAAGTTGTTTATGCGACAGCATTTTCGCGATTTTTCATTGACCGACGACTATGTAGATCTTGATATTAAACTTTTGAAAGATTTATTGTGCAGTGACGAAGTACAGACGTATCCACAAATCTCAATCTTTGAATCTGTCATGAAATGGATAATGATTGATGTCAATGAAAGGAAAATTTATCTGACAGGGCTTTTACGCCTTGTCAGACTTTCTGATATATCTTCGGAATCTTTAATTGATTATTTTTTCCAAAATGATGGGGTCAGGTAAATATTATAAATAATTTCTTGTTCATATGCCTTGTTTAATTGAATAATTTTAAATTAACTTTTCTTACAGCGAACTATTCTGCAGAGTAATGTTTACTTACAGAATTCAAAAGAACTATTTGCAATGTAATAAAAATGAGTTTTTTGTAATGCATGAGGCTAATGCTAATAGCATCGAAAGTTATAATCCTGTATCAGGTAAGGAACTAATAGTTAAATTTTTAACTTTGAATCCAGAACCCAAATAACCCTAGCTGAGCAATGTGCAATAAAAAAAATTAAAATAATAAAACTGTAAACATTAAACCTTAATCCCAACTACCCCAAACTAAGCATTTTGCAACAAGAATAATTGTTATAATAAAATCGTAAGCCCTAAACCCTAAACCTATATAACTCAAGCTGTCTAATTTACAGTAAGAAATTCTAATAATACAATTATGAACTCTAAACTAAGCCCAATCCTAAACCCAAGTAATGCTAGCAGAGCATGAGCAATAAACAAATTAAAATAATAAAATTGTAAATCTTGAATCTTAAGCCCGAACCCAAGTACCCTAAAATGAACATTTTGCACTAACAAAAATCTTAGTAACATAACTACAAACCCTAAACCTTAAGCATTAAACTGTAAACCCAATTACCTCCAGCTAAGCATTTTGCAATAATAAAAATCGTAACAATAAAACCGTAAGCTCTAGGCCCTAAACTCAACTACCCTAAGCTGAGCATTTTACAATAAAAAAATTTAAGAGGGTAGTATTCATATAAATTCTATTATTGTATTTTTTACTGTAAAATAAAAAAGTAAGTAATTAGAATTTTAAAAACAAAGAATATAAAAAAAATAATTTTTTAAATCAAATAACCTCAGACTGACCTTAAATCCATTAGCATCCGAAGATATTTGGTTTTGAATATTGTTTTCTTTCACGTATTCAGGGCTTAAATTGTTTGTTTTAGATCATATTTTGACTCTATATGTTATTTAGAAAATGTAATTTTACCATTTGAAGTTTTTGTGAGCATCTGAAAGCAGTAATAAGATTAAAATATACGTACTTCTTTATTTATGCAGTATTGATAGTTACATGATATTGATAATTATAACTAATATAAATATCATAGGGTCAAAATAGGATCTAAAATGAACAAATTAAGCCCTATAAACCTTAAATTAATTCATCGGGTGAAGCTGTAGGCTACGTGAAAGCCAAAAATGTTCGAAATCAAATATCTCAGGATGCTAATGGATTTGAGGTTTGTCTGAAAGTACTTTGATTAAAAAATGTATAATCTTTTTCATATTTTTTATTTTTAAAACTCTAGTTACTTACTTTTTTCTTTTACAGCCAAAAATACAAAAATAGGATTTATAGAGATACTACGCCCTTAATAATAAAACCATAAACCCCAAACCCTAATCTCAACTATACTAAGCTGAGCATTTTGCAGTGAGAAAAATTGTAATAATAAAACCATAAACCAAAAATCCTAAACTCAACTACACAAAGCTGACCATTCTGCAATAAGAAATATTTTAATAATGTAATCGTAAGCGCTAAAACCTAAACCCTAAATCCGAATAACCCAAGCTGAGTATTTTTTAATGAAAATATCTTGATTGTAAAATCGAATTATTGTTTTAAAAATATAATTTTTTTTAATTACTTATAACCAATTTATTCTTAATTTTATAGCGATGTGAATATTGATCCGTTTTATACCTTACCAGAACTAATCTTCATAATTTTAAAATTCTATATAATTAATTTTTCATTGCAACTAACAATGTTTCTTTGTCTTTTTGCAGTAATATTAATATGTATTATTAATATAAAAATTAATAAATTGCGAGTGCGCTATTCAATTTTCTCTCTAATAAACTATTTTTTGTATTTTAGGAAAAAGTGAATACTTTCTCTATTCATACATTACCGGCATATTTACTTGTATAAAGTTAATATATATATGCACACACACATCTTTTTTAATAAAATTTTATTTTATTGGAGAAATACTCATATATAGTTATACAATATAGTTATGTTTTGTATATATATATATATATATATATATATATATATATATATATATATATATATATATATATATATATATATATATATATATATATTAGCAATGAAAATGACGAGCGTATAAAACATTTCTTACCGTTTATCGATGAGCAGGGGATTATAAGAATAAAATCAAAGCTTTTACATCGCGAAGATAGTTTCAGTTTTAGATGCCCGGTTATTTTGCCAAACAAAGAATATATTACCGAATTAATAATTAGGCAAAAACACATTGAACTTAAACATGCAGGGGTTACGATCACATTAAACGCTTTGAGAGAAGAATATTGGATCATGTGAGGGAGAAAAATGGTTAGAGAAATAATCGGTAAATGCGTCGATTGTCGCCGTCATGATTCAAAAGCAGTTAATGCGCGTTCAGTACCGCTGCCGCCAGAGAGAATAAAGGACGCACTAGTATTCGAGGTAGTAGGCGTGGATTTTGCAGTGCCCATCATAAATAGTCTTAGTAACAATAATTTTCATTTTTGAATAACTGTTTAACAATTTAGTTTAATAATCATAAACATTAATCTCATCATCGGCTTTCATAATCACATGAACAACTTCTCCGACATTTTGAATTTAATATGACGTAATTTAATAGTGGATCCGCTATTTTGAATTTAATATGACGTTGAATTCATAACCAACGACCTCGAAAATCTATACATATGTGTTTGATCAACATTTTATTCCAACTTTCGTCGAATCTCCCATTTGAGGTAACTATATTGGATTCACCATTTTGAATATCAATATCAATGTCAAAGATTTTTTATGTTCTTGAATATTTTGTAAACGCAAAATAATAAAATTTATTTGTTCTCACAACTGAAAAACATAATTTCATAATTCTAGAC
The DNA here is from genome assembly GCA_949152435.1 of Gastracanthus pulcherrimus. Classification (NCBI taxonomy): domain Eukaryota; kingdom Metazoa; phylum Arthropoda; class Insecta; order Hymenoptera; family Pteromalidae; genus Gastracanthus; species Gastracanthus pulcherrimus. The sequence continues at coordinate 23,418,877 of OX424572.1, read as the reverse complement.
TTATACTTTAAGATAATTTTACATTAGAAAAATAGATAATTATTGCTCTAAAGGGTTAATTTAGATGTATGTTGACTATAAATAAAATAAATGAGGAAAAATTAATTTCTGCGTCCTTGGATTAAACGAAAGAATATTTCGGACTCATAAAAAATATAGATTAATATGCTTCTATAAGAATTACATCATCATTGCAAAGCATGATTTTGACATGATTCTTAGAAAATAACAATTAAAATGTTGTAATCAGTCTAACAGTGAAATTATAAAAATAAAGGTTGTTTTGTTTACTACATAATATATTATCGCGCTATAACATTTTTAACTGTTTACCGCATTTCAATGAATATTTTATGAGGTTCACGTGAAAATAATGCTTTGAGTTCTCTTCTGTGGCAACTACTTATAAAGATATTGTCTATCATATTCAAAGGCAAAAAGAGACTAACCTTTCTTTCATTTACTATATTATTTTATCATCAATATATATCTATGCTTTTATAGTACTTAAAATTAATTTTTATTTTCGATTTGTACTATATCTGGATTGTCCAGTAACCTAAATGTTAAACATTGCTTAAAACGTGTTTATAAATAGCAGAGCAGAACAAAACACATTTATCAAAATTTCATTCTAATTAATTTTTGGAAATAAACAGAAATATGATTTTCTTTCGCTTCGCTTTTGCAAAAGCGTAATGAAACAAAATGATAATTCTATGATTTGTTAAAAACGAAACTAAACGAAATTACGGAACATTGATTTGCTTTTTAATAACGATTTTTAAGATCAATTTAATTTTGTTTGTGTTGCTGGAAAACTAAAACAAAAGCCTTCGTACTTACGTTTCGTTTTCAATAGCAAAACGAAACTAAATCCGCTTTTTTCGTTTAGTTTCGTTTCGCAACGGGCCCTGCTTTATAAACCCATGCAATGTGATGTAATATTTAAATTCTAGCTGATCGCCATCACCTTTCTCAAAGTAAAAAGTCTTAAAATTTAATATTTCATGTCAGCTTTCATTCTACATCTTGTACAAAATGATCTCAAGCTAAATATAATTCCTGTAGAGCTATTAAATGGTGACTTTTTATTACAGTCACACAATGGAAATACGGAAAAAAGTGTGCTATTTAAAAATTCTGCAAAAATTATTGCTTGAGACCATATTCTAACTAGTCTAGCATTAAAGAAAATATGAAGAACTAAATATTAAATTTTTTATTTTGAAAAAAATTGTGGCGTTTTTCTAGAATCTTAATATCACAATATATCACAATGCATGAGATCACAAAATATCACATAAGGGTCTAATAATTTTTTTTTCATATTTCATACCTTATTTTTACCAAAAAATATTCCTACACTTTTTTTCAAAAGTCCCTACAAGTTTGTGAGTTAAAAATCAAACAATTTTGGGAACATCTCAAAATATTAAAAAAACGCATTTTTAACCTTTAATTTCCCTTGACATATAATATAATACCTTAAGTTGTGAAAATTTTTTTTACGTACTCTGGCTACAAATACCAACATTTTTGTACAGTTTCAGACATTTTTATTTTTGGACATGCTCACTTGACATGAACCATACATATGTATACAATTTCGAATCACTTTTGTTACAATTATGGGCATTTTATTGTTTACTTATACATTTTGAAAAACTATGATTTATGAAACTGAACATTATTTCTTTTAAATCTAATTCTTTTAGCCGTACCTGATTTTTTTTATGCCGCATAAATTAAACTATACTTGGAAAATTATAAGATTAAAAATATTTTAGTTTCTCAGAATGTTTTGCATTTTAAGATTGTTTCACATTTCTATTTGAAGTAAACATACAATTTTCTAACATCCTTTTTTTCATCAGACGTTTGGACGTTTACTGCAGTAAGTAATGGCACCAGCAGATATTTCAGCGCAACTGCACACAAAGATAGACTGTACATGTTCGGTGGAAGGTTGGAAGGGAAGGCTGTTGCAATTGCTCAAGTGTATGAGCCCGAAAATAAAATCTGGAAGAGATTATCGTCAATGACTACAGAACGATGGTAATTTTCTAACATCTTTTTGAGTATTCCCTATTAAAATTAAATCTCGTGATTAAACACGATTTGATATAAGGTTAATCACATGATTTGTCATATGATTAATAACAGGATTTGTCATATGGTTCATCAAATGGCTTAACATAAGATTAATCATGTATATCAAACCATCATATGAATTATCATAATGGTTTCTCTAATGAGATTTCTAGAAGAATTTTTAAAGAGTATTCAATTTGAAAGAGAAACAGTATTTAAGCTCCTTATATTAAATGTTATTAATCGTATAACAATATGTTGGATTTTTTATTTATACAAATATAGATTTATTAAATACGGAATACATTGGAATTTACACGTGATCTGGTATATAATGCACTGTAATATATATAAAAGTCTGTTAAATATGTATGTAAAAGTCTTTTGTGAATACACTATGTTTTCCGCTGGTTCCGTGGTGTCCAGTTTCGAACTGATGCTCCTTTGTCCGGAAAGCTGCAGTGTGCTTCGTGTTGGGCAGCAAGAGTGTCATAAACTGCAGGTCAAGAAGGACTCCTTCTGCTTGCGTTTTGGGCCTGTGTATAGCTGTATGTATATCTGTATACGTGTTGGTGTACATATTATCGGCGTATTCCAACACAATACCTAAGATACGGGGTATTATATGCTTGAAAAAATGAACTATTTTCATAATTTTTTTAACATTCTATAGAAATCTAATATGACAAATCATATACAATAACCGAATCACACTAGTAAGCATATGCCAAATTATGCGAATAACAATATCACAAATCACATGATCGCGATCAATATATAAGTACTAAAAATGTATTCAATTTTTATAGGAGGTGCGGTGTAGTTGGTTTAAATGATTTTCTGTACGTGTGCGGCGGTAGAAATGCCGACTGCGCCAACAACGCCGTTGAGCGATATTGTCCCGAAAGTGATGAATGGAAGACGATGAGTTCCATGAACCAGTATCGTGTTTATCCCGCGATTGTTGCTTTTCAGGGATACATCTACGCAATAGGCGGTCATGACGATAAATCTGTTTTGACTACAGTAAGTATAAAAGTTCCATATGGGTGCTGGAAAGTAATTCTCAAATATTGAGGGAGCTTACTCTGAAATGTCAATAGTTATACAGAGTAATACTGGTGTATTGAGAATTAGTTACCATATTCGCAGTAACCGCTCAATTTTAGTCATAACATTGAATTCGGCGTTCGCGACCTGGTATCGCTATTACGTTGATTTTAGTGTTAAAGTCTTCCTACTTTGGACTTCCTAAATCAGGTGATGTGATCAGGTGATATATAATCTCAAAACATCAGGTGAAAAATCACCTGATTTTTCAGTTGATATATCTTCTGTTTTTTTTAGTAGGGTTCATAATGAAAAAAATCGAGAAGATTCTTTAACGTATTAATTCATGTAATTATTACGTTCAGGGCTTATATTAATACAGTTGAAAAACGGGTATACTTATATAATTAGAGTTCCTCGAATTATAAAATTAAATAAATGTTCCATTCTCATTCGGAGCTGTAACGAGTGACACTCATTTGAGAGTTTTACTGAAGTTGAGCGCGTTACCCTTAAATTCAGAATTATATCTTGAGGTATAATTCTCTCAATGAAATTAACACACATGAAAATTCTCAACTCAAGGATGACATTCAAGTTTTAAGAGAAACTAAAACTCAAAGGCACTTCAAAATTGGTTTCTAGTCAGATTAAAATGGATGTATAGGTTGATATCCAGGTTTTTTTTTTCTAGCAAGATTTTCTCACGTAAAATGCATGGCCTCCACACAGGTGTTATCACCCTGATTGTATGAGCAGCAACATCTTGTTACATAGTTGAGTTAAAAAGGCGAAGTCTTAGGAAATTTATCTGCGAAAAGATCTAAACTTCTGTCTTAGATATCGACTTTGAAATCCAGTCAAATTCAGCCGTTTCGATCTAACAAGAAATCTACCCAAATATCTACCTCCATTCAGCCTATGGAATTTTCAATATCAGTTTTTCTTTTTTTAGAGCTTTTTCCATAAGAGGATGTGAATACAGACGAAACGTAAGTATGAAGTCAATGAATGTGACTTTCTCTGTTACAGATCGAACGATACGATCCACGAACTGATCGATGGACGTCCCTCGACTTGGCGATGAAGCAAAAGCGTGGTAACTGTGGAGTAGCTGTGTTGAACGGAATGATCTACGTTTGCGGAGGAAACACCGAGGTGAAATCATTTAAAATAATAAATTCGGTTGAGGCTTACGACCCAGAAACTGACAGGTACGTTCATTATCATATTGAGCAATATTCAATTATATTTCCTATGGTATATAAGTTGAGTAAACGTAACTTGAATTTATAATTTCACAGATGGAAGGACGTGGCGAGTATGGACACTGCCAGATGTGGATTTTTCGTAGTCTCTAGTATGGGAAAACTCTGGGCACTTGGAGGCTTCAACGGAGAGTATTGTTTGTCAAGTGTCGAGGTGTATGATCCAGTCAGCGATTCGTGGTCTTACGCGAAGCCGATGGAAAGAATATCTGGATGGGTCACAGGCGGAATTGTGTCAAGCAGCTGAGTTCGTTCGGTCTATAAATGTATTTGCTTGATTGATTCATCCACAGCTTGATAAGGGTGGGTTTGTAACTCTCCGGCGTGAATAGATCTTTGTTCTTACACTACAAAAAGTAGTTAACTATTTTAATAATAATATTAATTATTTTAATATTAATTATTAATTATTTTTATTTTAATATTAATTATTAATTATTTTTATTTTAATATTAATTATTAATTATTTTTATTTTAATATTAATTATTAATTATTTTTATTTTAATATTAATATTATCTTTATGTTTTTCAAGCATTTGAAATTATTGTTTTTCAAGATCGGTCAATCTTAAAATAAGATTTTGTTTTTGTAGTGTATGTGATGTGCAGGAAATACGAAATATAGTAAAATAAAGAATTGTAGTTGGAAAAATTATTCTAAGAAGTGACACATGATGAATATTGCTTATTTCTGACAGTTTTAATGTATTATGCTGAATAAACCGAATAAACCTGAATAAACTGACACCGAAACTCTACTGATTTGACGCAAAAGTTACTGCGAGCTTCTTTAGTTACTGTATTGTGACGGCCGGGAATTTTACAATTTAATTATGGGTATAAGGTTAACAACGTATATATTGTCAGACAACGATAGTTGTGCTAGCCGAAATGTGCAAATCATGAGCGGAAAAGAGGGGAGAGATTTATGAGAAAGTAGTGGGAACGAAGAGCAGCGTTTGCGGCGCGCGGCGCAGCGCGAGTATATAAGGACCCGCGAGCGGGGGCTCGAGAGCACTTTACCTGGAAACTCCGGGGACGTATGTCTAGCCAGACTAACGCTCCCTTGACAAACGGGAAAAGTGGACACGGTGCTCGTGGCTGGAGCTAACGCGCTCAGGCCTTAGATCACTAGTCCCCCATAACTACACTCTCCCTCTCCAATAAACACATTGTAATATTATCAAAGGTCAAATAAATTAAAATTAAACCTCGAAATCATTTTATTTCCTAAAAAACCCTATACCCTCTTGGAAGCGCCGAACCCTCTTTGGTACCTATCGAGGATGCCAACGCACCACCCAAGTCACATTAAGGGGACGTCGGATATCTCTGTCCTTGTCTAATTGAATTTTCATTCATAATTTTAAGAGAAATCATATTTTTCTTTAAATAATAGTTGTCCCCGCTTCGTTTTATAGTAATCTACATATATGTCCAAGCTGGGTTCATATGATTGTTTTGTTTTCGAGAAAACTTTGACACACTAAAAGGGCCAACTACGTGGAGATTAACCTTTACATACTAAGTTTGTCAAAGTTTTCTCGAAAACAAAACAATCATATAAAACCAGCTTGGACATATAATTAGGTTACTGTAAAACAAATTGGGGACAGCTATTATTTTGTCATTAAACAATTAACTTTGTAAATAAATAACGAAATACGTGTGTAGGATAGTAGGAATCTACTGTCGGTATCCGACGTCTCCTTAAGGGGACGCCGGATATCTCTGTCCTTGTTTAATTGAGTTTTCATTCATAACTTTAAGAGAAATCATATTTTTCTTTAAATAATAGTTGTCCCCGCTTCGTTTTATAGTAATCTACATATATGTCCAAGCTGGGTTCATATGATTGTTTTGTTTTCGAGAAAACTTTGACACACTAAAAGGGCCAACTACGTGGAGATTAACCTTTACATACTAAGTTTGTCAAAGTTTTCTCGAAAACAAAACAATCATATGAACCCAGCTTGGACATATATGTAGATTACTATAAAACGAAGCGGGGACAACTATTATTTAAAGAAAAATATGATTTCTCTTAAAGTTATGAATGAAAACTCAATTAAACAAGGACAGAGATATCCGGCGTCCCCTTAAGGAGAGCGCACTCTTGAGCGGTCAGCGTGCCACTCGAGTGTCGGCTCTTCGGGGTTTTTCCTTGAAAGAAGTATTAGAGACGTTCTTTCAAGGATTTTTCCTCTCGCCTCGCTAGAGCGCCAGCGCGCGCTCTTGTCAGACCGAGGTAAATCAAAACATAGGAAAACCGCATTGATGGAGCCCCTAACTAGGCGGCTCCGTGAAAACAGAAGGGAGAAGGTCTCGGGATATCGGAAACTGTAAGACGAGAGCGAAACATAATTTGCTTTGGAGCACCTTCTCGGGTCAGAACGCGAACCGCGTATACATAAAAAATACTTTTTTCCTAATCAAAACGGCTAAGTCCGTAACAGTATATTTAGTGATTAGTTTATTATGAATAATATATGAATGAATTACGTATGAATTATATTAAGCTTACTACAACTAGTGATACAAATAATTAATAGAGAACAGACAATGATTCTTATCGAAATGAGTATTACTTTTTTTTGTACAATAGAAAATAGTTTAGGAATACATGTCAATTTTCGAATTATTTAATAACTCTATGTTTTAGTATTAATTATTTAAAAATTGAGACCATTAAGTATCTTTTAAAATGTTGCGCACACTACGGTGTCCAGAACAACGCCCACCTAACCTAACTTAAATGGCATTCAACCATGTGGTATATCTATATATACACTGTATTGGCGTCATATGAGAGTGGTATTAGCCACCATATTGATCACGTGACCCTATCATTGTTTAAATTCACGATAAGCAATAACGCAATTCAAAAAATTCCTACTCATGAAATATTGCAGTAAAAAATTCAGATTTTCCACTTTTGTGTATAATTTACTCCTAATTATAATTTGAAAAATATTTAAAAATTCATGTCTGTTCCCTATTGCATAATAAAACATTTTCGTTAGAAAATCTTTGAAAAACAATGTGATAAATGTATTGATGATATTTTAAATTATTATTAGTAACATCCCTATAAAAAACAGGTGATATATCAGGTAAAAAATCATGTGATTTTTCACCAGATGTTTAGACATGATTTGTCACTTGATGGAATCACCTGAAATAAATCACCGGATATGATCATCTGATTTATCATTCAAAAACTTTTTTACGAAAGAAATGTTAAACAAATGTTAAAAACATCAAGATACATCTATATAGGCAGTTAGACTCACTGATTTTGAGATTTAACGTCTTTTTAAAAATATTTCTGTAACAAAATTTTTAGCTAATAAATCGGGTAATTACATAATAGGTAATTTAATCAGCGTATAATGTGTCTGCAAGCAGTTTGGCGCTAATTTGCTACATCTATCGAGATATATTGGTGTATCATATAGAACTTTTTAAAAAATAAGTAGGTGCCTCATTAAATATTGTTGCTACAATAGATTAGAATACTTTTTAAATAAATAAAGTTAGGATCTTTATTAAAATGTGTTAAAAATGCACCTGTTTGGATTCATATTTTTCGTGAAAAGTATTTGACATCGGTATTAAGTAGAACTCGCAATATTCGTCATGTTAAGACCTACCCATATATGCGCAACGTATTTCTCCCTGGATAGTTCAGTTCCGTTTTTCGCCACCTCATCTATTTTACATGTTCCTGCTTCGGGCCACTGTGCGAATATGTTGTAACCATTTTAAATGTCGTTTGATCAGTAGCTTCATTTGAGCGCGAAATTCAAGTTCAGTACCAAAGATAGTGTTCGAAGCCACTTATAGACTTTCATTATTATCAACATTTAAATACCCACGGAACGCCGAGAGCTCTCAATTCTCTGTACAAGTCAAACTTTTCAACGAAGACACACCGCAATCATCCGTCTCATAATTTTCCCTACGCGACACATGTACATCATACTTCCTCCCACGAAATACATCACATATTTCCTCGCCCCTAAATTTAAAGAAACGTGTATATATAGTCATTCTCTCTCGAGCGGTTCGTTTCGCTCTCGCGCGCGAGAGATGAAAGGTCTTTAAATATAGCCGTTGATACACCGCGAAGCGCGCGGTGCGTATTCGAGAAAAATGTCGAAAAATGTCAGAGACAAGAGACGGAACGCAAGAAACGCGTGAAGCGTACTGCGCATATAGGCTGTAACGTAGATAATTTACTTGACTTTGAATATATCTTTCATCTCGTATTCTCGTGTCGTGTGTCTCACTGGCGCGTGTAACTGAGTTGAAGTTGCGCTCCGCGCTTTTGTTCACGCCGCAGGGAGACTCGCGTGATGTTATTTTCATGTCGTTTGTATATACAGTTTTTTTTTGTATAACCTTTCGCGTTCGTTTTGTACTTGCGACAGTATTATGATGTATTATTAACAGTTATTTTCGGGCTTTTGTAAATGGAATTGACGTGCTTCGCGCGCTGAGGAAGATAACGATTCAAAATTCCGAGTGTTTGAAAAGCTTGAGGAAATAAACAAAGAGACGAGGTTATGTCGCGCTTTGCGAGTAAATTTGCGTACCAGGAAGCTTTATTAGATCGTTTTATCTTTGGGCTGCGGCTGGATTGAGGATATGCCGCACTGCACGCGACACTTCGGCTGGTATATCGGCAAATTTCTGGTTGGCCTCACTGGGATGCTCTTTCTTTACTTTGGCTACTTTAGACAAAAGTACGTCTTGTATGCATATACCCGCGGTAGAATTAGGTTTTTCTTCTGCGAAGTGACATAAAAAGTATAAAAGTATATAAAATTATTTAACAAAATAAATAAAAGTGTATAATATAAAATAGGTGTCTTAATTTTGAGAATTCTTTTTATATTTATGATTTACAACACTAAGCATGCACTACTTGTTGTCCTCATTCATATTGTAATTGAATAAAATTTATGTAATTGTCAAAGACTGTATGAAAATGTAAAGAAAAGTGTTTGGAAAGAATAAAAATATAAAATGTAGCGTAATAAAGTCTAATATACCATCAGTCCAAATTCAGAAAATCTTTTGTATTTCGTTATATCCTTTTTTACACATTTTTTGTTTTTCGATGTAAATTTTTAGATCAATATATTTGTTTTTACTAATAATCAACTGGTTTTCAGGGATTTCAAGTGCCTCTGCCCTATGAGGGACCGTGATCTCGAGCGACGAAAGGGCAAGTGAGTCGTGTTGGCCGTACGACAGCAGCGCATTCTCGATTTTCATATTACTTGCAGGGATAAAAGTGTTGAATTTGATTATGGTTCGCATATACAGTATTGTAATTTTTTAAAGTTATATTACCGTTATTTTATTCAAATTTCTCGCTTTGATTTTTACCGACTGAAATGAATAATCGACAAAGAGACAATTTGAGGAAACTCGCCGTCATGCTAATACTAATCGTAGCTATGATGGTTGTTGAGTACGACATTAGTAGAGTATGACAGTATTAATCAATCGTAGCTCTGATACAAATACAGTGGAAATGATGGCACACGTCGCATGGAGCATCGACGTTGAGAACGTCGATGCTCCATAAAAAACTTTTTTTTGTGGATATTAGATAAAAAATAATAATATATATTTTATGCGTTATATGTAATATTTTAAATAAAAAATGTTCGAAAATCAATATCTTTTATAAACAATCTATTTAACTTAAAAAGTGAATATTGCACAAAATAATATTATAATGCAAAAAAACTTTAATTATTTCAAATTACTAATAAATATATTCAAATAAAACGAATCTGTAAACTTTTGAACAAATAGTAGTGATTTAGGATATTTTTTAATGTTGTTCCTTTACAGAAGTTCCTAAATATAATTATGACCTACGGTATTATGTGAAGAAATGATATTTTAAATGGCAATTTACTTTTTTTCAAGTTTCTCTTTATGTATTAGCATTTTTCGCATCATAACCTCTGAACGCGTGGACGACTTGTGAATAAAACGTTACGGAAAAGCACATAATAAATTGAAGGTCCATGATATTTAGTATTATAACATTTTGTTATTAAAATATCTTATAAAACAATAAGAGAATATTGACAGGGTTTAATAAAGAGCTTTAATTTGAACTATTATAGTAATTATTTACTTATCTCTAACTTTGAGAAAACAGCGCTACAGAAAGACATATTAAAAGTGTACGCGCTTAGTACACAATCATTTCCCCGTGTTCACTTTTAACAAATGGCTTTTTTCAATAATTAAAACATATTTTCTAATAAAAAAAGTTGTTTTTATATATCTCTCAATTCTTAAAATCCGAAAAAAAAATTTCAGTAAATAAATACGAAATATTGAAGTGTTACGGAAAGACATTCAAAACTCCGGACATATTTCAATTGAGTAATTTAATTATATACAACGAGAATCCTAACATTTTTTGGTCTGAATTCAGAACTTGAGTATAAATATTTGAAGATATATGGTCAATGAATAATCAAAATAGCCTTTTAATATTAATTTGAAGGAGCTTAAAGTAAAATTCATGGTTTTGGACGCGTTACGGAAATACATTTCTCCGCGGTTAGTGCTTATTTAAATAAAGTTAAATCGGTAATATAGAAGTATATTTAGGCAGAAAATGTAGTAAATTGTATGTATGTAGTTTCATAATTTTATGGACATATTAAAACTTAAAGTATGTAGAATTAGCAATTAATACGTTAAAGCGATGGACACGATACTGTCGACTTTTGACTTTTACCCTTCTACGTACATTTTTCCAATGCGAAGGGTAAGTGAGTTTGAGTTTTGCTCACAGGTCTATTCATAAGCATTTTCTTTCATTTGTAGTCGATTATTCATTGTTGGAATGAGAAAATTCAAGGCATAAAATTTAATAATATTTGATTATATTTAAAAGATGTACCTAATTTTTATATAGATTGCGAACTTCTTTACATTTTTTCAATCTAAAAATTTGTGTATTATGCATGTATCTAACATAAAAGAAATGTATACTTTTTAAACCCTTTGCAATACTCGTTTAAGTATTCTGTTTTATATAAAGGATATTTTTATAAAATCCATTTTTGTGAAGATTCATTATTCATTTAAACGAACTTCTAGTGTAATATGAAAATCATTACGACATTGAAGCTGATTTAATATCGTATGGCCAACAGTAATTAGGTGCGTAAAAAGTTTTATTGAAACCTAATAATCAGTACTAAATCTTATTCAGCAAGCGAGAAGACCGCTGCTACTGCTCCAAGGGGTAATCTTATTCGCTTAATATTTGCTATTTTATACATTTTGTTTTCTTGGGAATGATTGATCTTAGGAACATTGTATTTATGTGCTTCCAGAATGCAGCAAAGAAAACGATATAAATGCGACTGTCTCAGACAAACGCCGTAAGTAATCCCATCGCGTATACACTTATGATAATATAATTTGTTACCAACTTCTTTAATAAATTTATCTCAAATCATGTTCTAGTAAACGTATAAGCAGCTTCTTTTATTTATATAATAACCCAATAATATTAACTTTTTCGGTTAAAAAACAAAGTTTAATCCTGTCGAATAAAATACGTAACAAAAACGGACATAAAATTATGTCGATTGCAAACATTTCGCATATGGAAAAAAGAATTAAAAAAACTTTTAAATTAGATGCCGTGCGGTTGGTATATGCTATTAGATAAAATCAAATTTTCTTCAATTTTTTAAGCGTTCGATGATTTTGTGAACCTATAAGAAAAGGTCACGTAACAAAAACACATGATTTTTGATACTATTCGAATAAATGAGAAACGTTGCTATTGTTACCATCGCTTCCTCAAAATGAAATATTAATTCATCATACTTTGTGCAATATTCTTAGACAAGATGAAGATCAGCTGCAAGCAGCATCCAAATCCGGCCACGACAGCTCCGGCAACTGCTGCTGCACAGGAAGGGGGGCAGCTAATTAGCTATTGCCAGTGGCACGAAATTATCAAGGATAGACTCGGTCGAATTGTGGACAGCGTAGAGCAAGTCAGTGAAGCCCCGTAAAAATCGAACTTACCAAGTATTGTGCAAAAGTCCATTTAAGCACTGTAATCCATTATGTTTTGAAAGTTTCATCGCGTGTTCTGTCACGTAACGCTTTCCCACTAGGGTAGCTAGAAATTAATCTTGATAATTACCTGACTTTGACTGCGGGACCTAATTACCTCTAACTGGATACAGGTATATTTCAAGCTGTATTTCTTGGTTTCAAAATATAAAACGATGGCTTTTCAACTATATATAACTCTAGCTGAATACCAGTAAAATGTAGATGAATTATTAAAGTCAAAACCATCCAAGTAAATTCCACATGAATCTTTGGTTTAATTTCTCTTAAGAGGTAGCGTAAAAATGAATTGTCTGGCTAATTATGTTTGACGAAAGTTTGGCATTATTACGGCAAACTTTTCACAATAAGACATTGTCAAACTTTCAGAATAAAGTTTACATTTTTACAGTTTGGCTAACGCATTGGAATAAACTATTGAGAAGTTTGACAATGTCCAGGTAGATTGTCGATTGGATACCTATTGGATTTAACTAGAATTCGATGTCTAAATTCAGCTAGATTTCTTATCAGGTTACTCAGAAATGACTCTTTTTAAGCAAAATCTAGCTACAAAAAAATATACCAACGAGTTATTACTCTGGATTTCTATATTCAGTACAATCCAGGTGAATTTCAGCTGCAATCCATGTACACATCGCAGTCAATCTAAAGATTCCCAAGAGAGTCACTTTCTCTCCCCAAACCAACGTTCACTCCGGATAAAACACAATATAGTCCAATTATACACCACAACAATTGAATTCCCTCTACCTCTAAACAACCACCCCTTACCTCCAAACCATCCCTAATAAATCTCCCCGTCGTTCCCTCCCACCTCCGACCACAGGCCATCATGAACAAAATCGAGCGTCACCTCGTCGAACCACCTGTCTCAACTCCCCAACCCCGACCACTCCCGCAATCGAGCGTGTGCCGTCGCTGCAGCCGAAAGTGTCGGAGGCGCACCCGCCGAGCGCGAATCTGCTTCCCGCGCAAGCAGCTGCGTCAACAGCTGTGGAGGCGCCGCCGCTGCAGCACGACCACGATGACCTTCGAGGTGGACGAGGACGAGGACGCGTCGACGTACAACGAGGCGACGACCACGACGACGACGACGACGAGTGATCAACGCGCGATTGAGAATTTCGAGACGATCGAGCAGATGGAGACGAACTTTCGCAGGACGCTCGTGGATCTGGAGAGGCTGGATAGGAAATTCGCAATGACGACGGATGCCCGTCGGGGAAACGAGAGGGTGCGCTGCGAATTTATTTATCGGGTGGTGTGTGCTCGATTTGCAGCGATCGTTCGTTGATCGCTCGTTTTCTCATCCGTGCTAGTATTGACGTATGAAAACTATCCACCGCGGGAATGGTGGCGCTGGTAAAAATGTATATTCCCATCCGCCATGTTTGTTAGTTTAACGAAGGAGATTATATCTTTATATACTGAACATGGCCGATGGGAGTATACAGCACCAGAGGACGCATGATACATTTAAACTCCCAATATGAACGATCGCTGTAAATCGAACGCACGCGATTGTTGCATAGGTTATGTACAAGCGAAATAAATATACGCATATTTCTTCTTATTCGATGCTTCTAATTGTTATCTTAGGGGCTTTGCACGTTAACACAATAACGCAAGGAAATATGAATAAGAGGAACAGGAAGGACGTAAGAACGCTTATGTTCCAGTTATTTCTCTTGTGTCTGCTTTCCCGCAGGGAATAAACAGACACAAAAGGAATAACTTGAACATTAGTACTCTTATGTTCTTCTTATTCCTCGTAAAGCCCTTATTCTTGATTGTATGTCGGAGACAAGAGAAGAATGAGGCGGAATAGGCGTTTATTCCTTTAGCATGCATGCATGTAGTCATACCAAAGAAAAGCATTGTGCTTCAAGACGTTAATTATTAATTTTTAGTAAGCTTATTGTCTTACACATATTGTTGCATCAACAATGTATATTTACTACAGAAATGAACATTTCAATGATCGTGCAACGTAGATAGCTCGTTTTCATAATAACGTTATGAATACATCAGTGATTGATAAACAATTAACAATTGATTGAATATTCTGGAAATGTTCTGACAACGTTTCTGCAATGTATCGCGATGTCTGAGTAGTCAAGTAATTGTTTTTTGTGCTTTTATACAATTTGACGTTGCGTGATTTTTGTATAGGGTATCGTGAGAAAATCACATTGAAAATGAATATTAATCTTTTGTCATACGTTAGAATTTTACTACATGGTCACTAGCAGAGCAGGACCCGAGATTGCTGATACCGACTTGAAAGTCTCCGGCAAAACTTTTTAAAAAATAGACGATTTTAAATACCTTGGCACGATAATAGACAACAAAAAAATCATAAAAAAATCAAGAAGAGGCTGCATTTGGGAAATGCATGCCTATATTCGGTAAATAACTTACTAAAATCACGATTAGTATTTCGAAAGACTAAATTAAAAATATATAGAAAAATCATAATGCCAGCACTTCGATTCGGATGCGAAATGTGGTCGTTAACCAAACGGGAAGAAAATAGATTTAGAGTATTTGAGAATAGAGTACTTAGACAGATATTTGGGGGCAAAATATATGAGAATACTAGAGAATGGAAAATTTTACATAACCAAGAAATACATGAGCTATTCGGGAAGTGAAACATTACCAGAGTGATTAAATCTCGAAGACTAGGGTGGGCATGTAGTTAGGATGGGTAGCGAAAGAACAACACTTAGAGTGCTCGTAGGGAAGCCGACAGGAGCAAGAACCCCAGGTAGACCGAGATGTAGGTGGGAGGTTCAATATTAAAATGGACCTACGAGAAATAGGTTGTTATGAGGAGGATTGGATGCAACTCGCATACTAGTCTAGGGGTCAGCTAGGTTTCCGTGACCTCTTTGATGTAGATAGATGCACCAAAGCTTTTTAGATGTATTTTGCCCTCCTGAATCCGATTTTTGATACTGCATTGTCGTCCGAGTGGTCAATAATTTGTTATAAACAATTTAATTGTTTAAATCGCTATATTTAGCGTTCTTTGGTAGCAATAAAATAATTTTTCTTTACAAAGTTGTCTATTTTTCACTGACGAATATGCTGAACTTTGAATTTTTCAAATCCGTTAATTAGAAAAAAGTTATTGCAAATTTAGTGCAAAAAGGTCCCGCTTTCGTTCTCCGCGCTCACTTTTTGCCGGTGGCTACGGTTTTAATCGAAATTTTTTAACTTTTAACGTCTTATTTTAAAGTAAAAATAATAATTTATAACACTAGTCTATAATTATCATATAAAGATTAGATTTGACAATTGTTTAAGCGCCGAGAGCTAAAAATTATAGTCACAAATGTCGATTTAATTTGTTTATAAGTCATTTTCCACCCTCTAGACTGTTATTTTCGAAATTTCAATACAGAAAAGGTGTTTGTTTTTCACTCACAAATACACTCGAGTTTTGTTTTTAAAAATCGATTAATTAGAAAAAGGAGCTCACTATTTTGCGGAGATCGAAAACGGAACTTATTACTAACAGTAGTTAAAAACAAATCTCATCTTTATATGATAATTATAGACTAGTGTTATAAATTATTATTTTTACTTTAAAATAAGACGTTAAAAGTTAAAAAATTTCGATTAAAACCGTAGCCACCGGCAAAAAGTGAGCGCGGAGAACGAAAACGGGACCTTTTTGCACTAAATTTGCAATAACTTTTTTCTAATTAACCGATTTGAAAAATTCAAAGTTCAGCATATTCGTCAGTGAAAAACAGACAACTTTGTAAAGAAAAATTATTTGATTGCTACCAAAGAACGCTAAATATAGCGATTTAAACATTTAAATTGTTTTTAACAAATTATTGACTACTCTGGCAACAATGCACCATCAAAAATCGGATTCAGGAGGGAAAATACATCTAAAAAGCTTTGGTGCATCTATCTAGAGGCTTCGGAAACCTAGCTGGCTCCTAGACTATACAATAGAGAAAGATGGCGAGACTGTGTGAACAAGGCTTGGACTACACAGCTACGGATAGCTAGTCCCAACAAGTAGTTATGATAGCTATGGTGATGATGCAAGCACGTCTACAGCCGACATAATGGCTATGTGATAGCTGTTGCACTGTAAACACCGTTGCTGCTTATCATTACATTTGGCAATTATAATAATAATAATAATAATGTAAGTAGGTTTATAAGTAGAACTAAAAATTTTCTTTTTCATTTCGTACGATGTAGCATCAATCAAGTTACAATACAAGCAACATTTGAATCTTTCTTTCTTTCTTGCTTTCTTTTTTTCTCCTCATATTGCCACCATTCAAACGTAGGATATTTCAATCGATACAACAATACCATTACTGCAACAATAAATGTTCCTTATATTAGTGCCAATCTGCGGTGGTAAGCGGTATTCTTTCGGGAAACACGGGCGCTACTCGTTCGAAAAGGCGCGACTCCGGCGTCTCCTTTAAAAACATAGAAGTGTCGAGGATAGAGAGCTTCTCGGACGACACGGACCATGTCTTCTCGTCTACCAGGCATACTCCTCCTCCGTGCGAGTCTCACGACACCGTCAAACACTTCTCCTCGAGGAATTACGTGATCAAACGGAACAGTCACAATCACAGCAAACATGTACCTATACCGAT
This sequence comes from Gastracanthus pulcherrimus, assembly GCA_949152435.1. NCBI lineage: Eukaryota > Metazoa > Arthropoda > Insecta > Hymenoptera > Pteromalidae > Gastracanthus > Gastracanthus pulcherrimus. The sequence continues at coordinate 23,401,679 of OX424572.1, read as the reverse complement.
ATTCCCACAACAAGATGTAAAATAAAAGTATTCAACGAGTTTTAAACTCATTTTTTTTCCAGGTCAGATACGCTGATAGTTGCCAAGACAGGACGCCGAGGAAGCCGACGACTGTCGACAAGGCAAAAGATTCACTAATGGAAAAAGTATGAGACATTCATAGTTTCTTGGGGTACGTAAGGTGGGAAATGCAAGTTTCAAAAGTTATTTAGACAGACTGGGATGAATTTGTATTTTTCAAAGTTTTGCAGGCTTTTGAGTATTTTGTTTGCGCAAAAAGAAGCTTCTAAAAGTGTCTAAAAAGACGTATACATAAGATATCGTTCTTAGACAAAAAGACGCTTAGAATAAACGTATAATTTTGATAAATGGCTTTTAAAAATATATTCCTGAATGTCATTAATCATGACGCCTAGAGTTTGTTTGTTACCGGTTCAAAAGTGTATACGTCAGGTCTAATTAAATAGTATCAGTCCAGAATAGAAACGCAGCAATTATAAATTATTGAAAAATTTTCATTTTTATAAGAATGTGTTTTCAAAAATAATTTCACAAGCTATTATTGTTACAATTATGGGTTTTAAAGACAATTTCAATACCTTGATTAAAGGTAATTGAATTCCCGAACGTTCTAACTTAGGTCTACGGAAATATAAGTTAAAAAATAACGTGTGAAAATTTGTATAAAAGTAACATGATAGCCCCTAGTTCACGGGAAATTTGAAATTTTTCTATAAACTGTCAAATGGATTTCTCATAAAATTCCAAATGATTTTATTTCGTAATTTTACGTGAGTGAATAAGCTTTTTTTGTAATGCTCTTGAAACTTACAGTATAAATACGACGTTGCAGAAAATTTGAGTGACTGAAATATATGCTGCAATGAAGTTCGGCAAGTATTCGACCACAAAATATTTTCGGATACTTTACTGTTTTCTGTAAATATCAAGAAATAACAAGGAAATCTCAATTTCTAAGCATTCTGCAGGATGAATTAAGCCAATATACGCGATTTAGAAAGTATCCGAAAAAAGTATACGATGTATACTTTTGTCGGATACTGAGTATTCGAACATAGTATCCGTCGGATACTTTTTTCGGATACTTCACTTATTTTAAAATGTTTAAAAGATGTCTAAAATTTGTCAGGCCCCTAAACATGGGGTAACAGCCGGATGATATAACATGTTTAGATGTTTTAGACCTTTTTAGACATTTTAAAATAAGAAAAATACCCGAAAAAAGTATCCGACGGATACTATTTTCGAATAAATCGTGTAAAATGCGTAGAAATTGATATTTTGATGTTTTTTCTCGATATTTACAGAAAACAGAAAAGTTTTCTAAAAGACTTTATATAAAGAAACATTTCAATGTAAAATTTCAGAAAATGAAATTGATTTTTCAGTAAATTCCAGAAGCCTTGTCAAAGTTCAATAATCAACAAAGTAGTTAAGATTCTCTACCCGTTAGTCTGCCCGTCTCTATATGTGTAGATTGTAATATAATTCAGCCATTGGGCCATAAGGGAGAAATATATATTTTTTGTCACACATGCACGATTTTTGCAGTTTGATATGCCTGAAAAGAGCATTTACAAGAAAAAAGGAGATTTGCGAGAAAAAGTAAAAAAAAATTTTCCCGCAAGTGCATTTTCTTTTATTTCCTACAAATGCTTTCTCTCTTATTTTTTTTTGTTTTTGAGCTATTTCTTTCTCTTTTCGTGGGCCTCACTCTTCAAATCAATAAAGTGGCCACAGTTAAGTCGGAAATAAAGTGCTATATGCAACACGAGAATAAAGTCGATTTTATTCTCTTGTTGCATAATGCTGTACTACTGCCGACCAAAACAGTAGTATGAAATTAAGATCTTTCTAAAAAATACCAAATTTTGAGATACAAAAACATACTTTTAATAGTTTTTTTTTGTAAAAAAAACACTTATTGCTACAGTTAAATCAATACATTTGTAAGCACTATATACAGCAAACTATTGGTTTCTTGATTTTAGACAACTGTTAGTTAAACTATACAAAAAATCGATTTTACGACGATAAAAAGGTCTCAGCGCTAAAGACTTTAAAAATCTGCCACGATTTCTTTTTAACGACACAAGGTCCAAATATGCAAATCCCGCAAAAATGAGCATTCAAAGTAGAACAACTCTAAACTCGTACATACATACCTAACACTCAAAATGCTTGTCAACTGCCGTTCCCAACTCACAGTCCCCTGCTCATTCACCCCCCACAATCTCACACTCGCTCTCTCTCTCTCTTCCCCAAAAAACTCAAAGACACATACATTTACGCGCTCCTGGTGTTTTACAGCGCGCGAGATATATCCAGTCTCGGGACGTCTTTCGTCGTCTGTACAACCAGTCTTAAAGAAAGACCGCGCAAGAAGAAGAAGAAGAAGAAGAAGAAGGCGAGTGCAAGAAAACCACGAACTTCCGACTCCGAAGCAGCAGCAGCAGCAGATCTTTACATACAGTCGCACGGGGCGTTAACGAGGTGAGAGCCGTCGTTAAATTATCATCTCGCGACTAGTATACACTCCGCAAAGTCTGTCCGTCTCTTTATCTCGTATACCTACCGGGCTGTCCGAAAAATCTCAAAGTCAATTAATACGCGTCTCGGCGCGAGAGCTTGACGCGTCTATAAGTAGAAGAGCGCGCTGGAAGTGACATCAGTCATGTACGCTTCTCCCCGCGGGATCCGAGGGCGCCTAACGAGACGCGTGCACCGATACTTATAATAGTGTGTCGCTTCTGCGCTGTGTGCCAAAGTTATATACGTTTTCGTTTTGAATTTTCCGCGAGGGAGGTTCGTGTATAGTGTCGTTTTTTTGCAGGCTGTTGTTCGGCGGGGCTTCTGGGTATATTTTGTAACGCTGCGACAGGTATATAGTAATATCGAGGCTCGAGCGGACGGGGACACAAGTGGTTATTTTTCGTGAAGGATGTGTGCGGAAGATAGAGATACGATCTGCGAAAGAAAAGTATTGTTTTTGAAGAAAGACTTGTTATATTTCTATCTATTTTCAAAAGATTCGGTGATGCATAGTGTAAATATCGCACATCTATAACAAGAATAAGATAAGACAACACAACATTTATGAAACCTGGTTTTTTGTAGATATAATAAGTCATACAATTATAAAAACTTTTCATACACTTAAAAAATTAGCTTAATTAGGTATAGAAACTAGGTATACCTTAATACAATAATATATTAAAAAATGTGTATTACGGCAAAAATTTAAGTGACTAACTTGTTTTACAAAGACACAAAATTTTAAGTTATCATGGTCATGTTGTGGGGGTGCGATATATTGATATTACATTATGTATATTAAAAAGGATCCTTGTTTTAGAGATAGGAGTCATTGAGCTCTGAGAATGCATTATTAAAATGAAAAATTGCATCTTCATCTCCGACCATACCTCAGAAATTTTGTATGCTTGAAAAATGACCCACAAGATAATAATAGTAGGTATAAAGAGCTTTAAACTGAGCTTTGTTCCGTATGAAGATATTAATCTGTCTCAAAGTTATTAACCATTGAATATGAGGAATGAAAATGTATGAATATTTCAAGAAATTTTATCTGATTGTTGATTTTGCATGCATTATCTCATATTTAATTGTTAATAACTTTATACCAGATTAATATTTTTACACGAATCAAAACTTAAATTTAAGCTCTTTCTGCCTTTTATTATCATTTGTGTAATCCTTCCATTGCAAGTATATGTACAGTTATAATTTAGAAGTGTAGGTCTCATATTTTACTAAAATTATGCACACCTATTTTGGGTACAATAGCTTATATCTCGATAACTAAGGTCCATTTGAACAAAGTACGGGTGCTAGGCTTCATTTAGTTAGGCTCCATTTTTAGATGCCAGTTCATTTTTATTCAAATTGTGTATGCTGACATTTAGTAATGACAATTCAAAATTAACTTTCCTCATGTTTTCCACTGTTTATGTCAGTTTTTATAGGTCCCTTATTAACGTTTTACCTGGAGATCCATGGGCATTTACGAGTATCCTCCTATCTTGTTCTATATGACTCGAATAACAATAACAAAAATTATAAATTTCGCGCAGTACTGGGTAACGGTCCGTATTAGTGTTCCTTTTTTTTAAACAAGACTTTTTTTAAAATAATACAGACTATTACCTTAATGCTAAGCTAAAATTATTCTAAATCCAAATGTTAAAATCATACGCTTACTTGTGTCAAAACAAAACGTTTGGAAATGTGGAAATTTGGTAACATGAATAAAGCATGTGATTTTAATACGTTTGGATTCAGATTGATGGTGGAATTCCACTCTTGAGAACGAAAGAAACGTAGTTAGAGCGAAATCTTATGCACTTTATAATAGTGTAGTGATATTTTCACTCAAATGAATAGAAATCTTTTACTCTATAAAATAGAGTGCTATTAATTTCAGTCTAGTTTTCACTTTAGCACATTCGCTGCGGAATGAATCACTGTGAATTACACGATTTTCAGACATATTTTTCAGACTTTTGAAATAACTTTAACAAAATCAATAATCATACATTTTTTAATCTTGTCCGTACTATATACATGTACATGAAAAGTAAAATGTTTTTTTGAAGCTTTCAATGTATATATATATTGGTTGAAAAATAGCAGGTATGTATATAAAGAATTGTTGTTTAGTATCTTACTACTATTATCCACGTTTATAACAATAACATATTATACTTGGTTTATCACTTTACAATAAATTATAGTTTGCTATTATTTTTATAGCATAAATTTTGAAAAGTTACTGTAAACTGTTATGTACAATCATAATAATACAACATTGTATGTAATTACATTTTTATATAACGTACAAAAACGAAACTTAAAAGGAATTGACATTAAAACCCTGACTCAGAGAGTGTCTCTACTATATGTAGCACATTATATGCGACAGGAAAAATTTAATTTTATCCCAAGCTCTTTATAACAAAAAAAGTATATATATATATATATATATATATACTTTTTTTGTTATAAAGAGCTTGGGATGAAATTAAATTTTTCCTGTCGCATATAATGTGCTACATATAGTAGAGACACTCTCTGAGTCAGGGTTTTAATGTCAATTCCTTTTAAGTTTCGTTTTTGTACGTTATATAAAATGTAATTACATACAATGTTGTATTATTATGATTGTACATAACAGTTTACAGTAACTTTTCAAAATTTATGCTATAAAAATAATAGCAAACTATAATTTATTGTAAAGTGATAAACCAAGTATAATATGTTATTGTTATAAACGTGGATAATAGTAGTAAGATACTAAACAACAATTCTTTATATACATACCTGCTATTTTTCAACCGGTACCAACTAACTAGTTTTCCGATCAAGTATACATTACTCTATCGATGTAATTATGCATTTAACTTAATAATTTATGAGCATCTACAATATAACAACTGCCATTTGTTTGAAATAATGAGTATAAATGCATACCCCGTCAGCGTCGTTATAGGTCACACTTGAGCCGCGGCATCCGCGTACGTATTTTTGTCACAATTTATCACTTCTGCACACGTGCGCGAAAACGTGCGGGATGCATTTCCTGAATGGTGAGCTTTATGCTCGTGCCGCTCTTCCCTTATCTCGCGCGCGTTTTACAAATGCTCTGGCGAGTATTCCGCAAAATCGTAGTCTTGCGAAAAGCCGCGGAATGAGACGATTAATCCAAGTCTGCCTTGAAGAGCTATCCCACGCGATTAAGAAATTTTTTATTCTAAATGTCTTGAAATTGATTGTAAGGAAGTGTTGATGAAACAGGTGCAAGATTGATCTTGTTTTCATACGGAAAGGTCTCTTCTCGCGAAAAAACGTTGGAGCAATAATCGCTTTATGTTGGACAAAAACTGACCAACTCCGAGGTAAAATAAGTGCTCCAAAACTTAAGCAATGTTATGCCTTTTTTTGTAGCGATATTTGCTTCGGGTGCAGTTAGAAAAATAATAAGCAACGTCAGCTTCGCGAACCAAAGCAGTATCTACTTTTATAGGTGCCAAGCGGTTTTTGCTCACGTGGCCGGCAGCTTCTACTTGGCTCTAAGTAGATTCTGCTCGTTGGGATAAGCAGAAACTACTTAGAGCCAAGTAGAAGCTGCCGAATTCGTGAGAAAAAGTAGCTTGATACCTATAAAAGTATAGATACTACTAGGGTTCACAGAGCTGAAGTATTTTCTATCTAGAAGTAGTTAAAATTTTATGATGTTCTATTTGAGGTAGCTTCTTAGTGAAATTTATATAATCTCTGTATTATATTTAAAAAATCTGGGGCTTACATGGAATATTTATTATTATTAGATGAAGTCACATATCAATTTTCAGATTTTTTAGCCTATATATTCAAAGTTACTTAGAAAAATGTGTTATTTTTTAGTGAAAATGGGCTTTATTGAAAACAGCCTTCGCGCCATCAACATTGTCATACAGGCCTAAGAAAATGCTACCATGTTTTTAAAGCTAGAAATAACTAATATTCGCTTTAAATTTGACTTGATTATTTATTATGTAGCTTTGAAAAATATATAATATGTTTTTGTTTCAGATAGCTATATAATAAAAACCGTTAATTTATTAAAAATTGTATTACAAATAAACTTTAATGTATCAATTAATAAAAAAACGAGCGAATTTTTGATAAAAAAATATCTTAAAAAATATATACTTGAAGTTATAATAATTTTTTTTGATTTTTGTATGCGCGATGATCAATTTATGTCCAAATTCAGGACTTTGTTAAGACCATTTATCGAAAGGCGCCTATGACCCTCAAGAATACTTTTAATTTACAAAATCCTTTTTATAATACATATAATAGTAGTATCGAATAAAGTGAATTGTTTCCAATGTTAACCAGATGACAACGTGAATATTTTGAATGGAAAGAAAATGAATAGAAAAATTTGTGAAAATCATAAAAAAAACCCAATTACCTTAAAGCCAATAAATAAAAATTAAATGTAAAAAATGTATAAAAAGATATTTTGCTGTTCTCAAATTAATTTTTAAAAAATTCTATTTCGATTTTGTGACGATTAATTAATGTCTCAGCTTCTTGATAGGAAATTAACGAGTACTGGATAAAAATTGGTTAAAAACTCGATAATTTTCCACATTAGCTAGAATCTGGATAGAAACTCGACAAGGTTTCTAATATCAGAGCTTTATAAAAATAATTTGATTAAATCTCTGAAATTTTTAAAATGGTTTTTCAAAGCAGAAATTTCTAAATATTTAGTTTTTTAAAGAGTAACTATCACTTCAATTGCGTACTGTCCGAATGATACTGGATAATTCCATTCTTTTTACACAAAGGTAAATTTCTTTTCAAGAATTCCTTTTTTTAATTGCAATACTATTGACGTTCTTTGAAGAAACGTTATAAATTAAGAGGAAATAAGGAATTAAATTCATAAAGACAGTACAATAAAGTTACAATACAAATGGAATAATTCACTTTTAGTCCAGCACTTCTCAAATTTTCTTTCACAGAAATGAAGAAATATTGAACAGGTTTAAATAAATTGATGCAAATTCGCTTGCAATATTGTATTATTGTAAACGTAAATATTTATTCAACTATTTGTTTGATTGTTTTTTTATTATTAAACCCTCCAAGTCTCGAGCACAGTAATCTTTGTCCAAAGATTTCCGAAAAAGTTCAGGGGTGATTGTTGGGCCTTTAGTTTGAATATGACCAGTAATTAATTTTCTTATTTTTTCGTCTTCTGTGCGATCAAAAGTGCTTTTTTAACACCTACTCATTTAACAAAAACTCGCTTCCTCGTAGCTATATATTACAACGAATCCCCGCGGCGCGCATATAATTGGATTCCCCCATCCTTCTCCCGACTTTTTCCATCTCCTCTCAATGACACTCTTCTCTTCGCGCATACCTATACAGACGTGGATCAGGGAAGTTAAACGAGCGCGAACTGGCCGCGAGCGTCTCCGCGTGTGTCAGTCTTCCTCCCGCCCGCGCCGCCTCTTTTTCTCCCTCACTTATAGGTACCTATATGTACACTCGGAAAACGAAAATATGAGAGCGAGCGAGCGAGCGAGCGAGTGCCAAAGTGACCCGGTCTATTTCTAAAGTTACTGTGCTGCTGTTACTCCACGCGAGACCACGAGCTTGTCACTCAGGCTTGATTATTTTTCCCCGTTTCGATTACAGACTCAGAGAAAGAGAGAGGAAATCACGTCGCGCGCAAGCTGTGACAATCTTTTTAAATATAACAAACGTGATGTGTTTTTCTTTTGTTGGGAGCGAGGCAGTGGAGTACCTATAGGGGTCGAAATGCTTTGCGGGATAATAGAGAGGGTTTTGGTTAATTTTCCGCTGTTGTGACAGGTTTGGGGATAGGCATTTTTTAAAGACTCGCATTGCGATATAAAAAATATCTTTTATTATCTCTAACAGGCTGTAAAGATACATATATTGGTAAATTGTATATATTTCGTTGGTGTTCATAATTTTCGAACGAATTTTAAAATATATAATATGATAAATATTGTAATACTGGTGTTTTAAAGTAACACGAAATCTCGTAAAACTTTGTATAGGCATTGCACATTCGTTGATTAGGAAAGCAAAGTATTTGGAATGAATATAAAATAGAACAAAATATTATTATAAATAAAATTAGAGGGAGGCATCTCTGAAAATTGCTGTTTTAGTCACTTTCATTATTTATCTTTTGATTTACACAAGATATTAATATATTTTTAGATCTACATCTTATATTTATACTTAATCCATGCAAGCGATTTTTCAAAATGGTTTCAAAAAATGTAAACAAATATTTTAACAAAATATGAAAAAATTACGAGAATAAAAGATTTTTAGTTATTATATATTTCGAATAAAAACAAGCCTAAAAACTATTTTACACAGAGAACTTTCTTATACAGTATTATCACTAAAATATTTTAAATGAAAATCTCACTTCAAATACTTTAAAAACTTTATAAAGTACAGTAGGGTAATTTATATAAAAAAATTCTCTCTGATGTATACAATTTTTAAAATGTTATCTCATACATTTCCTGTATCTTTCTTCAAATCAATCTTAAACAACACACACATCCTCCACACCCCGACAAGAAAAATATACACCCCAGAAACAAAAATTTTCACAGCCTACCTCCCCTCTCCTCAACAAATAAATAAAAAAAATAAAATAAAAAAAATCACACTAAATAATCGTCGACAGCCAGCAATCTATGACCCGCGAAGCAATCGCCGATCCACTTGCTGCTCACCACCGGAATCTTACTTCGTCCACTCTCCTCTCGCTCCTCTTGATCGACCTCTCCCTCGTTCGCGAAAACATAGTCCACGCTGTCGCTCAACTCCTCGGCCAGCGTGCCGCTCATGAAGGCGAAGGAGTGCCTCTCGACGTCGTCGCGCTCGCGGAAGTAGCCGACGACACCGCGGAACACGGAGTAGGGCGAGGTCTCCGCGTCGAATAGCAGCCTGTCGAGCTTCTTCATCTCGGTGAGGGGCAGCTCGCGGTCCCTCTCCGCCTGGAAATTGTAGAATGATATAGGTGATCCGATGTGGGGATTGTTTAGAGTGGGTATGGTGTCGCTATAAAGTGGCGATGGAGAGTGTTTTGTTGCGTGGAAAGAGCGATTTTGTGTAGAGAAGTGTTTTTGAAGTTGAGATACGGGCTGAGGAAGGATTTTTATACGTATTTAGATACGTATTTCGGTACGGATACGTGATAATAGAATTATTATTCGTAATTTTTAAAAAGTTCTATGTTCACGCTACCTGTGTGTAAAATAATAATTTAATATTTATAGTTAAAATTATTTCTCATTGGATTATTTGAGAGTCGGAGTGAAACGTAAACAGTCATAGTATACCTACATGCGTAATTTGTAAATTTTTTAATTTTTCAAATAGTTGCATCAGATGAACTGAACTTGCAGAAGTGAAATAGTTTCGTTAAATTTACACTTCGAATTTATATTTTGCAATCTCATAAGCAATAACTCAAGACAACTTTGCGATGACTAAAGCGTTCGAGTCTCTGAAGATTTCTCAAAAAGCTATTTTATGTAAATATGCGCTTATGCTTTGATTATCGCTTTTCATTTTATAATGAATAATATAGAAAATCTAAAAATTACTCCAGATTAAAAAGGAGCTTATAAACAATCATGTAAAAGAAGTTACATAATTTCTGAATATCTGTCAAAATTAAAGCGATTGTTTAAACTGCATCGATATTTATCCGTACTTCTTAAATAATATGCTAACAGAGAAATAAAATTCAGAAAGCTGCGAGTTATATTATTTTACATAAAAAAAGTTGGAAAAAGGGACTATGAATCTTTATTACGTTATATAAATCCTATTAGATATAACGTGACATAGTGCTGTTTTTCACGAAAACAAGGAGAGTGTCATACATTTGGGAAACGGTTTTTGATGAAGCTTTGAGAGGTGTTTTCTAATATGTAAAAATTAAAGCTAAAGGTATTGGGGTATTTGCCAAGAAATAAATCATCTAAATATCTTTATAATTTCAATAGGTATGAGTGAGCTACACATACCATTTACGCCTGCAATCAACTACACACATTAAAAAAGTTTCATCCCTTCAATTCCTAATTCAATTTAACTATACCCACTCCTTTTAAAAATAAGCAACCATCCAATTCCAGGAAAATCCCCCCTATTCACCCCTACTACTATCTTTCCTTTTTCAGTCGAGCCAACTCACCGTCTCCTCGATTCTCCTCGTGGCGCGCTCATAGCCCGCCTCGTCCAGCTCGTCCGCGTAGCTGTCCCAGTACCGGTCGTACGTATCCTCGATCCTTCGCCTAGTCGCCGTCGACGCCGAGAACAGCTCCCACGGCAGGAAGTCCGCTATCCTGGCGAGATTCTCCGCTAGGGTGGCGCGCCTCAGCCAAGCGAGACTGGCCACGTCGTACTTCCCGGTCGAGATCGCGGTTTGTGCCTTCAGCTGAAATTTGAGGATGTACGAGGAGGAGTATATAATCGTGCTGTGTAGTGTCGTGCAGTTTTGGGAAGTGCTTTTTTTCTTTTGTAATGATGTATGAGGAGATTTAGGAAATTATACGATTTTTGGATGCGAGACCTTTTGAGTCGGATTGTGTTATTCGGGGTTGATATTGCTTTATACCTCGTCTTTTCATCAAATTGGGGATAAATATTTTTGACGATTTATGGGTATGCTTTGTTTCGCATTTTTTTTCAAATTGCAAATTCTGACAAGGTGCAGTTGACGAAAATTAATTTTTATTGAATATATCGGAAAACATTCAATGAGGTGTGGTTAGAGGGTAGATTTTGGCCAATTAAATTGTGCTATTTCGAAACTGACGATACGAATTAGCTTGCGTTGAGTGTACAAAGTAACGAAGCTACCTATTTCATGAAACCTTTAATTATCCTTCAATGGACACAGTTGCACTAGTCAATTTACGTAATAACAATATCACTTAGAAATTCCAGGTATCAATATATCGCGTTGTCGCGTATGACGTGTGACGTATACCTAGTTAGCAGAAATGCAACTCGAGGAAACAATGAAGACTAAAGCGTAAGAAAATAGTCAGTGCGGCCATGGCGTAATGGATAAAACGCCTGAATTCGGTTCGTGAAGTGCCGGGATCGAATCCAACCGCGAGTATAAAAACGTGTCCGCCTTTTTACTGTCAAATACGAGAATTATTAACTCGTAACATTTGTGGTGTCAGTAGTGGGATGTTACCGTGTTGCCTACAAGTAGATTGTCTGTTCGCAGTTATCTGTCTTGACTACTAGAGGACGTAATTAATATAATGGGGGTCTATAATAAATGTGTGTTTCGTCCTGTGAAGTCAGAAGTACCTCGAGGATCCGAGTGATCCCACTTCAGATACCAATGTAACGTATTTTATTTTACATCAAAAAGACGGATGAAGATCAACTTTGTCGGGAATCGAACCACATAAGCTATCGCACCGCGCTATTCGGCTTGCTTAATAACTACTTCATATTCCTTGACTTCGACGTCCCTGACTCCTCATTAAGATCTTACATGTATACGCATAGCATACGTAACAACAACAAAAATCAAGAAATATAATCACGTACGATTTTCTTTTCACTGTTATATGGTTTTTTTTCGTTAAATGATTGCTTTATTTGACACTTGATTTTATTTATCATACGAATCACACTTCTGTATAATGTATCACTGTAAGTACGTAATTTAATCACGTCGACGCTCCTTACAAAAAACTAACACATTTCACGAGAAATTAGTTGCATTCTAGATGATAAAAATCCGTTCCGTCGCATTATGTAACTAGCAGACTTTCTTTTGACTCAAAAAGAAAATATGTTTCAATGAATTATGCATAAATTGAAAGATTCTGCTTGGATCAACTAGATATTTAATAAAAAGAAAGAGATAACATGCAGATTTCATTATGTTAGACCGCAAAAGTGCCATTTCTTAGCTGCACTTGTGCATATATTCCCCCTTGCTCCGAATAGGTAACCAATCACCTTTCCGCGCACCTCACTAACCCCCAGCATCGATAAATCTCCACCTACCGTTTCCGGATCGCCCACCAGCACGCAGAAAGTCTCCCTACCCGCGTTCTGCGCGACCTTGGCCGAGTGCTCCTGCAGCAGCCTCACCGCGTCGTCCCTGCTCAGCTCCGCATCCCCGTTGATCACGCAGAACTCCTTGTCCTCGAAGAGACGCGACGCGCGCTGAGGCTCGTCATCGAAGTCCTTGATCGCCGGCATGAAGCTGCTGTAGACCGACGAGACGCTCGAGCCACCGTCGGACCGGGTTTTGCGGGTTTTCGGCGCTGCAGGCTCGTAGTCCTCGTCGTCCTCGTCCTTGGCGACGGCGTCGATGTCCGAGGCTCTGACGTTGCGCTTGGTCAACTTTTGCACGGGATTTCGGTTCTGTTGATGGGGATATTGGGGAGTTGGTTCGTTATTTTTGGGTGCTGTTCGTAGTGCGTGAGAAAGCGTGGAATTTGTGTTTAGCAGTTTTCTTTTTCGAAATGTGGGGAAATTTAAGTAACCAAATTACATGAGAAATTCACATTTTACGAAACAATTCCGTGCTTCTTCTTCAACAAGTCATATAGATCCAGAATGTGTTAAATTTTTTGTTAAATAAGAAACATGATTGAAGATATTATTGAAGAAATTATTGAAGATATTATTGAAGATATTATTCAAGATATGATAGAAGATCAAGTGTTATGTATATAAATATTCTACTCAATATACTAAGTCTACATCTGTATTATTGTATAGAAGTATTATACATAAAAATGAATACAGGAGCTCACTGAAATTACCATTTAAATTGCCTTTTTGTTATTGGGTCTACTCGTTATAGGTTCCTCTGAATGATTCAAACTTTACACGATACTGTACATAAAAACGTATTACATCTCTTGATATCGACAAAATTTTCTAATTTTGATAGTGCATTTTGGACAAGTGCCATTTTTGTTAATCTATTTATTTAGCATTCATACTTTACGTTTTCAATTGTAACAGATTTTCAGTACACTACCCTTTTCATACTAAAGCCATAAGAAAAGCTACAAGTCCACCACAAAAAGTCATTATAATTCGAGTTGTTGAATGCTCACCTTGACGAGAGACAAGTATTCCGTGGTGGAGCATGCGTCGTACCAGGGCTTGTCCAGCCTCACCTTCAGGACTCGCGGGAAGCGCAGAGTGTAGCCGATCGGATAGGATTTCGACCTGGTGATCTCGGTGGCGCGCAGTTGCAGGACCAGAGAGTGTTTGGGCGATATCCACACGTCGGGTGGCTCCGACTGCAACAGTGCAATTTCGTCGAATGTTTACGAATTGTAAAAAAATACTTTTTTCTGTCGGCATGCATTTGTTTAGTGAAAACAGTAATTCGATGTATAATGCATGTTGAATTTTTGAAAATGAACTTTATTTCAGTATGTTACAGCTTTCTAAAGTTTCTTTATGACGTCACGATCGTAGCAACATCAAAGGTGCCGTCGTATGATCGTGACGTTACCAAAAATTTTGGAGCGCCATATCTCTTTCAATTTTCAAGATATAGATTAAATTCCAAAAGTTTATGGCCACGATTTATTCAAATATGTACTAGGAGTGTATTGAGGTTGCAATAACTATGCAATCTTTGTTAAGAGTTAGCTTTGGACAAATTTGGTTTCATTATTCAGTTAAGTTTGTCCATAGATTCACTGGGTCAAAAATCAAAAAAGAATTTTATTTGATGATTTTGAGTGAAAGGGTAACGTTTGACAACGATTGTATAGTTAATGCAATTTTAAGAGGTTGTGCAAGCTCTACCTTTATCTTATACTTATAGATGCTTTTTTCGACCGAGCGATGAATAATTGACTATAATTCGGTACTTACATGCAATTTTTTATATCACGATTTGATAGATCATAATATGCTACTTTCTTTGTGAACTTTTCAAATTTTATCAATTAATTAATTTATTAATGAAGTTATAGCGGTCTAAGGCGGGGTGGGCCGTACCTAGTCGGGGCTTGTAGGGGGGAGGAGGGAAGCTATTATTTTGTATGCGTAAAAATAAAAAATTTTATTGGAAAACATTTGAAACTTAATCTTATTGATGCCAAAAGAAATATTTTCCTATTTGACAAACGAATATTAAATAAAAAAATGTGCATATGTAATGTTTCATATGCATCTGTCTTTAGCCATGGATCGATGGATCTTCTTTCATAAGCTATAACAACTTTGGATTTCAATTTTGTTGAAAAATTTGAAAATAGTAATTAGTCGGCTTATGATCTTAATGCAAATCATGGATACCGCCGAAGAAAAAAATTGTATGCTTGCAAGTATCCAATTTAAGAAATATTTAATCTAGAAAAAATACGAATTCACTTGTTTTTGATATTGGATTATAATCTGCTGCTCTGCAAAGTTTCAAACACATATAATATTTTTTTTCGTCCCGTGAGATTTCATTCTTAAGATTTTTAATGGTGCATTTAAAATATATTTGCTTGAAGCTTTGCAGAACAGTAAGTACAAAAGATTATTCAAATATCGAGAGCAAGTTAAGTATTTTTTAAACTAGAGTTGATTACTTTTCATTCAGTCGATAAACCTGCGATAACTAAATGTAGTGTTTGCGCACTCCCTTGAAAGTTAAATGACGTATGAAAAGTGTTGCCTTAATGTAGATTTTAAAATGTAGGTCGAAATACTTTTCATATTATTGATTGGTATAATTTAACTTTAAAGAAAAGAAAAACGTTATCATTAATACTCAATTTTGAGAAATTGATAAACCTTATTATATAAAATATTGGGAGAAGAATGCCTTGTATACATCGAATAATCGATAAGAATATTGTTGTCAAGTTGACTGCAATGTTGTATTTACGTTAAAGTACCGTTGTAAAAAACGTTGGAATAACGTTATAAAAATAACATTCATTTTATAAATAACATTATTCAAACATTCTATGTATTTGAACTGAGAAAAGTCATACATGTGTACATAAAGCGGTTTAAAATTTTTTTCAGTAACTTATGTCGCTG
This sequence comes from Gastracanthus pulcherrimus, assembly GCA_949152435.1. NCBI lineage: Eukaryota > Metazoa > Arthropoda > Insecta > Hymenoptera > Pteromalidae > Gastracanthus > Gastracanthus pulcherrimus. Next base: position 23,386,028 of record OX424572.1, on the reverse strand, counting down.
TAAATTAAATGTTTTTAAAACGCTATATAAAAAGAATTGTTTTATCAGGGATATTAATAGTATAATATACAAAATGTGTCCCGGTTCAATAACCATTTTATAATGCAAACTGTAATGGTTCTTATACAGCAAACCTTAGTTACGCAGTAAAATAACTTAATTTCGCTGGTATCAAAACACCCTTCAACGAAACTTTCCCAAAACAAAACAAAAATGATAAGGTAATTTTCCTTATTAAAGTGCCCTCCCCGATTCTTTCTCGCAAACTCCCTGTCAGTGAATATTTCTCCATTACACACACACACACCTCTCGAAAACTTTAGCCAGAAAATTAAAGTCCAAGTATTGTTCCCACCCCAAAGCAATTCACACGCATTATTCCCCTCCCTCGAAAACTATAATCCTACTATCGCTTTCATTCGCATTCTCTTTCACAATCACAAGCAAACATCCAAACCAATGGCAAACTCACGCGAGGTCCAATCACGCCGATGGGCTTCTTGTCTCGCCAGTGGGGCTTGAGCCTCTTCTGGATGGACCCGAGCTCGCTGTCGCTCAAGCCCGAGCTCACGCTGACCACGGCGAAGTGCTCCGAGGGCGTGCCGCTCTTGTTCGTCGGCGGACTGGCGACGCCCACAAGGAAACTCCTCACTGTGCCGCTACACCTGCCCTGGCCGTAGTAGCCACCCAGGATCAGCAGGTCCAGGTCTTGCACCAGGCCGTCCGAGTACTGAATTGGAGGAGATGGTTCTTTAATGACGGGAGAGGGTGTCGAAGTATTAAAAAGGATTTCATTTTTTAGCGCTATAAATGGTTCAGTTGTCTGCTAGGTTTGCTAATGTAATATTATGTAAGCAGTAAAGAGTTTATTAGTTTATAGTTTTAGCGTAGAAATTAATTTTTATTTTTATACAAAACAGTGGAAAAACATGAAGAAATCTATGTCTTTTCTAAAAAAGAAATGTATAAAATATCGTTATATAAACCTTTGCACAAAACTCCCATAAATTTCCTTATTTCGAGATATATTTTATAAAAAAAAAATAATATTGGCATAGCCTGAAACATAATTTCATTGCTAAAAACGTATCGAAGAAACACTAATTCCACCTGTTTTTGGCACATTTAGTAAGATGGCATGGTTTTTTTTTATACCTCTGCCTTGATTTTATAGCAGCCGCTCCTCTCGCGAACGTTCGGTCGATAAGGTCCGTCGGGCCTCTTGACAACGATACCCTCGTCGTCGTTGTTCAGCGCAACGTTGAATATCTCGACGAGCTGTTCGCTGCAAAAGGAGCACAAATAGATCTCGCGAGCAGTCACACACGAATAAAAACGCAATTCTACATTTACAAACAGCTTTATTAGTTCTCTAATAGTTGAAACGTTTGAATAATGTTTTAATTCAAACTTTCGAACGTTCAAGAATAAAATTGTAAGAACGTTGAAAAAGCGTCGGAATGTTGGCAATTTTGATGCGTAATATTGTGTGGTTATAACAAGAAAGTTTTTAAAGTGTTTTTAAAGCGTCATTCTAGAGCTGCGCTAGGTGGCAGACCTTTGATTTTCACTCCCATATAGAGATTAGCGTTGAGAGAATTTAAGCAGTAGATAAAAAACTTAGTCGTAAATTTTTGTATTTTCTAATAGACTATGATTTATAATCCCATTTCGATGGGCACTCCACTCTTGGAATATTTCAAGCCGTCTGAGAAACGTTTTAACTATTGTAATTATTCCCTCTCAGTATTTGTCAGATTTTGTAAAACGTTATATAAACATTATTAAATATTTAAAAACTAGCCTAATATTTGACATCGAGATCAAGAATATTTGAAGAGCGTTTCAACAACGTTCATCAAACGTTCTATTAAACTTTTAAATTTTGTTTAAACAAACCAAATTGCGGATATTCCGATGTTTGTTCAACGATTTTAATTTCGTTTTCGAAGCCCCTCCCCCCTTTCCTTGGCTCAATAGACAAGACGCTTGTCTACCAAAACCAGGCGCTCAAGTGGTCGTAGGATCATCTCCAGCCAAAAACTCAAAGATTCTTTTTTCGATTTTTTTTTCGACGGAAAACGAATTCTGACTGCGGGTTTGTGCTTGCTGTAGGACGTATACGCCCACCAAAGCCTACCAAAAGTGTCCGAGATAGACGTGAGTAAGTAGGTGGGTTTCGCTTGACCAGCATCGCACAACTATTACTTGAATGCAAAAACTATATATTACCTGGTGATGGCCTAATTCACAGTTCAAGCATAGGACAACGAAAAAAGGCCAATGTATAATAAAAGAAAAAGAATAAAAGAGAAAAAAAAGTCTTTTTCAAGTGACGCCATCTTGCAGTTATCTAACACCTCGCGGTTGGTATTATAAGCTATTGGGAGATTAAATTTACCATGCGACCTCTGGCGGGTACCCAGACGTCGGACATTTTTCCTACATATAGATATAGTTTCCCATGTTAAAATACAAGACATGGCGCAAATGTGTGGTAGTTTTCTTCCCCAATTGCGACACAAATCGGCTTACAACTTGGAATATATTAATGTTAATTTATATAGCTCAAAAGTTAACATTTTTAACATGCTATCCCTATACATAAAGCAGAGCAATGCACAGCATTTTCCCTCAAAACTAACTTTCCCGACTCTACACCTCAACCTCCACGACTCTATCCCAGCAATTATCACGAAAGCAACGTGCGAGCCCCCGCATTATACACCTACGATTTGCCAACGGTCTTCGTCTGGCAGAGCATCAGCACTCCCTCCTTCTCCTTGACGGCCCTCCTCAGGCAATCCAGTCGCTCCGCGTAGGGCCTGTCGAGCAGCGACTCCTCGTTGTACAGGAGCATGTCGTAGGCGACGAAGCAGGGCTGGTGCCGACTGCGCTCGGTCAGCTTCTTCACGTCGTAGTTGAGGGCCTTGGTGCCGAAGCTGCGGCGCTCCTTGTGCCAGCCCATCATCTCGCCGTCGAGGATCGCCGAGCGGCACTCGGTGCTCAGCAGGCCGGCTATGTTGCTCGTCAGGAAGCCACCTGCGAAGAAGTGTAAGGGTGAAGAGGGGGTAGGTATAGTTTGGAAATTGTTTATTTTGTTGCTTGAGGGGATCCTCGAGTGCACTGGATTACGTTGAGAGCCAGAAGGACCAAATTGATCGTAATGTTGAGCATTCGTATGTATGCGCATTTATTTGCGTTACTAAAATGTGAGTTGTATAAGGTATTAGTCATAAACGGTGTTCGTATTTAATGTTTTTCTGGTATGAAAATGATGATCAATTTAATTAGCAGGAATGAATATGATAAGAAATAACACCCCTTGAACACTCATCGAAAATCATGGAGTCAGTCAAACAAGATGATGATTTAGTATTTAATAAAGAGAATCAAAATAGCATGTTTATGAAATAGTTACATTTTTATAATACTATAATACTATTTTACATATAATAAATATTGAAACCAAAAACGTACTTTTGATTATAAACCTTCTACAATATCCCTTAAAAATTCAAATGGGAATCATGACGTAAAATAATTTTTGAATAATTATTTAAATCTCCTTAAATCTTTTATTTACATCAAAAATAAATAATTTTCGTATCATAATGGCTTTACGGCTGTTCCTAAACTTTTTTTATCGAAATTAATAACTGATTAAAAAAAACGTAAAAGTGTGCATTAAGGAAGTCTAGTGATTTTTATAAAATCTCTCCCTTTCGTCCAATAATATTAAAAATTCGGTAACTTTTGTTGTCATGATTGAAGAAGGTTGTATAAAAATTTTGAGAATTTTTCACTACATTTTTTTTACTATTTATTGGAGAAAATACATATTTTTGTAATAAAAACAAGGGTTTTTAAAATAGTTCCTTGCGCATACGAATTTAACGAATTCTATTTTAAAAAATTCTAGGATATTTTTGGCATAGCACGTTTTTTACACATAAAAATCATACACGTAATTATTGTACACAATTTAGCATTGGTCAAATTATATATAGATATATTTGACCAAAGCTAAATTGTGCACAATAATCACCTGTACAATTCTTATGTGTAAGAAACACACTATGCCATATTTTTCAACTTAAAATAAACAAAAGTTAATATTTTTTAAATTGTTTAAACTCAATTAATGGTCTAAAATAAATGAAACGTTTTTTGAACTTAAAAAAACATAAAAAATTGCATGTCTCAACACTTACAATGGATGAATAAAACATTTACCATAAAAATACCTAAAAACAAAATATTAACTTCTTTTCACAATACTTTAACCGATATTTTTTTAAAGTTTCAAAAATATCCATGGTCATGGGTTGCGCAAAAAACTTTTTGAAGATAGAAAAGTAAGTTTCGAGAAAGGCGCGTTTAAAGTTTTAATTTGGTATGATATTCAATGTTAATTGTTTCACTCAACTGGTTATAACTTTGGTATAAAAAAGAGTTTTGAGATCCAACAGGTCTCAAAATGTTCATAAAACTATAAACATAAAAAATATGTATTAAAAAAATTTACAACTCCAATAAAATTAATTTAAAATTTTGAAAAATGTTTTGTCTTTATTAAAATAACTATGTATCGCATTTATTCTGGATGATAAAGGCGCAGAATTATAAATGTTGAAAATCATGCGCTCTTCGTTGAATAATTATAGTTCATTAGTACTAACACATGATCACTCATATTTTAATAACAATAGAACTGACAAAAAAAAGTACGGCATAAGTAAGCCTGCACCTGACACGTTCTTCAAATTTACTTTTGTAAGTACCTACTTCTTTCTCGAATATGTATGCTTATTGCCTGACATCACCTGTGATAAACCGGCTACGTGTACCTCCCTTGTCCTCTATAATCTCCGGGAAATCCATAGTCAGATCAAGCAGTCTACAACCCGTCGCATCCTCTCATAGAAGGGCATCAGCCCCCTCCAATTTCATCTATACTCTGATTGGTAGTTTGGCACTTCTTCTAGAGGGGGCTGCAACCTAACTGTACCTCTTCCACAATATAGAATACACCTTTGTGAATCTTTGAGTGAAGGGCGATATTAGAGAAAAGGAAGATTCCTCCCGGGCTCCGCGGCGGTACAATCGGGACTTGTATACACTTCTTTTATTTATATATTTATTAATTTAACGTTTTTCTTTAAACTCTTTTTGTGTAGCCGTAATAGTCTCGATCTCAAGATCGGAATTAATACTACTATAAATATAAGTTGAATATAAATAATATGATCGTATAATAAAAATAAATAAATAAATAAGTAAATAAATAATTAAATAAATAAATAAATAAATAAATAAATAAATAAATAAATAAATAAATAAATAAATAAATAAATAAATAAATAAATAAATAAATAAATAAATAATTAAATAAATAAATAAGTAAATAAATAAATAAATACGTAAATAAATAAATAAATAAGTATAAATAAATAAATAAATATATAAATAAATAAATAAATAAATAAATAAATAAATAAATAAATAAATAAGTAAATAAATAAATAAATAAATAAATAAATAAATAAATAAATAAATAAATAAATATATTTGAAGGATGTGTAAAAAGTGCCATATTTGGTCCCATTTTGAGAAAGCAAGTTTATTGTAATCTCATTATATTTATATTTAGTAATATTACATTTCGTAAATTATCTATAGAATAGAATAATCTTTTTAACAACTATTTTGACACTATAAAAATTTGTTAAAATTGTAAAAAAGTTGTTACACACTTTAATTCTTAAGTGTTTTTTAATTAATAAAACATACTATTATCTATGAAGATTTTACGTTTCCTGGGGGCAATAATACGCAGTTTTTACATATCCTTCTTTTCGCGTTTATGATGTAATTCAAACTTCGCGCTCTCAGCGTAAGTTTATTTAAATGACCACTTGCCGCGCTGTTTACAGCGCTGTCATCGCCTAGTAGTGAAGTGTAAATAAACGGGCGCCGGCGCGACTTAACCTTTAGTATATTGTAAACAAAAAAAACAGTTAAATTTAAAATTAAAAATAACATTTGCCGCGAGTTGCTTACTTGTGCGTAAATTTTGCAAAGATGCCGGCGTCCTGCGTGGTACCAAACTGCTCGACTAGCAAAGGGAACGGTGAAAAGAACTGGTCGACTTTTCGAGTGCCGAAAGACGACGGTTTGCGAGCCAAATGGGTAGCATTGATTCCGGGTGTGAATAGTTTGAAATGTTATCAACGCGTGTGCGAAAAACACTTTGAAGAACATTTGGTAATTAAGCATTTTGTGAAACACGATAACAGTGGAAAACTTATCGCTCAGGTAAAGTACTATAAGATAACAAAATTAGTCTATTGTACTAATTGTAACTTTATGGTTTATTGTGTATAAAGATATTTATATAAATCAAATTATTTCCAAAATATGTATTTGAAGGTTCCATTGAAAAGTGCCCGTTTGAAGCCAGGAGCTGAGCCCACATTATTTGCAGAGTGCACTTTGAGATCAAGAAGTCCACAACAAATTGATAATACTGTTGATCATTCGTATGCATGTTCATTTGCATTACTAAATCGTAAGTTCTAACATATTAATCGATAAACAATGTGCATATTTAATGTTATTCTTTTATGTAAATGATTATCAATTTAATTAACAGCAACAAATGAGATAGAGGATAAAATATTTAAAACACCCTTTGAACATGCATCTGAAAACATAAAATCAGTCAAAGAAGATGATTTAGTATTTAACAAAGAGAAAATTTGTATTGAAGATACTATATGCTTGCCTGATGCTGTCTCTAATGAGGCCTTGAATATTGAAGCTGATGCAAATATAAATATTAATGGTAGATAAACATTTTGTTAAAACATGTCAAATGGTGTTAAAGTATTAATTTTTTATTAAAAAACCTTTTTTATTTGTTTGTAGACAACAGAGAACAAGTTACAAAATATACTCTTTGCTTGTTTGATACTGTCTCCATTGAGGACTTAAATATAGAAACTGATGCAAATGTGAATTTTAATGGTATGTATAAACATTGTGAAATATGAAGTATCAATTTTTCACTAAAAAACCATTATTTTTTATTTTAAACCATACAATTATATCATTTTTTAATTTATTATTAAATTGAAAATGTTTATTTTATTTATAATAGTTTATGCTTTATGCCCATTGAAATTAATTAATTTTGTACAATTAGATTCGTTAACTATAGATACTGAAGCAGATAAAAGAATTCAGTTTTCAATAGATGATATCATACAGTCACAATTGACTGTGGAAAATTGTATAGCCAAAGATGATGCTGAAGTGGCTAAACTCCATAATACTTCTCTTCATACAACAGTTATATTTGATTCTCTTATATTTAACTTAAAAGCTAAATGTAAGTACCTATACATATGATCAAATAATTATATTCAATTTAATTACCTAAATTAAGTTTAATAATTCATTATATTTCATTGAAATTTATCTTTGATAATTTTTTTCTATTGTACTGATTCATATTTTCAATGTAACTCCATTTGTATTTCTATGTTCTTTTATGAATTAAAATAAATAATTTTTTTGCAGCTGATGAAAATAAATTTGGAAATAATATTTCTTTGGAATTACCAAAGCCATGGAATGTTATTAAATCAATAACTGAAAAGGAAGAAACCCTTTTATTCTCATACGCTGTAATTACTAATGATCGAGGAACAGAAAGACATGTATTTGAGAAAACTGTGATATTAAAATCTTCGAGAGATATAAGTTATGAAGTTTACATGTCACCTGCTAATATCACAGGAACAAAACTTCCTACAGAACTGCAAGATATTTCAAGGCTTCCAGAAATTTTGAAAAGATTCAAAGACCTGCGTGTTTGTGAAGGTATAGTTGCTGGTGGTTTAGATTTCCTACTAAAAAACACTTCGTTGAGGACCTGCATCAGTACAGATTGGCGACATAAAGATTGCACGATGTTGTCTATACTTGGAAAAAGATGTATGCCATGTAAAAAATATTCTAAGTTATTATCAGAAAAAATCAAGAGAATGAAGAAACGAGAAAATGCAAAGTGTATCTCTGATGCCTTGAATCCTGTTTTAAGCTAATATTAAAAAATTCATATGTATCAAAAACTTTGTTATTTACACAGGTTAAAATTAAAACAAGTATAGTAATGTACATACGATTACAAAGGTTACACATTTTTATAATTCAAATAAAGTTAAATTTCCGATATTGTTTAATTCAGTGTACAAGATTTTTTCCTCTTCAATTGGGGGTTTCCGAAAAACTCACACAGAGATATCCCACTTGACATCCCTAATCCCTAATATCTTTAAAAACTAATGATAGCGAGGAGACATAAATTGAAACGAAACTTTAGGTTACAATTGTGGTAACTTGCTTCTCCCACTACTACTAAGCGATTGCAGCGCTTATTCATGCTAGCGGTAAATTTGTTAATTATACTTAGTACATGATAATTCGCCTTGTTAAGCCACCCGTGGTGCCCTCCTAAAATCAACTTACTCTATTGGTGGTAGCCGTATGAGGATGGCGAGCGAGCAAACTTTTGCCACCAGATGGCAGCACGGTAAAATAAGAAGAGGTGATTTCTACGCTCTGACTGGCTGGAGTCTTTTCTCGTTCGCGCCATCTACTGGCCTGAGGTTGACGCTCGCCATCCTCATACCAAATACATTGGAGAATGACAATTATTTTTTTTATATAAAAATTTAAATGGCTTAGGAACATTTTCCGAGTTATTACGATAATGTCAGTTAAGAGACTGTTTAAAATAAATATAATCAATAGCAAACACTAATGTTAAACCGATATTTATAACATTTGGTCCATCACGTTCAATGTAATTACCACCAATAGAGTAGTTCATGATTCAAATTGCGTTACTGTTACGGGAAGATCGAAGGCATATACCTTATACCCAGTTACTGAAATTATCGATTTTTCGTTTTAAGCAGTCAACTGTTGGTTTAATAAAATTTTACGAACATACGCACATTGTTAGTAATGAATAGATTGTGCGTACATTCGTGAAATTTGAAAATTTCATTTATTCATTGAATAAAACGACAAACTGCAATGTCGGTATCCGGCATCCCCTTAACTAGGCGAATAAAAAGAACGGATTATATTTCCATAGACCTGCGTTACATTGTTCTAAGACTTCTTCTTTTTTAGTGCTACATCTTGTACTGTTGGTCAGTTCTGTAATGCACGTTACAGTAAAAGTTTCACAGTTTCATATACTGACAGAAACGGCATAGTGCGTTTCTTACACATAAGAATTGTACACGTAATTATTGTACACAATTTAGCATTGGTCAAATATATCTATATATAATTTGACCAATGCTAAATTGTGTACAATAATTACGTGTACAATTCTTATGTGTAAGAAACGCTCTATGCCACAGAAACTTACATTATTTGACTCGAAGAAAAGTGCTTAGGGAAGTCTTTCAATATGGCTTCTTACAGTATTGACACTCACGAGCTTTAGGCTCCTATCGTTAGATGACAGCATTTTACATGCGCAAGCATAGTCGGCTCGTCATTTTAAATTCAACGCTCAAAAAGTTCTGATACGAATAACCGTCTAACCGATAATATTATCTGTGTCAAAAGTACAAAGGTGATATTAAACCCCCCTTTTACCGGCAAATACAAGGACCCATTTTTTCATAAAATTTTCAATTTAAAAAAAATATCTCTCATTTGGAAGTTGTTTTTTATTGGCACAACAACATTCCATCGAGATATTGATTAAAAATTAAAAATTAAGGTGGTTCATGCGTGACTTCGAAATCAATTGAGTGTACACAAAATCTTTACGGACATCTTGTTCAATGTATGTAAATAATATTTAAAATTTTATTTATTCACGACTCACGAAATCATTTAAAGTTAGAGAAATAGCACTTTTAAACTTCTATAATGAATATTTTTTTAATAAGTTTGACTTTCCCTACATTTCTTTGGGCCATTAGAAAGTACGAAATTTATACTTTTATATCCTAGTTTTTCAGTAGGACCTCCAGTGTTTAATATAAGGTTCCTTTATATTAAAATCCAGCGCGAGATATCGAATCTAGAAAGATGTATCGAATTTTCGATTTCTAATTTCGATATTTTGATTTACAAACAGAAATTGAATGTTTAGGAAGATTACCTCGGCGCGCTGAGCGCGCTATCGTCTTCTCTAGTAAAATACTAATTTTCAAGTAATTTTTTCTCCAAAATTTATTCTGCTACGTGATCAGAAATTTTTTGGAGGGTATAATTCGTGTTCATAAATAACCTGCATAACTTTTATTACATTCTACAGTATTTTCATCCTCGCTCGAGCCATCTTAAATGAAAGAAGTGGGTTCTCGTAATTGTCGGTAACGGGTGGCACATCCTCAATCATTGAATCGGATAAACCAGATTTTTAAATTAGATCAAAACTAATTTATTACTTCCAAAAGACTTGTTCATACAACAAATTATTAAAAAATTTGATTTTTATCTTGGGTATTAATAGTTGTAGCTAAAATAGCTATAGTTGACCAAAGTGAGGGTTTTTCTTCCATATTTAGACAAAGCCCAAACATGTTTGAACTTCATCAGGTAGTATATAATACAGACCTAAGTTCATTACTATTCAGCAAAGTACAAATAAATTTGCGTTCTCTCTAAATACAAAATACTTATTATAATTACACTCAATTATCCATGCCTGTCAGTCAGTAAAAATCAAGGGGAATTAAAATTCTCAACCGCTCACCCGACTCCGTGGTCTCGCCGTAACTCGCATTCTGCGTGATGTCGAATCCCTGCCTGGTGAAATACTTGAATCTCCCCTCTTTGACGTGTATCTGCGATCGCTCGCCGTCGAACTTGGTCTGCACGTAATACTGCTGGCCGTTGACGAACAGACTGCCGATCTGCTCGATCTTAAAGCGCTCCAGGAGCATCGGCTTCACGTGCGAGAAGATCTCTATCCCGTTGCCGACGCCAGAGCCAGAAGTGCCGTCGACCGCCTCCGACGGATTGTGCGCGGCGAATCTCTCGCAGACTCGGCGCAGATTCGAGCTCACGTTGAACAGCGCCTCGGCATCCGGGTGTATCACTGGAAAATCGATGTAAGAGTTGTATTGCTATGTTGTGGACTTGAGGGACACTTTTTCATCATGGTTTCTTTTATCTCGTTTATTTTTTTATAAGGGGAGATCGGAGTCCTATTCCTAGTCCTAATCCAGTTGCCGATATTGTGGGTTTTTCGTTTTACGTAGTCAATTTTTACTTTAATAAAATTCTATAAACGTACGCACATTCTTAGAGATAAATAGATTGTGCATGAGTTCGCGAAATTTAAAAATCTCATTTATTCATTGAATAAAACGAAAAACTGAAATGTCTGTATCCGGCATCCCCTTAATGGGGTCCAAAAGTCAATCCCCTGAAATACCGACCGAATCATACATTATTTACATTCTAAACAAATTAAATTACGTATATTTAGCTAAAATCCAAACTCGCTTGACCTCCATTGAGCAATAATGGATCTATGTCTGAAGTTTTAGACGTTATAAAAAACGGCACACTAAATAATTATTCGAATGAAATTTCGTTAACAATTCATTGCAATACTTTCTTAGGGTGCCGTTGATTTTAACATCTGAAACTTTATAGATAGGTGTACTACTCAATGAAGGGCAAGTGAGTTTGGATTTTATCTCAATATAAGTATTTTTATTTTTATAATTATAAATAATTATTCATTACTCGGTCGGTAAAAATCAAGGCGGGAAATTTGAATTCTTAATTGACTTTCGGATCCCCTTCAGGGGTAGAAATATACTTTATTAACAAGTCTATAATTTCAGTATAGTATTTGGATTTTGATACGTAGAACGTGGCTTTATGATATTTACACATACGTTTATAGAATAAAAACAGGATTCTGAAGAAGATATCAACCTTTTTTAGAGATTTCATTTTACATTTATTCATAAATATTAATAACATAAATTTCATTAATGCATGTACAGGAAACTTTTAATACGCGAATGTATCACGTTCAAACTGTTTTCATTATTAATTCAAGATGGCGCATTCAAAATGGCGGTAAAAATATCAAAATTTGTTTAAAAAGTATCAAAACAATTCTATAAAATTATATACTGATTTTTAAAACAATGTAAAGTATAATTTAGTATAGCGGATCCAAAATAGCGGTTAATAGTATTTAAATTTTGTCCGAACGCAACCGGAAATCTACCGATTTCGTATGCATTAGGATATGACCATATGAAACGGGATTCAAAATCTGGATAAAATGGTATAGGTTTATTTTACAATCCGCTTTCATATGTTTTTCTAATCGAGGAACTAACTTGGTTTCGATACATATATCAAACATCGATAGTTAGCCATACCAAAAGGCAAATTATTACTTTTTAAAAAACAAAATGATTCTCCAAATACCTCCACTCCCTATTTCAACCATAAAATTGCCCACACCCCGCATACATTCACACACACACACACACACACCTTCGAAAGCCTTCTTCTGCGCCAAGCCCAGCTTCAGGTCCTTCAGCAGCAAGCGCGTCAGCCACTTGAGCTCGCTGGCGCTGATCTTGCGCGTCACGTGCAGGAAATAATCGTCCTTGCTGCGATTGGTCTCGTGGCAGTTGGCCAGGTTGTCGAGGAACTCGTTGACGTTGTGCAGGCTCAGGCAGCCGCTGTCCGGCAGCCGATTGCGCATCAACCAGTAGACGCGCTCCGCGAGGTCGTCGCTCTTGCCCGGTCCCGTGCTCATGGGCTTTCTGATAGGAAGAGAGAGAAAGAGAGAGAGAAGAAAAGAGGAACATGTACGGGTTTATTTTCGGATTCCATTTTTCAATTTATCTCGTATAAGAATGACCAGTCGTACTGAGAAGAATGTGCGCGAAAAGAAACGCGCGTAGAAATTTGCGAGGAAATGAGTTTGACAGTTTGTATTATAAGAACTTTTTGAAATTTTATGTAGAAAGTCACTTGATATCTCGTGACGAATTTCACGTGAGGTTTTTGCATAAAATTAAAAAAATATCGTGATGTAGATTTTAGTAGAAGATATTGTTATACAGAGCAAAACGGTGGCAAAATTTATACAGAGATTTTGCTGAAACATTATTATGATATCAGCGCAAGAGTACGAAGTTTTATAAACATCATCACGATTAAAATTTTGCGTCACATGAATTAAGCATCACGGATTTTTTAGCATCACACATTTTTAGCATGAATTTTTGCTGTTTTTAAGCGCTGCAGAACAATTACTTTTATATAGAAATATTTTTAAGTGTTGACAAAATTGTTAAAATGCGTTAATTTGCACAACATTTTTGTAAAAATTACTATATTTTCACTTGACGTATAATATTTATATCGACGATTTTCACTTCAAGCTTATTGTACTCACTTGTAACTCGTCAGCTTTGCCGCATTGTCGCTGTTCTTTCCCAGACAGAACACTCGTATGTACAAACTAATCAGGGTCTTCGATTTCAAACCGTAGGGACCTCTGTCACGCTCCAAAGCCGGCAGAAGCAACCGAAATATCGGGAACAACGAGATGTCCTGCACCGAATAAAAAGCGAATTAATGCAAATTAAATGAAAATAAAAATACATTAAAAATGAATAAACAGAAACATTATAAACAAAAGGTTAATATAGTTTATTTTGAGAAATTGTCTTTTTACAACTGGAAGACAAATATAAAAAGACTATGATTTTACTGCATTAAAATTTTAAATATTTAAAGTAAATATTTATTTAAATATGTATTAAAAAATACATGAATATTATGCTAAACCTTTTTGTTATTCACAAATACCGAATGGGTATATTGAAATAAAATCTGTTGTTGACTATTAATTTTATGATTCAGATTATTTAAAAATTCATTGAATAATATTATAATGTACTGGTAAATCTCTCACCATGTCCGGGTACTTAGCTCTGATTTTGTTCGCGAGTATGCGACATTGCCGCGTAAATTTTCGTAGCTCATCGATTTTTTGAGCGCCCTTTGCTTTGGATATTTTTTCGAACAAGTTGCACAGATCTTGAAACTTTATTTTAGAGTCCAATGTTTCGGACATATTTTTCTGCAATAAATAAATAAATGTATAAAAATCTATATACATGATGTTTTTTCAAAAATTTCTATCGAATTAATACACTGATCTTGATGAAATTTTGCAAATATATCAGGATTAGGTCTCAATGTCAAATGCTCAAATGTCGTTTTATGATATGACTGAATCTTTACCGAAGGTTGGGGAGATTTTAGCGCTTAAACATATATTATATATGTCTTATGTTATCGACCAAATTCAATCCGTTGAAATAATTGTATTCTGATGCGTAGTTTTTGCCAAAAACGATTTTTCTTTCCTCTAATTTGGACCGTTTCGACTGGTTTAACATATTTTCACCCTTCATTTTTGTTAACTATCCACGAGATACCTCGTCTTATTTACTTTTATAATTTTTGGCCCAGACAATTTCAGAAAGTCTGAACGCGCAATACGTATCTGTGACAGCCAATTAAAGGTAAAGATTTACCCTACGAGATGAGTTGAGTCTGTCTGAATAATGTTTGAAAAATGAATAATAATGTTTAATACTGGAAAACGTGTAAAACTTGCGCGAAATCAAAGATATATTATATAAATCTTCCTTACTTAATGTTTATCTTCTATTTATGAAATAATTGATTTTGTTAGTTATAGTACAAATACTCATAAGTTCAATAGTGAGACCTCTCTCACAAGATCAATATAACTGGTCATAATTAATAAATATAATTGAATAATAAAAAGCAGCATTGTATTAATTAAAAGTATAAGATTATTATTGAATCGAAAAACAACATTTTTAAGAATACTCTTCGTAAACTGTCGCAAGAAACCGTTTCCTCTCTACCAGGTAAGTTTCATAAGATATCGACTGACCAATTTAACCCATCCATTTCGGACTAATACCTCTCTTCCATAACAACACAAGGACAATGGGTAAGAATTCTAAAAATAAACACTCAACCATTACAAAAAAAAATAAAAATATAACGTTTATTCTCTTTTTACAAAACACACACACACACTCCCTCTCTCCGTCAAATGGTGATGTAATTCTCGAGATACATCCTCGCCAGCTGGTGGTTCTCCGCCTGCGAGTAGATCAGGTGGAGATTGAAGGCCGCCTCCTTCCTGAGATCCAGCAGGCTGTCGTTCTCCCGGACGAGCCGCGGCGCCTCACCGCCGAGCACGAGCTCGTAGTAGTGCATGGCGCCGGGCAGGAGGCCGAGCTGGTGCAGCGCCCGGGCCATGTTGTAGTGGGCCTCCTGGGAGCCCTGCTCGCCCCGCAGCTTCACGTACGTCTTCATGAAGGCGATGGCTGCGAGGAGACGGGGAATCACGTGAATAAAGTATATAAGGTATTATAAATCGTAGGGGAAGGTGGGGCACGATGGGTTTGGCGGGTGGATTGGGCATTCAAATGTTCACTAAATAAATTAATATTCTAACATGATAGTATTTTTTATATGTTGTAAATAGCTTTTACTTTTTCCCTCTGCAAATCCTAAATGAAAAAAATTAATACAAATCGCATGAGAATTATTAGAAATTGAGGACTTCAAAACGTTGTTTTTTCCATAATTCTAATCTATTTCTCAAGAACAAATAAATCATATGAGCTTCGAAAGGGAATTACTTTTACAGTTTAAATCGTACATTTTTAATAGTATTTTTGATTGATGATCTCCGATGCTTAGGAAAAAAGTAATATTACATATAAAAATACTCGAAAATGGGGCACGACTGGCACCACTAGCGGGTCACGATTGCCATACGTGAGTCGTCAATTTATTTCCGTCGAGTTTAACAGCTGATTTTCTTAACCTTACTTTTGCGCCCTTAACATTTCGGAGTCGGAGTCTTAGATGTTGGTGAAAGAGTCAGTGTTAATGAAATGGTCTGGTTTTTAGTTTTGATCCTCAATCCTATAAAATGCAAATTTAATAGTAACGTCCAATATTTTTTTTTAAATAAATTTTTCATTAATTCACCGTGCCAATCGTGCCCCACCTCCATGCCAATCGTGCCCCACGGGTGGGGAAAATGGGCAGTTTTAGCGGTATTGTACTTTGCATTATAAAAAACAATGCAATATATATTTTATAATAAAAAATAATGTATCTAAATCTTGAGATATTCTACTTTAAGAAGCACTTTTAATAATTTGTATTGGTACAAAATAGAAAGTACAGGATTCTTTTGAAGTTAGGGTGCCCGTACTGCCCCACCTTCCCCTACGTGTGATTCGCGGCTGTGGCTACTTTTTGCCCACCCCATGGAGCTTTGAGGTGGTTGCGTCGCCAGAGACGGGCATTGTCGAAAGAATTTCTCGTATAGTATCCAACAGTCTATGAGTATCGGTGAATGTATACGAGGTAAATACGTATGCTACGAACTGTACACAAAATATTTCACGTTGACGTGTGTTTGTTGAGTCTAGATGTTGTTAGGTAAAAAGAGGCTCTTCGTTACTGTAGAAACCTACTGTAGACGGTTGGTGCGAAGATATATGTTAAAAGATAAATATAAGGCTTAAAAAAATAAAATTAAATCTAATATGGAGATTTTTACAGTAGCGAATTAAGTGCCTTATTTTAACTTAGTAATATCTAGGCTCGACAAACATAAATTAATATGAAATATTTTTTTTATAGTTCGTAACATACATTTACCTCATATATTTTCACCGATACTCATAGAGTTTTAGATACTATACAATACATTTTTGCGATAATGCCCATTTCTGATTATACAACCATCTTAAGCGTTCTTTTATATATACCTAAGTATCAGAGCAAAATTTGCGAGAGCTATTACGGCTTTTTTTCGTTTTCGTGAGCCTTTCTTTGTTTTTATTATCCCCTCCAAGCAGACGCACGAAGCGAATACATTTTCGAAAGATCTGCATATGAATCGGTATGGTATTGAGGTTTATGGTGTCATCAATTTATTTATTTTTTTAATTTTATTTTTTAAAGGAGTATAATTTCATACCCAATACGAAGACTAATGCGATTTAAAACTATCTAAATTAATACCAACAAAAAAGAATCGCGTGATTCGTCGCGCGATTTTCATCAATATCGCGCGATTAAGGGGGTCCGAAAGTCGATTAAGAATTCAAATTTCCCGTCTTGAATTTTTACCGACCGAGTAATGAATAATTTAATTATTTATAATGATAAAAATAAAAAAACTTATATTGAGATAAAACCTAAACTAACTTGCCCTTCATTGAACAATAATGGACACGATATGCATAAGAGGCAATCATTTTTATACAAGGCAACATTTTGAGAAATGAAGTATCGAGGTGTGAGATTAAGTCTGGTCGAGTGAAATTCATGTAACATTCTTGGTAATGTTCTTGAAATCGAGTATATTATTTCAATCATTATGAATAATTGTCATCACTTTGGATTCCGAAATAAAATTTGCTGTGCACAATAAAAAAATATATAGCACAATGCATATAACTTGCTAATCAATAGAAGAATTGATTAAAAAAATTACACATAAGAGCATATGTAATTACCTTTTTCTTATAAACTGTTATAATTTAGTAAAATTATCGATGTCCCAAAAATTTTTTAAAGCTTGGACCCTTCCTTTTCAGACATACCATACGATTTACAAATAAAACTCTTTGAAACAAAATGATCACCTCTTCATTAACAATACATACAACGCTTTGAATGAATAATATTATATCATCATTTAGATAAAAAGGGTTTCACTACTGTTTATAAACAATTCAATCGCAAATGATCCACTTTCCAAGCCCAAGACTCACCTTGCACGACCAGTTGATTCTTCTTCGCCGAGAACTTCTGACAGGCCATCTGCAGCAGCGTGACCGCGACCAGCAGCGCCAACAACGCGCTAGGATTCACTTTAAACAGCGATATATAATCGTTCAGCGCGTACTTATACGTCCCCGAAACCAAGCAATTATTCGCGTGCAGGATATGCAGATAAGAGAAAGCATCCTCCTTCCCCAGCTGCCTCATCATGAACCTATTGTGCCTGGAGTCCTCCGCCCTCTGTATAATAATGTTCAGCAGATTCCACGTCTTCGACCTCTTCCTGCTCCTCACCAGCTCCCTCACCACATTGAACCCGTCGTACGAGTCGTTATTCCTTATACAAGATATCAAACACAGGTACATGATGTGCGAGTTCTCATTGGCGAATCTCTTGGAGGTCAGGGCGGTGAAGCAGATCCTCTGCAGCAGTCCGTACTTCCTCAGCTTGCACGCGAGCTTGGCCATCTGCAGGACCAGGAGGAACTCCTGCCTGACCGTGGGCTCGTTCGCCATGGAGAAGCTCGGCTGGCTCTCGTCCTGGAGGGACTCGCCCCGGGACAGACGGTCTCGTTGCAGGATGTCCATGCGCTGGCGCACGCCGCTCGTCCTACTCAGGGCCGTGAGTTCGAGGCGCGAGCGGAGGCTCACGCAGTGGCGCGAGAGGAGAAGGAGACCCGAGCGAAAGTAGTCGTCGTAGCGGCGGACCTTGAGGAGGAGCTTGGTGCGCTCGTAGACGACGCCAGGGTCGAGGATGTCGGTCTCGGGGTCCTGCTTCAGGACCTGGATGGCCTTGCCGTATTGAGCCTGGAGAAGAGGGGGGGGTTAAGTATTTTCATTGGTGGCTTATCGTTGGGACGTTGGAGATTGAATTATTTTAAGAATGTTGGCTTTGAGAATTTGTGCTTTGTATTTGTTGGTGGATTTATGTTGTGGGCATTTGTTTTAACATACTGCCGGAAAGTGAAGGAATGTACCGGCAAATGCTTTTCTTTCGCCTTAACAGAAAATGTTCATGATTACAAGTAAATATTTCTTTCAATGTTAATATTATTTATTTTAAATAAAGTGAATATTTTTTAAATTAGAAAATTATATTCTTTTAGCCAATAAATATATACTATTATCAAATAAATTCTTTCTTAGTACTATTGAAAGAAATATTTACTTCGATCTCGAAAACATTTTTTAATTAGTATACAACTACTGTCCAGACAGTTTACTAACACCGTAGGTGTAAGTAATACTAATTAGAATATTTCTAAACAGCATGTTATATATTTGTGTACAATTGCTTCCTATTTTTATCAAATATGAACCCCCAATTTCAAGCCGAGGCTTGAAGTAAAGGGAAGACGAATTTTATATATATAATGATTTTATTGATCATGATTTTTATCATTATGCTGAATGTTAGATTATTCTGAATATGTACGATATCTATATTATAGCGGTACAATCCTATTAAAAATTTATTTACATCAAGATGTTTTGATTTCAGTGTTTATTTAAGGTTCCATTCTGATATTTTTCATAAAAAATAACAAAGTTAGTTTACGTTTAGTATTAATTATTAGTGTATTCTATGTGTTAAAAGTGTTATGCGCATAGTTTTTTTAGTCAAAATTAATATTCAAACAAATCATCCATTGAATAATGACTTTAGCTCTTTCAATACATGTAATACACTACTATTAATTATTATTAACTATTAATTTAATTAAACATAATTTATTAATTTTTATAAAAAAATTTGTATCCCAGCAAAAATTATGTCTTTTCACAAGCTGTTTACATATTTTTAAGAATTTTGTATGAATTCAAGTAAAACAGAATTAATGAAGAATTGTTGAATAATATCATAATTTACACTTCAAAGCACAAATGACCCTATATCAGTCCTCAATGTAACAACTACCTTAAGCTTGTACAGCTTGGCCAGCTCCATGCGGGCTCCCAGATGCTGCGGCGACAGCTTCCTCACCACCTCGTACGACTTGATCCCTTTAGCCGTATCGTTGCATCCAACCCAGCACTCTGCATGCCTCAGCCACACCGCTGCCAAACTGAAATTCTCACTATTCACCAATGGCTCCAACAACCTCAATGCTCGCTCGAACTCCTTCCTACCCATGAAAGCCTCAGCCACGTCCAGGAACAGATCGCCCGATATCTCGGGATTCTCCAACTCCTGAAACTTGGGCACCAGAGTGTCGGCGACCGCGATTTCACCCAGCTCGATCAAGCAACTGATGCACTTGGCCTTGAGATCGACGGCCAGATCGTCTGGCACGTTGCAGAAGGCTATCGTACGGGATTTGCTTTGATCGGCTTTATCAGTATCTTGAGTGAACTCGCTGGTTTTGTCTTGATTAGTGTACTCAATCCAGATAGTGGTGTACTTCGTGAGTATGTGCAGGCAGCGATTGAACTGCTTCAGGACGATGAGGAGCTCTGTCATTATGTTGACCTCTTCGAGGGTGACTAGCTGTGGGCACTTTTTGAAGATGTTGTCCATTCCTTCAAGGGCTATGTCGTACATGTTTTCCTGCATGCAACGCTTGGCCAGTAGCTTGGCGTACTTTATGATGTTGAAACCATCGTCCGGGCCTAATTGGTGGACCAGCTTCGAGTAGGCACGAATGTAGGCTTTTCTGTCGCCGTACTGCTCTTGGAGCTTGGCACGTGTTTCGTATAACTCGATGTTCTTGGGACTGGCTTGAATGGCTTTGGAGTAGCAGGTCAGTGCTTGTCTTAAATTTCCAGTTTCTAGGGATGAGTTCGCTAGTCGAACCCACTGATCGGAGTCTCTGGGACTGAGGTGAGCTGCTATTAGAGCAAATTGGAGTGATTTCTCGGGTTGATCGTTTTCGTAGATCATCGCCAGAGTGTGAAATGGTTCTGGAGCATTCGGTACTTGTCTGTCCAAACATAAAAACATGTTGAATTAAATATTTATCTCAAAAATTTGAAAAAAGATATATTGTACCTTATAATTTCCATACACATTTGAGTAGCCAACTCAACTTCTCCTCTAGCGTATCTTAAATTTGCTTCTCCCATTAGACCTTGCAACGCTGCTGGAAGGTTTCTCCTTGTTCGTTTGGGACGATTCCTAGCAAGCTTCTCAGCTTTCTGAGTATCAACTTCAACTAGATTAGTTGTTTCAGGAGCTGGCTGATCCTCAGTGACATTTCTAAAACAAGCAGAATTTCATCAATTTTTTTGGAAAAATATATTTACGAATTTAATATAATTTATTTATTTACTTACCTAGTTTCAGCCTCTTCCACTTGAATATCAATATCTTGATCCATTCTTATGGTGTATTCAGAAAACGTCAATTCACCATTTAAAAACTGTTTGGTCAACAAATTTTCTTCTTCCGCAGTGAGCACATTTTGTTCTTCTATGTCAGATACTATATCATCTGGCTGAGAGCAGTCAATAAATTTAACAGAATCTGCAGATAATTGTTGGGGCATTGTGTGAATTTTTATTGCTTGAGCTTCTACAAATTCACCCATATCCAAATTCATATTGTTGATGGATGATACATCAAGCTCTTCAATTTCCACAGGAGCCAATATCGAAGAATTGTCCATGATGAAAGGTTGCGATTGAGGCATGACTGATTTGAGCTCGGTATAGGTCTTGGTTGATTCATCCCCATCTTCTGGTTTAAAATTGACATCCATTGTTTCTTCCATTTTAATAAACTTAAAATATCGATGATTGGTGGATCGTTTAACTGAATTTGATAAATGTCACTTTTATTATAATTCACTTTCACAAAACACAAAAGAAATATAAAAGTATAAAAATTAAAACTTAGAAAAAATGTAATTCCATTTGAGAATAAGATAAATATAAAATTGAGAAATAGGAATTAAATTATTAATCCAATGCATTCTGGGAATATTTTAATTTTTTCAAACTTTTAAATAAAAAAACTTGTTTCTAATGTAATTTTCTATTTTTATATTTTTATTACAATATTTATATTTATTTACTGTCTATATCTTTGAAATATCTGAATGTATTTCAAATGAATATAAACACTCAATCATTCATAATAAAGTTTAAGAAATTCAATGATAAGTAATGCTATTAATATTTGGGTAACTTTAAAAAATGTTTAGTGTATAGGTTGGTCTTTAAGCATGATTCTTCTTAATTTTATTAATCAACTTCACTTCAGAATATAAAAATTATTTAAAATTAGAGCATTAGAACCTTTGAAATATGCAGCTAATTGAAAATATAGAGAAATACTAAGTGCCATGGTTGTTTACAAAAAATATATGGGACACACTTGCCATCATAAAATAAAAGGCGAAAACACATATTTCATAACAAAGTCGAGAAAAAAGATGTTTTATGCAATTAAATACAAATTGTTTCAATTAATATTTAAATATATAAAGAAGTTGACAGCTTTTCATATGATAAAATTAGTTTTTAGTATTGGAACATCCATGGTGCTTACGTTTAGTGTTCGAATGTCTTTTAATTCAATTTGTAATGTTCTCATTACAAAAATCAAACAGGAATCAAATACAATAACACAAATAAATAATTAATGTACCTACATTATCTATAAAAGATTATTACATCCCATTGCATTTCATAGTGTCAAAAGCATTTATTTGAATATCACCCTTTTACGGAATAATGTGTAAGGTGTGTCCAGAAAAAAAACGCAATACGAGCTTTACAAATCTTGAGGCATAAAATGTTGCAGGTTAAGATCGACACATATAAAACGACATTTTCGCAAGAATTCCCAAAAAACAATACATAATCCATCGTTGCACAGTAAACATAAATTATATTCTTTCGTATCAAAACGACAAGGAGAAACATTTAATATTATTTTTATTATTAAAAAATATGCTAGGTTAGAAAAACTTTACCTTTGGCTTTGGAAGTTATTTCACACTTTCCGAATCCACAAATATATAAATCAAATTACATTATATGCACTTGTACAAATCACGTGTTTTTTGTCTTCCAGTACCTATAGACAATCTCGTGTCTAGCATTGCAATCACGTCGAACTTTTTTTTATCATCGATGCAAGCTCGTGCAAGTCTAGACATGCACAGCTGATCTGCGTCGGCACTCGGATGAGCGGCGCGTCGGCAGCCAATGTTTTGATGGGTCGCCATCTTCGCATTTTACGTGTGTATCACGGGTATGTATCAATGTATCGCTGCTGTGAGAGTGTATTACGTACTTAGCTATACCCATAAACCGGTAGCCTGGGAGGCAGGGGCTATTGGAAGAAAAATGAAAAAAAAAAACGTTGTGACCGGTATTGTTATTGTATTCCAACAAGTGATCTATCAAACTACACCGTATCATGTATGAGTATGAACAAGAGTGATGAGTATAGACTTAAAATAAGTTATATTAATTATTTCGGTGTGAGCATTAATTAAAGTGCGTGCATGTGAAGCGACAAGATATAAGTCTACATACATATTTATAACAGTAGGTGAGGAAAACATGATAATATATAATTATATAATGTCATACGAAAAAGAGTCAAATAGAAATCGCTTTAAAGAGATCTTAAAATAAAAGGTATGAGCATGGTACATATATATACATATATATATATATATACATATATATATATATATATATATATATATATATATATATATATATATATATATATATATATATATATATATATATATATATATATATATATATATATATATATATATATATATATATATATATATATATATATATATATATATATATATATATATATATATATAAACTTATTATCATTTTGAGATAATCTATTCTATCTACACTTTATATAAATGAGTACTTGATTATAGATTTTAAATTGATATCTTATTTAATTATTTTTGGTCAGGGTAAAAATAGAATTATTTATTTTTTATTTCCTACTAGTTAAACGGAGTAGGTATGCCTTCCACTGGAGGGAAATATTATAACTCTCAAAGAGAAGTTGGTCCGGCGTGAAAAAATAACCCCTTAAATATACATTTTTATTACTTTTACTGACAACGTAGTATATCTACCCCATTAACCAGGCTTGCCGTGGCAAAATCGCGGCAATAGTTGCTGTGCAATGTTTGTTAGCAATTTGCTTCCAACTTGCGCTCAAGAAATGACGAATATCAAGGATTGTTATCAATCTGCCGTAAAATTGACTGCAAATGCTTGCCACAAAATTGCTGCCATATACGGACGCAGATTTACTTACATTTGATGTATACTGTTGCTACAAGTTTTGTATATCAATTTGCTTTCAACTTGTTTTCGATATTATTAATATATTATATTATTTTATTTTCAATATTATTCACATAATATTCAATAAAATTACTCATATATGCGACAGTGAGAGAAAGAAAGGGATGACATTGATAACAGCATATTGATGGAAATTTATGTAACATAAAAATTGTGAAATGTGACGACAATATGATGGCAATTTATGCCTATGAAACACCTGCACATCATGAGCAATAGTTGCTGTAATTTTGCCTTCACTTTGCCCTCATAATTTACTTCAATACTTGATACAAAATTTGTCAAAATGTCAAATTACTAACAATTTGCAATACATCTGGCGAATGGGGTAGATAAACCCATTATGGGGGCAGGCCTGGGTTAAACCCCAAAAAAGAATTTTTTTTTACTAGTTCAGGAAACTTTTTATGTTTAAAAGCAATCATTCTGAATCTGAATAAAAATTTATGGAGATACTCATTATAGTAGTACTTTTAGTATGAACGTAGGGATTTTGATTTGAACGAGTAGAAAATTTTTTACATCTATAAAAGTGATAAAATTATTAAAAAATAAGTGTTATATTGACAATGTTCATATAAAAAAATACTTCTACTCGCTCAAATCAAAATCCCTACGTTTATACTAAAAGTACTACTATAGTGAGTATCTCCATACATTTTTAGCCCAATCCATCCATGCGTAGACTTGGAATCTTACGGACAGTGCTTAAAGTCTTCGAAAACAGCCTGGTTTGTCATGGAGGCATAGAAGGTCCAACGAAGGTAATAAATATACAAATTGGTAGGTTTTTATGTATACTTTCAGAAAAAAAACCCTTATTAAAATAAATATCAAAATAAAAATTCCTAATCAATTTTTTTGTTTCACATTTTAAAGGTGGTGTGCCCCCTTAAAACCCTTAAAATTGGACAAAATTCCCTTTAAAATTCTAAATCTAATATATCTAATAGGTTTTAAATGGGATTTTATGGTTTACATACTTTAATCCCGCGGGTATACAATATACATATTATTATATAATACCGCCGATAACTACGTTTACTACAAAATAAAGTAATAATTGTACGAAACCTCTTGAGGCAGCCTGATCCGAGCCGGATCCAAGCTTGTACACAAAAATAAATTTACAATGCATTTGCCTGAGAAGGACCGGATCCTCTGGATCCGTGCCTATGTTCTCCATACCGTACGTTTCTATTCGGGATATGGCGAGAAACAGCCCTGCATTCATTTTATTTGGGCAATTATCTTATTTAGTTATAGCTCAGGATATTTCGAAATAATAAAATAAAACTTTTAACATCAACATTCAAACGCCACGTGTTTTCAAATCTAAGTAGGTACTCTTTAACGAATCGATCTGAAACTTTAAGAAAATGTTTATTGCAATGTACCTATTCATTAACTGAATATCAACAAGCATAATTTTAAAATATTAAATTTGAGTCAAAATATCAGTCGATAATACAAAATATACTGAAACTTAATATCTAGTTGTTTACAAGTTCCCCGAAATATTGTTTAATCCCTAAAAATATATTCTGAGTGCTTAGCTTCAAAAGAAAAAGTCAAAAGTGGAGGTCGTATGGTAAATTTAGACCATAGAAAACCAATGTTTGATTTTCAATAAGAATAATTGCTTATTTCATTATATTTAAAATGGAGACGTAGAATTTTAACGCAGAAACTTTTCTAAGTTCTGGCGGTCGCTAACTTTTAAAGTGTTGTTTACAGAAAAACGTGTGTTTAAATTATTTTTAACGCTTATAATTTTCTCATCTGTGCTCAAATTCATCTGAAATTTACAGACAATATTCTTAACATATGTCTTCAATAGAATATCAAAACTCATAAATCGATATCTTTAAAATCTATGAGTAATTGACTAGGCATACCTCTTAACTATTTATGTTCAATATTTGACGAGGTCTTGCCTCCTTGAATAAAGGTTCTTTTAAAGTAAAGAATAATGTTCATTGTACAATTTATTAATAAATAAAATAAACTTTATTGCAATACTGATGTACACATTACTGTATAACAACTGAGCTATTTGACGTATGTACTGCGAAAACGTCGCATTCTTGAATGTCGAATTTTACAAAGTTTTCAGCCGATTTGGCATCGTCCCCTGTTCGCTTCCAAGTATCTCCCCTGTAACACACCAGTAAAAGAAACACTGTTAGCCTGCACAAGGATGAACGCTGAACGATATGTTTAAAAAGAAAGATGAAAATAAATCTTAAATACGTACCCCACAGGCTTTGAGTTGTTGTTCACCGGCATGCCAGATCCCCGCGCAGCTGTGGGCAGCTTGCATGATGCACTGATTATCGGCCCACGAGAAGGCTTGGTACAGAATTTTCATGGCTTCCGCCTGCAAATAAATTATTTCTTTGTGAATTTTAATTACATGAACGATATGGCCTAAACCTACAAATATATATCACTTCTTTATCGTCAAGTATTTGATAACCAGCAGCTTAAATTCTTTGGACTTGACTCTATATATATACCACTATTACAATGTCTTTTTTTGCGCATGTTGACATTTTTATACCTTTATTATATGACCCATTGAACGAGAAAGAACTTGGTTAAAGAGGTATGCATATATTTTTCATTTCTATTGGGCGTTTCTAGATATCATCAACGTTATAAATTGATGATTCAAGTGATAGTATTGATAATAATATTGATATAAGAACGTTAAACTGGTCTTAATAAACGAACAGCATAATAAAATAACGTGTTACAAATGTGTTCAAAATATTTATTACAAAGTTTTACTTTTAATACTAGTGCTATCATAGAAATGGTAGCATTAAGATACACTTCAAAGCTGTAAATGTTTTTTTAACGGATTTGTAGCACGGTCTTTTAGTGAAACACTTCACAAGAAACTACATGACATATGTTAAAATTTCTGGTGAATCAGGTGATTTCTCACTTGATTTTTCACTTGAGAAATAACCTAATTTTTTTCAGTGCATTATTAGAAAGTTGCATTTTTTCTCTATTAAAAAAATAGAAGAAGATAATTATTGTCGTTATTGTTGGTATTTTAAGGTTCACGCATACTTTAAGACCCCTTTAAAAACCGTTTTTCACAATTTAGAGTTCTGAAATTAAATAATCCAATTTCAAAAACAAAGTTCCAAAATACCTTGACAAAATCAACAGCCAATTACGTTTATACTTACAATGTCAATACGAGGTTCCGGTGCTGCGCTGATGCTTGCAACAAAAACGAGCAGCGCAAGGCCGCAGAGAGCGAAAGAGTAGCGAGGAAACATTTTCACTCAATTTTGTTCAGTGAACTGAATCTGTAGTAGCACACTTTTGCACTTCGTCAATCTCGGAACCGACTGTTTTTATATCCGTCAGAAGTCCAAGTAAGACTGACATAATTGTCTGTTATCGTAAATTATTTGTAATCTGTATGACTGGTGGGGCACTGCTTTCTTTATTTGAAGACACTGTCTTGGGAATCACAATTGAAGTAAGAAGGACGATCAGTTGAAGAGGTGCAAAAATCCCCGGCAGTATCGCGTAAAAATGAGAATTCTTTTGCTTTTTTGATGATTAATTATTTGAAGAAAATTTTTTCTCAATATATTGTTTTTTAACACTTGTGTTTTAAGCAATTTCACTTATAGTTTTTAGAAGAGTATTCTTGGTCTTAAGGGATGTTAGAGCCGAGGTTGAGCGCGTTTCGACTCGTTTGAGCATACTTTTTACGTATACCCCATTAGCCAGATGTATTGCAAATTGTTAGCAATTTGACATACACGTTTTGCTATCGATTTCCGTAAGTTTGACGTAAAACTGCGTCCGTATATGCTGGAAATTTTTTACCAAGTGAAGGCAAAATTACAGCAACTAAGCATACATTGACATCATATTGTCGTCACATTTCTCGATTTTTGTGTTACACAAATTTCCATCAATATGCTGTTATTAATTTCTTCCCTTTCTCTCTTGCACTGTCGCATATATGAGTAATTTTATTGAATATTACGTGAATAATATTGAAAATAAAATAATATAATATATTAATAATATTGAAAACAAGTTGAAAGCAAATTGATGTACAAAACTTGCAGCAACAGTTACACATCAAATGTAAGTAAATCTGCGTCCGTATATGGCAGCAATTTGGTGGCTAGCATGTGCGTCAATTTTACGGCACATTGACATCAATCCTTGATATTCGTCATTTCTTGAGCGTAAGTTGGAAGCAAATTGCTAACAAACATTGCACAGCAACTATTGCCGCGATTTTGCCGCGGCAAGCCTGGTTAATGGGGTATCTTCGATTGTTTATAACTTAAGATGAAATTCGAAGTTGAGCATCCAAGATAAGAATGATATCAATATTATTACCTAAGATCTTTCCAGTCTGTTGCGTTGTTTTTACAAACAATTGAAAATACAACAATATTTTGAGGTTATGTTAGAGAAAATATGTCAGTAATTTTGACATCATGCATTAATCTAGGGGGCTTAACTTTGAATCTTCCTTTCCATTTTATATTCGAAAAGTTATCAGTTAAAGAATCAAAATGGTTTTAGCTCCGGCATCCCCTAGTACGGCCTGGTGCTTAAAATACATGTAAACGTTAGAAAACAGTATATTTATTAAGCCTATTTACTTTAAATTATACCACATAATAATTAGTATTTAGTTAGCTCACGCACTGGTTATGTATTTAACCTTCGGGATATAACTTTTGCAAGTTCTGAACGTTTGACAGATAGAAATCTCTGTAATAATACCCCTTCCTTGGATACTTTCATACATAGTTTCAGCTGCTGAGTTCTGGGAATAAAGCGACCCCTGCTGGGAAGATGATTTTTACACTACTCAGTAATATAATTTTCAATGCTCGTGTGTTATTTCACATTCCCGATTTCCAGCTTCAGATTTTGAGGTTAGGTTGAAAATATGCAAGCTAAAATCATTAAATGTGGAGCTCGTAAGCCCTGTTTTCTTTTCTATTATACTTTAAACTTAATTTATTGGTAAACCTCTAATTAATTAAGTGCAAAAATGCCCAAATAACTTACTTTCTAGACAATTTCTAGTATAATTCATGTTGAAGCTGTAATTTTGCATACAAAAAGTTCAATTCTACTACACTGAAAGCTGTACTTTTACACAATCTGGGAATGTAAAAATCGCTATCTCAGCAGTTGCAATTTACATTTTTCTGTTGAATTATCAATTGAATGCCCTTTCTTAAAAATATACAGTTATGGGTTGTGTACACTATGCATTGAAAATGACACCACTGAATTAATCACTTTTCATATATCCAGTAATGTATATTTTTACACGATTTGTGTCAATTTACAATGCCACGTGAGTTTTACATTTGCTTTTTTATAAATTATATATGTCGGACATTTAGCAGCAGCCGCAAAATTCTATGTAAACGTATCCAAATGTTTATACTAATATTTGTTGTATGGTTTTTAAAAAATTAGAAAGATTACCTTTTTTCTACCAAATTACACGACTCCCTCAACGCAAGGTTGTATCAAGAATATGGGCGTGGACATCTAAAAATACACCTTGTTTATATTAAATTAAATCAATAGCAAAATAAATTTTTTTGTGATTACATAGAAAGAAGAAAAAAGAAAATTAAGTACTTTGTGAAAATTCTTTTTCATTCCGACCATAGTCACACAAAAAACAAACATTTTAAGCCCTGGTTCATGTAAAATGGTCCTTGTAGGTAAATATGGAACCCCTCGGTAAATGAATTTTTCTTAAAAAATAAGATCCATATATGCATGAAAGAGTAATGATGCTATTGTCGATAAAATTAAGTCTATCAGGGCTTAAATTATATGCAAATATTTTTCAATTGATATTTAAACCTATGCAATAATAGGTATCAAAAAAGGATAATAGATGAGCTTTTGTAACTTTTGACTTTTTACAGCAAGTATACCATGCATAGATACCAAAATTACTAAAAACTCAATTTTCACGAAAAGTGAACTTAAGTGGGTTATTCCGGGAAGCCACAGATATAATATATCTTGACACAAAATGTTTCAAGTTCTGAGTATTTACCTTGCTTAATTAATGCTTAATGCTTGCGATCAGCCTATTATTCTCTTACGAAAAAAGGGTTCTTTTCTGTATT
Source organism: Gastracanthus pulcherrimus (assembly GCA_949152435.1). Taxonomy (NCBI): domain Eukaryota; kingdom Metazoa; phylum Arthropoda; class Insecta; order Hymenoptera; family Pteromalidae; genus Gastracanthus; species Gastracanthus pulcherrimus. The sequence continues at coordinate 23,355,615 of OX424572.1, read as the reverse complement.
AAAAGTACCGATCCTAGGATTTTCGGGATCGCTCTTTCGAACGGCGTTGAGAAAATTTGCAAAAATCGCAATTTTTACAAGATTTTTACAAAAATTAAAAAAACTATCGATTTTAAAAGGTAGTTTTTTTCTTCTGTTCCAATTTTCTCCATAAAACTATTTAAAACGTGTTTCCGATACTTGAACTCGAAAAGTATGCTATAATTTTTTTTTTATTCAACATGGCGGTACCAAAATGGAGATCAATATAAAGTGAATTATGTTAACTTTTCAAAATTTTTTTGCAAATTTTCTTAACGCTATTCAAAAGAGCAACCCCAAAAACTCTAGGATCGGCACTTTTATACAGAGAATATCTTGTTTTCGTAAGAAAATAAAAGACTGAATGCAAGGTAGATATGCAGCATATATGGGCGATAAAGGATAGGCGTGACATAAGTGCGGATTTAGGTCACGCAGTGCTATTAATACTATTAACACTAAGAAGTACCTTAATTGTAAATAATAATTTTCATTACATTATATTATATTTATATCATCCAGAAACTTTATTGCAATACTGATTGATACATTAGTCTACTATAATATCGAAAGTATTTCACGTATTATACAGTTCTGCAAAAATTTAATTTATGAACGTTGGATATCACACCATTTTCAACCAATCATGTAATCAAGCATCGTTCCTTGTTTACTTTCAAAAATTTTCCCTGTAACAGACGAGAGAAATAAAAAACACTGTTAGCATACATAACAACGAACGACAAGCTGTGCACAGAAAAAAAAATTATAAAGAAAATCACAGTCAAAAGTACCGTGAATTACGGTTAACCTAGAAAATTCTAACTCTTCAGACTTTTTGCTGAAGATGTCGGAAAATAACCATAAATTTCTTTATAGTTTTTAGTAGCGAATTATTTCTATGCATAATATAAAACAAACGAAATAAATCTCATTCTTATTCACATACCCCGCAAGCTATGAATTGTTGGGTAGTGCTGGTCCAGTACGCTTGGCAATTGTTGGCAGCTTCCTGGATGCAGATTCGCTTGGTATATGGAAAGGTTTCAAGGAGAATGTATTTTGCTTCTTCCTGCAGAGGAATTATTTTGTTATACGTGAGTTATAAGTATACGGGTGTTAATTCTACTCGAAAATTCAAATTAGTGTCTTTGCTCAATAACTTTTTTGTCATCTACACATTAATCATCGAATTAGGTTTATTCGATTGTATACTTCTTTTACTTAATGCAGCAGTGGAGTCCTAACAAACTGCTATCAACCCATTTTTAATTTAGTTTCAACACCCCTGTGCAGGAGTCTTTTTGTCAGAAATTCCTTCCAAATGCAGTGATATTTTAAAGCAAGATTGGAATATGATACTTAAAATCATCATATTTCAAGCTTGCTTTAAAATTATTGGTTGATCAAATATGGCGGTTACAATATTCCAAATATTCTGCATGCAGCCTCCATTTTGGATCTGCCATTTTGAATTATCCCCAAGTAATCATTTTTAATTCGGTTTGAGCAATAGTTAGTCAATTAGGTATGATATAACGAGTAATTCCACACATAGAATTTAAAATTTCATAATTACTCAAAATTTTAACCGATGTATATTTTAACGATCTATTTTTTGGAATTAATATTATATCTAGGTATCAATGTTTTTAACGCATGAAATGCTTATTAGTCAGAACATATAATAAAATGTTTCGAAATAATCAAATCTTCTTCGATATAATATATCTTTGAACTAATATCATTAGATGATTTCGAATGGGTTCTATTAGATGTCTATTTCGTCGGGTTTACGTATCAGTGTTATATAGTTGAAGTAAAATATATCATGTTAAAATCTGTGGTAAATTCTTACCTGATTTTTCAAAGTAGGAAAATCGTTAAAAAATATTTTTTAGAACCTGTAATCGATATAGATGTGACTAATCCAATGTTATTACCAAAAGGTTGTATTTATTCGATTAAAAAAATGAGTAGGTAATGATAATTGCTGGTAATATTGGCAAGTTAGAATTCACGTATCTTCTTTATCCCTCCCCCCCCCCCCCCTTAGAAGACTATTACTCCATACTATAAAATTCTGAGTTTGATACTTATAATATTTACTTACCAAGTTAATGCGAGGTTTTGGTGCCGCGTTGATGCCTCCAATGTGAACAAGCAGCGTGAAGCCACAAAGTGCAAGAAAACAGCGAGCATACATTTTTGCGCGATTTTGTTTTTAAAACTATATAATTGTACTTGGTCAATCTCGAAGCCGACTGTTGCAATTACATTCAAAGTCTATATCGACAAGCTATGTTGATACAGTTGTTTGTAATCGAAAATTGTTCGCAATTTGAATGACTCGTGGGACAGCTGTTCTCTTAATATGCAGACAATGTATTGGGTCTGGGAATCACAAATAAAGTGAGAAAGACGATCAGTGAAAGAGGTGTGGAAGTCCCCGACACGATCACGTAAAAGCAATAACTCTTTTGTTGCCTTAAGGATACGTTACTATGTACATGTATTATATACTTTTTAGCTATAACTCTAAGGAGGAAAAGGTGTAAATAATTGTATATCTTTATTGCTACCAGAATGAGTAAAAGAAGGCTTTCAAGAAAACGTATTAGGGATATGTTTCAAGATACTTTTTTAGCGTTGAAAAATATTATCTAACTTCGTGAATTTAACTTATACAGGGTAAGTCATTTTCATATTTTTTAACCAACATTTTTAACCGTTATTGCCCGCGGGTCGCCAGTTGGTTCTTCACACACTGGACAATTTGATGGATATTTTTTACCATAACGAAATAAGTTAATTTTAGAAATTTCGCAAACTTTTGCAAACAGTTCAACACTAGCGACATATAAACGTGAAACTTTATAAGTTGTATCATTGAAATTAATACTTGAATATGCTATTTGTTATTTCATATAGTTTGCAACAGATAAATATATGACATGATTTACAAACAGTTTGAACATTTTGATGGACGATTACTAAATTTCGAAAGAGGACTTATTCCGTTATGGTTTTGAACGCTGTATATGTATACTTTCACTGAGAATAAGATATTTGGCTGTCAAATGTGCAGGTACGGAATAGTCTATTTTTGAACAAAAAAATTATTCTACTTCGCAAAAGGGAAATAAAATTATTCAACAGACTTTTAGATAAATTAGTTGCATAGTCTTTTAAAGGAAAATATTGCCTTTTTTTCTACCAAATTACACAAGTCTTCCTCCCTAATATATGTCTTAAGAGTATAATAATAATAATTCACATTACATTGTATTTACATTTATATCATGAAAGGAAACTTTATTACAATACTGATTTATACATTACTCCAATGCTATAACTACTAGAGTATTTTACTCTATACAGCTTTGCTAAAATGTAATTTATGAATGTTGGAAGTGATAATATTTTCAACCAAGCATGCATCGTCCCTTGTTCGCTTGCAAGAATCTTCCCTGTAACACAAGTAAAACAATAGAACACTGTTAGTGTGTATAACAATAAACAGCAAAATACACTGTACACAGAGAAAAATTATAAAGTAATTCACAGTCAAGAGAGGACCTTGAACATTCGGACTTTTCCGGTGTTTTGGATATATTATTATAAATTTTATCGTACTGAAGATAAAATTTTCCATATTTGAGAAAAAGCTCCATAAATGTAAGTAAGTTTTAGTGTAACGATTTATTAAAATTTCCAAAACTTTGTTGAGAAAAATCAGCTAATAAATAGCGACAGATAATGCACACAAATTTTAGGTTATTTTTAACGTAACAAAATATACAAAAATACTTATAAAAAGAGAGTACGAGATTGGGATCGCGATTTTGGTTGAAACATTTCAGAATCATTTAGTAGTAATTCAGTGAAACTACGGGTGTTAGGCTTCATTTCTCTAGGTAATAGTAAATGATTCTATTGAACGTTTTATAAGAAATCGCGACCCACATCTCGTACTCTCTTCTTGTTAGTAGGAGTACCTAAAAATGATGCTGCAATATCAATAAATTGGAAGAAAGTCCATGTTATCGAGAAATATTTTACACAGATTTAATCATCCATTCCGTTGTAAGTACGTATTACTGATTTATATATTATATTCTCTTTTCTGTTACTTTTCTCCAATGCTCACGTAGGGTGCTTTTATATACTTCAAAGCAAACAAATTGATTCGTCCGATAACGTGCATAGAGACGTGAATTTCTTTATTGTTCTCAGTAGATAAAAGACAATCAAAATAAATCGCATATATATGCATACCCCGCAGCCTATGAGTTGTTGGGAATTGCCCGTCCAGTACGAGCGGCAGTTGTAGGCGGCTTGTTCGATGCAGCTTTGCGTGGCCCACCGGAAGGCTTGCTGTAGAATGCGCATGGCTTGTACCTGAAAAGGAATTGTTTTGTTATTTGTGTATTATCAGTACGTTATTGATGATTCGCCCGATAAAATTGTAAATTAGTGATCCTGCTCAGAAACTTTTTTGTGATCTAGACTTTACTGGTCCGATTAGGTTTATTTAATTAAAAACTATTTTTCTTTTGTTATTTTACGCATCAGTAACAGCCTAAAAAAGTCGTAAACTACGTGCGGTTCCAGTCCTAATTTAGTCCCAAATTTTAACTCTGTGGATGTCTTCGAACCATTTTCATTTTATAAAAAGTCTTATTTTTCCTTTATTAAAATATGTGCTACTTCTAAAGAGAAGTAAGCTTCCTGAGATTCAATACTTATCTATTAGAAATGTATGTCGAAAGCGTTAGTAAGATGATTTAAAAATCTATTGTATCCTAATATAACTTATTTTGTTTCCATGACAAAAGGCATGTTCAGCTCATGTTTTATCAATCTTAGAAGAATGGATTTTTAGTAGAATTCATATTTTCAAAAAGTTTTTAACATAATTTATATTCTAATTTCACGCCTGAAGTGTTTTTAATAAAATACCGAGTTATACGAATCTGTTAAACCCATTTATAGGTGTATCATTTTGGTGCGAACCACAGTGATCGTACCATCATTGTAGTATATTTCGTTAATATCTTTTTCAACGGATTAGTAACACGTTCGTTTATTGAAAATACTTTGGATAATAAATCATAAGAGATATCATGTTAGAATCTTTGGTGATTTAACCCTCCTGCGCAGAAGTTTATTTTCGTGTATATGGATTAGATCGAATGTAAGTTTGCAACAATATTTTCTGCAAATTCGTAACATTTCCTAAATAATAGCTATACTATTTAGCTTTAATTTGAGAGGTTGTAGATGTCCCAACAAAGTAAAGATTTAAATTTGTGATACAAAATGTATACAAAAATGACGTGCGGTTTGGACGAGTATACTCGGCTCTCTGCGCAGGGGGGTTAATAGTATATTATGACACTGTTGTGGGAGATGGTTTTCTACCTTGCTCGAGGGTTTTCGCACGAGCGAAGCGAGTGAGAAAATCGAGCAAGGTAGAAAAACACCTCCCACAACAGTCTCATACGATATTTTATAGCACAACAACCTCAAAATCGACAATAAAATTGGCATTTTGAGGTTAGTGTGCTATAAATGATTTTTCACCTGACTTTTGCAGTACGAAAGCCGTTAAAAAAATGTCTTCAGGACGCTCAACCAATATATAGATCAGACTAATTTAACGTTATGACTTAAAAACTTTCATTTACTCGATTAAAGAAATGAATAACGATGATCGTTAGTGATATTAGTAAGTCAATTGTTACATAGTTTCGTTGTTACTTACAATGTTGTTGCGAGGCTCCGGTGCCGCACTGATGCTTGCAACGAGAACGAACATCACGAGGCCGCAAAGAACGAAAGAGTAGCGAGGGAACATCTTCAAAAGATTTTGGTTTCAGTGCATTGAAACACTAGTTGCAAACTTCTGTATTTAGTCGTTCGCGAAGCCAAGTATTTATAACAGAATTAGCTAACCGTGGAAATTATCGAGAATTCTATATCGGCTACCTGATTAGCTTGTTAGAAGTGCAATAGACCGATACTGCTGTCTGTTATCGGAAGTCGCTCGTAATCTGTATGACTGGTGGGGTAGTTGTTGTTATGATAAAACACAGCTGTCTTGGAAATCACAATCAAAGTGATAAAGATGATCAGTGGAAGCGGCGATAAAATCCCCGACAATATCGCGTAAAAGTGATAACTCCTTTTTTGCTTTAAAGTTAAATTACCTATATTTAAAGATAGTTGTAAAAATGCAAATACGAGCCGAACTTTCTTTAATCTTTTGCAATTTCCCATTTATCACCTAATTTTTCTATAAATTTCAATTGAGCATAACTTTTGACCAGAATGTCCTTAGGAGTGCTGCGACAACGTAAATTCAAGGTCTTCATATCAGCTTTCTTATAAAATTGCGTACACGTACCTATGACGTATATTATTTAAAGTAAATTACATTAAATTATAAGAGATCCCATTTAAAATGTTAGTACAACGATGCATTACAGAGGCTGCTGTAACATCCATATTTTAATATCTTATGGTGCGCCAATTTTTCTGTTGATAGTATTTGAAACAAAGATTCAAAATAATTTTGGTTTTTGAACAACCATCAAAGATTCAGGTTATTAAATGTCCAAAAATAATCGGTTTTAAGTCAATATTTTGACTTATACGACTGTTACCTCGAAAAACTTTTTTAGCAGGAAAGGACACAACTAATTTTTAATTCTAGTAGTATAATCAATCGCCAAAACTCTTTTTAGCATGAATAATTAAGTTTTAGTTATTTTATTCGCGATTTTACGGAAAAATGACATAAGTGATCTTTAAAGAACCTTAAATTCGAGGTAGCCACCTTTAAATGTTAACGTTATGCACCCAGTTTGCAGGAAACTCATTTTTTTGACAAATACCAACTTTTTAAAGGCTTACTTTTAATATTTAAAAACTTTTGGGAATTTTGAACCACCTTAGTAGGTATATGTAAATAATAGTATATCTTTATTACTTCCTCGAAGAATATAGAAAAGTGTTTACAATGTAAGATGGAAGCGTTGTATGTCAGATAAAGCCCTAGACTATTATTGGTATTGTTCTCATAGCCCACGTGATATCCTTCAAAACCAATCTTCTTACACGTGGCAACTGCATTTTTGAACTTTCTTATTTAATTTTCTATCCCCACAAAAGTACAGTTCTTGATATCAGGTTTAATTTATATAATTATTTATATAAATTGATTTCTACAAAAGAGTGATATAGCATCAGTTTAAAAAGTATATATTAGAACAGGAGATTTCATATTAAAAAGATTAATTAAGACTGAGAAAGTATATGCAAATTATTTAGAAGCGGTTTTTTGCAGTTAATTGAAGATATACTTTATTTAAGTAAAAAAATTTGTTTTTTATATAGTCGACAATATTATGTACAAAAAAAACATGATAATTACAAATAAAAAATACAAAATTACAATTATTAGTTCATTGACTGCATTGACTGCTAAGATTTTTCCGTACTTTACAAACTGCAATTACGCGTATACTAGGGAAATCGAGCACATCGTCCCTTGTTGGTTTCTAAAAACTCTACCTGTAAGCGAAAAAGAAAAAGTAAATCTCATCAATCGTTAGCGAGTTAAGAAGAAATTATCAAATAGAATGTGCAAAATCGCCGCTTACCACACACTCGACGAGCTCCTGGGGATTGCTCCAACGTCCCCTGCAGTACTCACCGACTTCCTTGAGACACTTCTTGGCCGCCCATTTGATGGCTTGCTCGATGATTTCTACAATTTTCGACAGTTCCTGCGACAATAAGGTCGTTTAAAAGTTAGCATGATCATTTACATATATTTTTTCAACTTCACATAACGTTGAATAACTTGAATAACTTTGTATAACTTTATATAACCTTCAATAACTTTAAACAGCTACATATGTATGACTTTGAATAACCTTGAATAACCTAGAATAACTTTGAATAATTGTAAATATTTTTAATAACTTTGAATAGCTGTAAATAATTTTGAATAATGTTGAATAATTTTGAATAATTTTGAATAACTCTGAATAACTCTGAGTAACTGAATAGCTTTGAATAACTCTGAATAACTGAATAACTTTGAGTTACTTTGAATAACTTTGAATAACTTTGAATATTTTTGAACAACTGCGAATAACCATTGAATTAATTTGAATAACTTTGAATAACTCTGAATACAAAATAAAAGAAAGAATCTTAAATAAACATTGATTCTATATAGTTTTTACTGACTGAAACTACATAAATTTTAGCTATAATGATGCTACAGTAATACTTGAATGAATATTTACATTTAAAAAAAGCTTTTATTATCTTTTTCCTTATTCTACAGAGTGTCTGAAATGTATGGAAATGGAATAGTATTAAAAAGCAAGGAAACCTTTTCCATGCATTTGAGATACCGTATATGCCGTATTTATGTTAGTGTTCTTCAAGGATCATATATGAAAGTTTAATTCTGTACAACAGGAAAATATTTTTTAACGAGAAGATTTTTATAATCTTTATATAAGTATATTATATTGTACTTACGGGGTCACGGGTTTCCGGCTCTTCCGGTTCCTCCGCAGCGGCGCTGACTGCAGCGATGAACAGCGCGAGGCTGCAGAAAATGAAAAAGTTGCGGGAGAACATTGTTATCACTTGCCTTTTTTACTAGCTCTTGCCACCAAACAGACAATTGCTAAAACAACTTCTTCGGATGCTGCTGTCGATCGGAGCCGCCCTCGTATTTATACAGTGATTTGTTGAGCACTTTTCTGGGACGAATCGGATCGGGTGGGATCGGTTAGATTAGGCCCAATTATCGCGACTCGTTCGCGATCACGTGTTTCGATGCCGAACGATGTCTGGACGATAATTTTGATTTGGAGATCGCACGAGAGTCATCTGAAGATGACCCAGGTATGATATGTATGTGATCGATCATTGGATGTGGTCCGATGTAACGGTATCATTGTTTTAGTTATGATATTTACAAAGTATTTTTATTTGATTATGAACAATAATAAAACGTAGTAAAAATCGGATTCTTACAGTAATATACTAAACAAATTTTTCTTATTCCTTTTTTTCCATGTAGACTTAAAAAAGTTACTTTTGTATGTGACGATGAAAAAAGGAGAGGACTAAATGGCGTAAAAAAAATTTGGAGGCACATCAAAAAAGAAAAAAAAACGATCATTTATTTAGTATATGTGGGTGGCTTTAGTACAATCTAGAGTCATAGCAAAATATTGAAAATTCAATATTTAATGACTAAAAATATTTCACCGAAAAACGTATTTCTTAGTAAAAAATTATAAATGAAAACAGATTATATTTATCAAACTTTTTAATTGTATATTATATAATAACGAATATAATGTCAAATACAAAGAACATAGACATTTTGAAATCGGTTAAGTATTTTTTTAATCGATATAGACATCACTAATTTTTTAATCGCCACATATTTCAGGATCAGTTTTAATATAATTTGTATTCTGCACACGCATTATTTTCATAAATTTTATTTTTCGCCAAACAAAGGAATACTTCTTGCTTCAGTGACCAATCCGCGCATCGTTCGCACTCTCTTTCTCTCTCTATTTCAGTTACTATATCAGTTTTCCTTGTACACATAGTCGGTGCAAAAACCCCCCAAAGAATTCATTACGGGGTTCGGTGAGTTCAGTTCTACTTAAGCGACTGCCAGAGCTGCAGTCAACCGTAGCTCGCAATCCGGTAATTTGTTGCAATTATTATATTTATATTTCTTTCTCATGTCTAATCGTTTGTAGATAAACTTTTATTGTAATTCTAATACAGATGTATGTCTACTTAACCAGCATTTAATTCAATATTAAATCGATAATTCGTTAAATTGAATATTAAAAATAGTGATTATATTGAAAACGAACAGTGAAAAACTTTGAGTGTGATCAGTGGAATCCCAGGCGATTTCGTATCACGTAAGTTAATAAATAAAATGAGCGTATATATATAGGATGGATGTAACAATTTTCTTTTAAGTCTTAATTGTCGAATTACATACAATCTCGGCATTTACATGATTCTTTATTACTTTAGAGCTTTATATAGCAATAAAAATACACTTAGTTTAACATATTTTGGGAAAAGAAATACTTTAAATTTGAGGTGTGTCTAAAACGGTATTTTTTAGGCAAATTGACAAAAAAGACATAAATAAAACGTTTATATTTCTTAGTATTATTATTTAAGGTCAAAAGGAACTATACAGGTATAATAGGTATAATTTATTACATCAAAATATGAATCAAAATCGAAAAATAAACAAAGAAAACTGTAATTTTATAAAAAAAAGGCTCCTATTATCGTATCGTAGTATCATAAAAATGAAACCAGTTTTTATATATCATGTCAGTAAATAAAATGCATCAGATATACTCTTTACAGGCTAATTTTAGGTTTTGTTAGTCTAAGAAATCAATAATATAATATAAATTAATAAATTTCAAATTATATTTTTATCTAATATAAAAACAAAAATAGATTTAAGCAAAATATTATAATAGAAGTATTAAAAGCATATAAAAATGCATTTGTATAACTGAAGAAACAGAAAATCACCATTTAAACAATTATTAGAATAAATTACTTTTTCGTAGTTTGGGATATCCATATATATTATTGATTTCTTACTTTTTTGTAGTTTGGGATATCCCAAACTACGAAAAAGTAATTTATTCTAATAATTGTTTAAATGGTGATTTTCTGTTTCTTCAGTTCTACAAATGCATTTTTATATGCTTTTAATACTTCTATTATAATATTTTGTTTAAATCTATTTTTGTTTTTATATTAGATAAAAATATAATTTGAAATTTATTAGTTTATATTATATTATTGATTTCTTAGACTAACAAAACTTAAAATTAGCCTGTAAAGAGTAAATCTTATGCATTTTATTTACTGACATGATATATAAAAACTGGTTTCATTTTTATGATACTACTAATAGGAGCCTTTTTTTTATATAAAAGGTATATAATTTACCACTTCAAAGGAAATTAAATACAAGCATTTATGGGAACTAACCTCTATATTGCTATGTTTATGTGTTTTAATTTGTAATAACTGACCCAATACCATTGACTTGAATTCTGCGTAAAATGCACGCGTGTCAATGCTTTTAATAATAAAATTAATAATAATAATTTTAACAATTAAAATTAATAATAATAATTAAATTAATAATAATTAAATAAAAGTAATAAATATGAAATATTAATAATATTAATAATTAATAAATAATAATTAAATCTTTTAGAGTCAGATTTTCTTTACAATTGAATTAAGCGATCTTGGATAGGAAAATCAATTTTGATGCGTTTTTTTCGATCGGGAGGAGGAATTCTAGTTAATTTTTATTTACTTGTTTATTTCTATATTAATAAAAAAATTAACGAAACACTTTATGTTTTCATTGTGTCCAACAAAGAAATTCTCATTTTATTGTTATTTGATTGTGTACCAATCTCAATCCCGATCTACCGATTCTCTGATATTCACAATTAATACGTGTTTATTATTCTGATAAACAGTGCAATCATTTGTAATATGCGTAAAGCGAATAACATTTGAATAATGCAAATACGAAGCATTTTGACAGAATGCTCAGTAAGAGCTGTGACACTAAACCATCAAGACTAGACTGATATAGGGTAAGATCGAATATCAGGAATGCGGGTCCCAAAATGTTCTAAAACTTTGAGGAACATTCACTAGTTTTGGTGATTGGGCCCTTTTTCTTAAGATATCAGCTATTCTACTTCGAATATGCATTATTTCATTAATCGTTGGTAGCTCTAGCTGTGATCATAACTCCGCATGTTTTTATATTAAAGAAAACTACCTACGGGTATCTAAAAGTAGTCAGAAAGAGCTTTAATTGGAGACCTGTAACGGTATAAAATATTGTTCTGAGCCAAAGATATTACCAATTAAATATATCGACTGAAGCTGCATGAATATTCAAGGAAATTTAAATTGGCAGGGTTAAATAGAAAAAGGCTCTTTTTTACGAGTCCAGAAAACTTTTTATGCTTAAAAGCAATCATTCTGAAAATCTTTATGCTATCAACACACAATAATATCTTAAATTTTACCGATTTAAATCTTAAAATCTTAATTCTACACGTCACAATAAATCACTATTCTCAATACCATATTTATTCAAGGATCTTTGATCCTCACACGATTCGAGGTGACATGATAAACGAAATTTTTTTTCGACAGTTATTCGACTTCGTTTGACATGTATTATAAAAAGAACGGAGCTCTTTTTGTTAAAATTATTATTATTTTTTTTTTCGGAGATCTAATCAATTTTTTAAAAAATAATAAAAAAAATTTTTCCAGAAATCCTGAATTTCCAGAAAGCCTGAATTTCCAGAAATATTGGATTTTCGAATAAAAAATATTAAAAATAATTTTAACGAAAAAATACTCCGCTCTTTTTGTAATACATGTCAGAAGTTTTTAACAAAAAAGTTTTCTAGACTCGTAAAAAAGTATTTTTTTGGGTTTAACCCAGGCCTGCCTTCTGAATTATTTTAAATCTGTTGACTTTTCAAGCATTTTCAGTTAATACCTTCAATTATTAATAACTTTGGCACAAAATAATATATTTTAACGTTACAGGTCTCAAATTAAAGCTCTCTCTCTGACTATTTTTAGATACTTTTAGACAGTTCCCTTTAGTGTAAAAAGATGCGGAGTTATGATCATAGATTGGGGTACACTATTTTAATGAAATAAGGCATATTCAAAATTTCCACTGAATGATTCTCAAAGTTTTAGAAAATTTCGGGACCAGCATCCCTGATATTCTTCCGAGTACTCTCCTTTTAGAGTCGATCATTTTTGCTTTTATTTATTGAGGTTATAGATGGTGATATTTTTTAATTAAATGTGAACAATAATTAAGTTTCACTTAAAATCTCTATATTTATATTAGTTTATTATATGTTAAACCATACCATATCATTACGTTCTAAGGAGGCTAGGCAGTCACTGATATTGAACAGAAAATATTTAGTTTTAACGTGATTGTAAAAGAAGGAAAGCGGATCAAGGTATTTTTACCCAATGAGTATTGACATATTAGAGGTAAAAAAGAATCATACTTATATGAAAACTAAATGGCACCACGCGCAAACAAATATTTTTGTGCTCTTTCGCTGTTTTGTCCTGATTCGCAGCTTCGAAAATAATGAAATCCAATTTTTCTTGCGGGATGATCTTTTTTACACCCGTATTCTTGAACGGAATCTAAAACAGCGGAAATAATATCCAAACCAAAATTTATGGTCAGAAAAACGGATATTTTATGCAAGAAAAAGGTTTGTCGAGCGTAATTTTTTATAAAAATCTCCAAACTTTGTTGACTAACTTAGTGGTTCCGCTCAAAACTGCATATGAAACGCATATTTTAAAATGACAAATCCAAAAACATAAATTTTAAGAAAAGTAATAATAATAATAATCTATTAGTACCGGAGTGTAATAAATAAAATTTCTACGGTTAGATTTATATTCTATAATATTATATTAATATAATAAAAATGAATTTTCAATAACATGTATTATTGTTTTGAGTTATATTTAGTATTTAAATCAGTGGACTCTTAAGATCTTTTAAAAATTTATGACCTAAAATATTGCTTTTTACTCACGTTTTTTAATAATTTGCGATTTGAAATGTATACGACGATTAACTAGCATAATAAGTGTTTAAAAACAATGTTTTGGAAGTCATGTAATTATATACACAATATATGTATATTGTACACATATACATATTTGTTGACAATTATTGGTTTTAAACTAAAAAATCTAATTAACTTAAGTATTTTTATATTTCCATATTATTCATAAGATTTTGTATTGCTCTAAACAATCCTGTCTAATGTCATATAATTAGTCGTATGATTTTTTAAATGATTTTGCTTATGGTTATTCATATAATTACACATATACAATGCCATATGCACTTTGATAATCTATTTTCTTTAAATTTGAAAAAAAAATTTAACAAGAAATGGATTATTATGTATGAATATGGCCACTTTGAGTCACATCATCCGCCTGATACAACTCAAACTGGGCATAAAATATAAAAAATTCACTGAGTAAAAGGATTTACTCGCACATCAATATTTTCAAATTTACATGACAGCTATACTGATGCAGAGTTCGGTAAGAATTCGACCACAAAATATTTTCGGATACTTTTCTGTTTTCTGTAAATATCGTCAAAAAAGAACGAAATGTCTAAGGTTTGTTCACCATCTATTAAGGGGGCAGGCCTGGGTTAAAATATAAAAAAGAAAATTGCAGTTTTATTTATACAAAACTTTTTGGATGTTATTTAGAATATGAGAAGTATTTGTTTTACCAAACGTAGGTAAAAAGACAAAGATTTTCACCGCTTAAAAACTTAAATATCTTGAATCTGTGGCTCGTACCAAGTGACTCTTTTCGATACTCAGTTTTTCTATTTTCAGCCACTCGTCGTAGACTTTCTCAGCATCCAGCAATCGATATAGTCTGACAATTTTAGAGAATGTTTCTGATATGTTTCCTCACAATATGAGCGCAGCAGATTATTAAAAAAGTCTATGTAATAATAATTAAAAATATAAACTCTTAAATAATTAAATATTTTAATTAATTTTGAGGTTATATATTTTTAATACTTGCCATATAGCCTTTTTTTACAATCTGCTGCGCTCATATTGTGAAGAAACATATCAGAAACATCCTCTAAAATTTTTAGCTTATATCGATGGTTGGATGTTGAGAAAGTCTATGACGTAGACCTAAAAATAATAAAAAAAATATTTTGAGGTAATTGCATTTAAAGTTTGAAAACACAATAAACACATACAAACAATACTCACCTAAAGAAAAAAGTAGGAATGATTTGTATTTTCTTGTTATATATTTCAATAATATATTTCACACTATTGCTTAGACAAACATGTGTGATACGTCAATGATATGATCTCATGATAGCGCTGAACCAAAAAAATTTGTTAATAACAGTATCTCATTCTTATCAGTAAGAATAATGGATACAATATTTATCTTAATTCGTCATAAAACATAAGTATATTTTGAATTCTTATAGACGTAGCTGGTAGTTATTTTAAGCATACACAATATATACTTTACATGATAAAAGTTTTAAAAGTTATTTCAGATCAACTCTGTTAATTTTGAAGTATTTCACCATCACCAATATACTGCGAATACATGACATGTATGTTTATCAAGAGAACGCTGAAAAATTTCCACAATACCCTGGTAGAAATTTTAGCAGTGAAACTGCTCATCAGACTAGTTACTAGCCAGTACCCACTGCCCAGTTCAAAACACGATGACTGCTTAAGCGCTGGCTAATCACTGCTAAGATTCCGAATTATGCGAAACGTAAACAAAAAAGATTAACCTCGAAAAATACATACATAGGTATATACTATTTTGCGAGTTGTCTTTATATGTTTTCATTTAATAAGGATAAAAACGTGTAAAGGTGGATTTTAAACAATGCATCAACAAGAATTCGAAGTAAATAAAAATATATTTGATGCATCCAGTTACATAACCTACAAATATTTGTACTATGGAATACTTATTTTTGTGAGGTTTAAAATATAAAAGTCAGATCAATACATATAATATATGGTAATATAAGCCATTTCATTGGTTTCATGGGTTTGTTTAATTGATTATAAGTCAATTTATAGTTGTTTACTCTTTTTTAATTCGCTCGGTAGTCCTTCAGCAGTGACGCTAGTAAAAAATCTGACGAAATTCGTATGTCAACTGGCGAGTCACTGCTGAACTCACTGGCCAGTTCATTTTTAACTGGGTATGGACTGGCGAGCCACTGCTGAACGATTCTACCAGGGTATATATATATATATATATATATATATATATATATATATATATATATATATATATATATATATATAATTACTCTTTGAAATTTTAATTATTTAATCTTATTTAAATAGCAATTTTTACATAAAATTCATTAAATTAAAAAAACCCTACTGTGAAATTTTAGCTATAATTCTGCAATAAAACTTAATATCGTAAAACGGGTTGCAGGAGTTTATTGTACAAAAAATTTGCTATCAAAATCTGCAATAAAAAAATGATTTTTTTGACTTTTTAACCCAGGCCTGTCCCCTTAAGCTGATATACGCGATTTAAGAAAGTATCCGAAAGAAGTATCCGACGGATAGCATTAGCATTGCCGATATGAGTAATGGTAATGTTTCTTAGCTCTATCTCAGATTTAAAGACCCATAGGATAAAACTATGGGTTCTGTGCTTTATTTTTGGTTCCAAAAGTCGCTCCCCAAAGTTTCATCAAAATCCGAGACCGGGACTCAGTGGTCTCTTCTTATCAGTATTCGAGGAAAGTATCCGTCGGATACATTTTCGGATACTGAATATCCGATCAAAATATCCGTCAAATACTTATTTCCGATACTCAGTATTTGACGAAAGTATCCGACGGATACTTTTTTCGGATAGTTTCTTAAATCGCGTATATCGGCTTAATAGATGGTGTATATTGCTTAGAAATTGATATTTAGTTTCTTTGTCAATATTTATAGAAAACGGAAAAGTATTCGAAAATATTTTATGGTCGAATACTTACCAAATTCTGTACCGATGTGGTGCTAGTAACCGTACTGCTTTCTGTAGTAGCTACATTATGGTTGCCATCGCTATTGCATGTTTGTCGTGGTAAATCAGTATAGCTTTGAGAGCAAAGTTTAGTTGCTCAGTGTACGTAAAATTTTATTTTTTTCATTCAAGAAATGAAAAAAAAATGTTACTACATATCATATGAAAATTGATATGATAATACATGTGATTAATTTTACGGTTAATCGTAAAAAAAATCTGATATGAGATCAGACAGGATTTTTTAGAAGAATGAAAATAATATAAAAAATCATATAAATAATCATAATCGTGGTGTTACATATGATTTTTTACGTAATTTTAAATTATTTTCATATGATTTCTTATATCAAAATTTACATTATTATTTTCAGTCTAAATATTTATATACACGTCACTATAAAATTATTGTATAATGTAAAATACAAATATTATGCTTTTGATTCATCATCTGAAGTATTGAGATTGTCAGATCTTGTCCAGCCTGAAATTTTATTCAATAAGTTGATATGTTCGCTTGGATACATATATTGTTTTTAAATTAGTTTTTATTTATTAGTATTCAATCGCGGTTTTTATATCAATTCAAAAGTCGTTGATATATTTCCATACTTATCTATATTGTAAAAATAAGATATTTTTATGAAATAATTTTTGTATATTTTTAAAAGAACTTAAGTCCATGGACCTAAGCTCTTTTAAAAATATACAGAATTTACTAGCGTGAAATAAGCACGTTAAAATGGTCATAATATTCGTAATACTCTAGGGTATTATAGATATACACGTAAATATTACAAATCAACCATTAATTCAAAATTGACAAGAATTGGACTTATCTGAACTTTCGTCATCAGGACAAAACCACGATAAAACACCAAAATATTCGTCAGTGCGAGGGGCTATTTCGTTTATATCTAATTCGAATTTCTTTTTCACCTATAATATGTCGATAAACATTGGGTAGAAGGATGAAATTGACCTTGATTTGCTTTCCATTTTTATTGATTGCATTTTGATGTTGATTTCATTTTGCATCATAAATAATCCAAATTGCACTTAACTACATGAACCGCATTGTAAATAAATGTGATATGTAATTAAACAAAAACTTATTTCATAAGTGAAAACATCTATAATAATGTTTTAAAACTTTACGCTACTTAGTAGTCTTATTTCTGTTTTATGTTTTTTCCTAGTAAAATTCTGCTATTCACGCGTATTGCCTCACTAATTATCTCTAACAATTTAAGAATTATCTCCTTAAAATAATATTTTTTTTATCAATATCATAGAACATTTTTAGTTTATTTGCTCGATTATATAAGAAGCTGAGTGTGAACGTCATTTTTCAGATGTATGAGCCCACAATCAACGTCGCGCATCTCATTAGTGATATTTACGATCGTGGCAGATATTAAATAGGATCTCCCGGCGAAGCAAACGTCGCATTCTTTTGTATAATTCCGTCCAATATCCGTAAGCACCGATAAAATGGCCAAGTCAATCTTCGTTGCTTTCTGTAAGTACATTCACTATTTTGTTTTATTATAAGCAGTCATTCTAGTAGAAAATTAACCGGTTTAATTAACTTAGTTGAAAATTAACTAGAAATTAGCTAAAATCTGGCCAAATTCTAGTTAAGATTTCACTGAAGAAACTCACTGGATATAATGTAGGCAAATCAGGGAATTTTATCTATCGGTAACTGTTTATTAATTATATGATTTTGCATAAATACTTCCATTAGGTTATTTGGTAGAATAGTAATAAATAATTAGGACGTACCTATTTTGCCTTTATTAAATTAAACAAAAATTAAAGTAGATATAACAGCTTGAAATGTATTTGACGTCATAGACTATGGCAAAATATTGATTATATTCATGTAATAATTAGTATTACATCAGTGTGGACTGATATTGTTCTGATAGGTTGAGTAATGCCAATCACAAGAATATTTTTTTCATTTAATGCTTGTGGTAATCGTCAAACATAAAACTTCGAGTTCAGAGTCAAATCAGCATCTGTATTAAATATTTTAAATAAATAGGATGAATACATTTGTTTGATTTCAATGTATAAGTAGTCGTAATTTGGTGTTAGTTTATTTATGCGATACTTTAAACAAAGTTCATCTCATTATATTGCACTTATTAGTGATCTCAGGCCTCAGGATAGACTCCTTACGGAAGTATTCGAAAAATGTTCATTGATTACATTTCACGAATAATAACCCGTGTAAAAAAATAAGTCTGGGACAAGTCTAGCAAAAGTCTGGCTCGGAAAGTCTTGCAAAAGTCTTACTACGGAGACGATCCCAGACTTTTGGCAAAGAAATGCTAAACAAAAGCATAGCGTTCCGTCCTTTCTATAGTAACTTAAATCTTTGTCTCTTTTTTTACAAATACTTTAATTTCGTAGTAGAGTACAATATTAAAAAAAATGTTTTCACGGTTTAATCGAAAACTATTATTTTTACGATTCCGGTCGATATTAACAATAAGTGTAGTGTTCAAATTACTTGTATGTAAAAATAGGTTTTCGTGGCATAATTTATCAAAAGTCTGGCATATAGTCTGGTTTATAGTCTGCTATCGTCTCCATAGCTAGACTTTTGCCAGACTTGTCCCAGACTTATTTTTCTTACATGGGTATTATATTCGAAAAAAGTATTTGTCGACTTCAGAATACTCGAATTTATGAATTGCTTATCCTTTCCCCTTTGGAAAGTTCTTAGCTTTTATTTAGACTTGCGCTTTCTGCTTTCACCCGATTGGTGGATTGATTAGTTAGGTCAGGCCATTCACAGTGCACGTTTTGCCCGGTCGCGCTATTTCACAGTGCCTAGATTTGCATTATACCAAAACGTTGTGCTCTTGTTTTTCAGTGCTGGTGGTGTGCCTCGCGCTCTTGAGCACCGCGAGCGCTCACACGGACGAGAAAGGCAACCACTGCTTCTGCCCCAACAGCAAGGAGTACAATTTGGTCTGCGGCACCGACGGCGTTACCTATGTCAACCCAGGTGCCATCAAGTGCCAGAACAAATGCAAGAAGACCAGTGAGTTTACCTTTTAATAAGGGGTTAATTTTAAGAATGTACCTGCAATGTTAGTACCATTTATTAAAACAAACAAATTGTGATTTTCAGAGATCGCAATCAAACACCATGGCAAGTGCTGAACGCATGATCGACAATGTATGAGCAGTGTATTCTTCGTTTTTGTACCTGTAATCCACAATTCCTGATGAATTGATAATTATGTAATGTTCCTATATTTTGTTAAAGAATGAAATTGTATTATGCAAACTAATAAATAGAAATAAATTCATTAAATATTTTATACCTACTTCTATTTGGAGGTTTGTGATAAGATTGAGTGTGAGTTTTTGGAGCTCATAAATATAGAGTTCATTAGTAGTAAATGAATTATTGAATCCTTTACGTCTGATGCTCGTGGCGATAAGCGTATCACACGGGACTCTCAAAGACGTGGTCTAGGTGTTCGGCGTAGGGGAAAACTGAATATGTATTTAATTTTATAAAACTAAATAATACCTAAGAAAAGAAAAAGAACCGTTCGAACTGCGCTTGGTGTGTCTAGTTTTTTAAAAATTGGCTGGGACATAGGGTGAGTAAACTCCCGCGCAATTTATTTATCAAGAAATAATTAGTTAAAACTTTGTTGAAACAAACTATAGTTTAATTTCCAATCTTTTATATCATTTTTAATTATTTTCTTTTTTAAGAAGAAATAAATTGTTTAAATAAAAAAGAATTATTTTTTTTATCTATCCATTTATTTACATACGTGTATTAATGCCCTGTTTAATTTGATCCAACAACGATACAAACATTGATCGGGATCGAGTTCGATCTTCGCCACTGATAAATCTGGATCAACAAAGAATGTACATGTTGAAAAAGTCCCTCAAAACAAGTTTCAGCCCCTAAAGTCCCCCGGGTGACCTTGTAGAATATTCTGAATTTACGAAAATGGCCTGAAAACGCTTTTTACGAAAAATTCTGGGGAAAAATTCCCTTTATTGCCATTTAGAACGTACCAAAAACGAATTTCTTTGTCTTTTAGTCAGCTTTTAGACACAAATATGTCCCTTCCAAAAATAATAAAATATTCACTTTGGGCATCTCATCTGCGCATGTGAATTTTTTCGATTTTTAGGTTCTGTTTGATCGCTTGCCATTTTTACTGAGCTGAACCATTTCAATCGAAACAAAACTCATTATTTTCTTCTTGGAAAAAACTTAAATTCCTTTTTCGGTGCATTTAAATTCCTTACATATAACCAAAGATACAAAGATAACTTTATTGATGATACTTATACATATTTTGAAGGATACATATACAAAGATAACTTTTTGTACATGTCCACTTGGAGCTCAAACTTTCAAGAAATATAGTTCAAGCACCCCAGAGAATAATGCACTTGGTTAGGTTCTGCTTATTGACTGTGAATTTTTCTTTTATTAGCTTGCTCTTTCCATTTTAAGTAAACGGCATACTATTAAAATCTAACGTAATTTACTTGAGGTATTATACATTACAAATAATTCTATGTTTGTCCAAAAGAAAGATGACATTAAGACCTGTAATTTGAGTGGTCGGTGCATCTATGAGATTGTTTGTATGAAAGATGCGCTCGATTTAATATTACGAAAAAATTTAGGTGATGAAATGGGAGGTCGCAATATGCCAACGACTTTCGCTCCTAAATTGCTGGCATTTTACGGTCTCCCATTTCGTTGTCTAAATGTTTTCGTAATTTTAAATCGAGCGCAACCTTTTAAGTCCAAAAAAATAAATCATTAAGTTAGGCCCTTAAGCATACTCTATGTACCCTCCCTGGTGGAAAATTAATCTAGAACTATGTCGATCTATCTAGTTTGCTATGGGAATAATCGAGGGCCTCGATAAAACTAGATAATTTTCTACCAGGGCTTATCTACCTGTTTAGCAAAGTCATTATTTTGTTCCAATATGAAATTCTTTGTTCTAATAAATTAATTTTAAATTGCTATATCTCTTTCCAAATAATAACTCAAAAGGGGAGTGCTTTTTATCATTGATTGTTTGACAAAAGATAATTTGTTACTAAAATTACATAACGATAGGTAATAATTCTTATAAATGTAATCAGATGGTAGTAGGCGTAGATTTACTGAATTCATAATCATTTAAAATTTTTTGAACGATTTTCCATCATAGATTTCCGAGATATGGGTAAATCCACAGAACTTTTAAATTCACAGTAATACGTATTAAACTATTAATATGTTAGCTCTATGTGAATATTTTTATAAGCGAGCTTTTATTTCACTTCAGTACATTATAAACAATATCTATATACAAAATCAAATCCCAATGTGCATATATACATTTACTGCAAGCATTCAAAGATAGATAAATCTGAAAATTCCACATGTAACATACATTTCTCTTTCTAAGTTTTATTATGCTGTACTCGCAGCTAGAAAGATATGGGCATTGATTATATCTGCAAATGGTTGCCAATGCTTATGTGTATCAGTGGTATAAGTTTAATCGATGTGCGCATGTGTAATGTAAAGTTTCGGTATTCTCAAAAAGGGAAACAAATATTTGAAAAATTACAGTGTTATTGACGTTTTGTTGTTTCACGCTTACGGCATGCTCAAAATCAACATTTTTACAAAAAATATTTGTTTCTGACTCAAAAAGGAAGAAATCTAGTCATGTCCCAATTATGTGCGCATTATACAGCCGAAATTAGAACATTTTCATAAAATTGGTTTAACGCGTACATACTTAAAAATTTCACTTTTTTGTATAGCACATCTTTAATCAGGCTTTAATCATATCTCTGTAAAAGCAGAAAAAGATGAGAGTTATAATCTTATTTATTATTTGTTTAGCTTTATTTAAGAAAACGTAAGTAATGTTTCCGTTAACCCTTTCAGGCCGAGTGGTTCTCACAGGAACCAGCCCCTTTATATTTTCACTTCTTTGACTAATTTACATAGAACTTTGTATACATTGATTTTCGGACCCGTAGAACTAAAATCTGGCCTCAAGATTCAAAAACTCAACATGACGGTTCCAGTATGTTCTTCATTAAACAATGATAAAAGTGAGTCCTGTTTGGGTAGAAAATGACCGTGCCTTTCTCGAAATATAATCGATCAATAAAATTTATGAAATAATACTTAACATCAAATATCTCGAAATATAAAAGTCGTTGTGAACTACCCAAAGAACTCGTTCAAGAGATAGTTACAAGCTACCGTTTTGGAAACTTTCAGATTAAATGCTGCCGATATACTCGTACTCCAGTATTCGCTACTGAATAAAAATAGATTCTTTTTACAAAAAGATTTTTTTCCCTGCAAAAGAAAAAGATAAATCCTTAAAAAATGTATGGAATATTCTTATCCATATTCGTAATCATCACAATTTTTTTCAAAATTTTTATTTTTATATTTCACAGATATAACCGTTTGAAAGTATAGGTAATTTTATCCTCTTTCAAATGCATTATCATTCAATCGATGATATTATTTCTATGGTATCAGAAAACCCGAACAACTAAAACTTAAAAATCTAATGACCATTAAAATAACAAAAGCGCACCGTAAAACAAAAAAAAATTTTGAGCCGACATCCTCAAATAAAAACAAAAAAAATGAGCCACGAAACATTAATTTTCACCGTGTATATTCAGAGTAATGTTGACCTATATCTATACATATACACACACACATCCATACTGCCGTGCAAATGAAGAATGTAGGTATCTGCATTTGAATTGAATCCCAGACACTTGATAAAATTCATTTTAATTTGGATTTATTTGCGTAAGATTTTTATTGAAAAATTATCTATCCTTTTCCTAAAATCACGAACTATATTTAGTAATTTATATGGTTCGAATCTTTCTGCGAAATGCAGATACCCACTTTCTTCCTTTGCACGGCAGTATACAGACATTTTCTAAAAATAGTGTATTTTGATTTCCAGTATTTCAAAACATGTTTCTAACACGCTTTTAGCAAAACTTTTGTCTTTTTGTCATTACAAAGCTACCATTACATATATCTCGAATATAAGATCTCATTAGAACGAACTAAAGGTGCTAGGCTTCATATTTGGGTACCAGAAAGCACTTCCTAAAGCGTCATGGAAATCCGAGTACTGCAGGATTGGTGTTCTCCTTGTAAGTAGTCTGATTTCTGTTTTGGTATTTTTCGAGTATAATCACGCTATTCAGACGAATTACCTCACTAATCTCCCTAAAATAATATTTTTTTAACTTATATCATAGAACGTCTTCCGCGAATCTCGGCTTGTATTTGTTCGATTGAATAAGAGGCCGAATGCGCAAATTTATCGCGCTGTTTCAGCTGGACGAGCCTACTAACAAAGACGCGTTCTATTCATAAGCATCAAGGGATAATGATTGCTTATTGCAGCGCATATAATTATAGTGATATTTATCGCTGCGACAGACCTTAAATAGGTCCTACCCGCGAAGCTACCGTTACAGTCTTTTGGATACCTTCGTCTAGAACTCTCCGACAAAATGGCCAAGACAATCTTCGTTGCTTTCCGTAAGTACATAAAATTATATTTTATGGCAACATTCTAAAATATTTATAGTTAAAGTCTCACTCCAGTCACTGGAATGAGATATCCAGAAATTTTAGAATGAACAGTAACTATTTCAGCGACTTACAAGTATCAAATCAAAGAAAAGCTGTGCATTGATTTAAATATGATGTAGCTATTTTTAAGTTTCAGAAATAAATTATTTTGATACTTTAATTAAGAGCTGCTAGTGCTCAGTTAAAGTTTTATTTTTTGAGTTTTTTAATTTTCGTAATTTTTATTGTTTTAACTAGATACCTATATAAAAACCTATTAACTTGTAGATTTTTATTTATGAATTTACTGTAGTTACTTCCAGTTTTAACACGAGCATTATTCACTCTTTTGTATGCGCCAGGTGTGAAAAACTTTCCTAGTCAACAGTGTGTTAAAGAAAACTATGAGTCTTGATATTGTATGAATTTTTAATATAAAGACGCCTAGCGAATTTTCGTAATGTCTCTTATACAGCGTGTCTCATAACTATAAGTCCACCCCAATTCTAAGTGAAATCAATGCGACTTAGTAAAGCATTGAATTAAAAACTATGTGAAGCTTAAACGAATATGGTTTTTTGTCTTTTAACGTGATTTAATTATTTTATACATTTTTAGTACTAATAACATAACAGAATATCAATTTTAAACTGTTTCATAACTATAATAAGATTACAATCGCATTTATTATTCTCTTGCTGTTTAAATACAATACAGGAATACAAAATTTTTCTTTAAATTACTATTTTACTTAATATCGCTTCATTGAAGCCAGTTTATGGATATAGGTACTGTTTCTATGCATGGCATTTTCTTGTAATTGAACACTTTCGGCCTGTCAATAAATGTTCTGTTAATCAGTATATTAGGATTTCAACAAAAAATTTGCCAAAAAACGGTTCCAAATTACTTTTGTTTTATTCTGTAGATCAAATAATACAATAAAACAATTTCCAACTTACGAAAAAGACCCTGTTCAACTGTTCGCGCGGTGACCCCCGCCATCAACTACTGGCATTCCGATGGAGGAAATACTCACAAAATCGAGATTCCATCGTAGATTTCTTTTTTCAGGGTGTACTAAAAAATACAAGCAAAGAAATATGTTAAACCGTTAAGGTGGATACTTCCTTTTTGGTTGGGAAAAACGTGATCTCAAATAAAGATTTTTGTCATAATCGTTAGAGACATATCATTCAACTACAAATCACATCATTTTACAACCTTATAATGTAACGATTTGGTATTTTATGGTATACAAATAACACATAGGTCCTTAACGGGTTAGAAAAAGTAATTTTATGCCTATCAAGACAGACGATAAAGGATATAATTTTCCAGAATCTCCAGGAACATGTCACTTTCTTAGGCTAAAGTACAATACACCTTTAAACTATTTCTTATTACTTGTAACCATTAGCCTGAAAGCAATATGTTCCTGTGGTCTTCGGAATATTCCAATCAATAAGAACTTACATCCTATTCGTATTGTCTCGACAAGCAAAAAGCTCTCTTTAGAAAAAATGCTGCGACCTTCTAACTGTCACTTTTCAACGAAAAACGTATACCAAAATGTCGTGCTCTTGTCTTGCAGTGCTGGTGGCGTGCTTCGCGTTCCTTAGCAGCGCGAGCGCCTTCACCGACGAGAACGGCAAGCCCTGCCCCTGCGTCACCACCCAGGAGATCAATTACGTCTGCGGCAGCAACGGCGTCACGTACGTCAACGTAGGCGCTCTGAGCTGCGAGAAAAAATGCAAGAATATCGGTAAGTTTGCTCTCTGCATTTTGCTATTGAACAAATTCTTTTTTTTCTATCTTGCGCCGTGAAAGAGAATTATTTGTAGGATGATTCGTGCATTCAGATTTTTTCTACTTGTAGTATCTATATTATTAGTAGGAAATTTAACTACGTGAATCGCGAATTCTTGACTATCGAGTCATCGGGTGTTCGGTATAATTGATTCGTTGCTCCAGATGGTTGAGAGCTTAAACATAACTTTTAAGATCTGAGTATGGCCATATACTAAGCCGTACGTCTTTATAGTTAAGGACTCCTATAAGTTAAGAATCTCTTCTTCCAATGTGAGTATTAGTTATTAAAACAAACAATTTGTCATTTTCAGATATCGCAATCGGACACTTTGGCAAGTGCTGAGTACGTGATCGACATTGTACAAGAAGTTTATTTTTCGTTTTTATACCTGTAATCCAAAGTTCTTGACACATTGATAATTATGTAATGTTCCTACGTTCTGATAAAAAATAAAATTATATAATACAAAGAATCAATTGAGACCAATTTATTCAATATTGTATACCTAAAGAATCATACTTTAAATACTGCCACTAATAAAAAAATATTTTGTAAAAACGTTGGATTAAAATAGCAGAATATCAAAAGTTATCTGAAATACCGTATTTTTACATTTTTCAAACATTAGAATCACTTCAATAATCATGACATGCCAAATAGTAATTTGAATAATTTAAATAGAGTAGAAAAATACTTTTTTGCATAGAAGGCAATATATTATAAATTAAAACAAATGATCATGAACTTGCATATCAAAATGCACTTATTTTAATATTATGGTTTTGTGTAGCCCATACATAGATAGCTTACCTGAACCTCGAAGATTATAAAGTACTTCATGTGAATCTCGTCTGTAGTGACCTTTAAAATACGCAATATTATCGTTTCTGACGTATTAAAAATACTTTCAAGTTTAAAGGGTTACTATAAAGGGTTTATAT
Organism: Gastracanthus pulcherrimus; assembly: GCA_949152435.1. Classification (NCBI taxonomy): domain Eukaryota; kingdom Metazoa; phylum Arthropoda; class Insecta; order Hymenoptera; family Pteromalidae; genus Gastracanthus; species Gastracanthus pulcherrimus. The sequence goes on along the minus strand of OX424572.1, from coordinate 23,328,437 downwards.
CTTCTACCAAGAACGGATTGAATACTGGATTGTTTAAGCTAAAGATCTCTGTTTTGTACAAGAGCCTACACATGTAGAGTGAATATTTGTAAGTAAACATCGACAAATAAAATACAAAGAAGACCGCTCTTTCTATAAGTCAATAACTTTGGCAATTTACAGTAATGGCCATTAGATTATGCAATGCATCTTCCATTTTTGAAAATTCACACAAAATTTTGAATATTATTTTGTTGGAATGGGGTTCATCGTTAAACATTCAGTATTGAAATAATTATCTTTTATTAAATTAGGTGAATGCTACATAGATGGCGAAAATAAGATAATTCGCCACATTAGATCTGAAATAAAAAGTAAGTAAATAAATAATTAAATAAATAAATAAATAAATAAGCTATAATCTTAATAATAATAGTGTTTCATAAAAATAATGTTGTTTAATGCAAGTTTGACAATACTAATAAAGACAACAGAAACCCCGCTGATATAAATACGTTTTCTACCTTATCAATAGTGAATACATGTATTTGCGGAGTTTCGACTCATTTGGAATATTGACAAAAATTACGCCGAGTTATCGGCGAAGCTTCGCGGTACAATATCAATTCAAATAGTGCGAACTGTGTGCAGATATGCATAGATGGCGCTTACAGACTTTTATTATTATCTTTACACAACTTTAACATTTTTGTTTCTTCCTTAAATAGCTCATTTTCTAATAGTTATTTATTTAAAGAAACCTATTCACAGAATATGGCCGTCCTGGTGAAGAAAGTACTTATGACCCTTAAAATTCAAACCGAGACAATGAGCGAAAACTATTTAACACATAACTTTTGACATTCACCACCAAATTCTGGGCATATTTATCATAATTTTTCTAATTTACCAGTCATTCGAAGCGATGTTTTCAATATTAATTTAGTCTCTAATCGATCAAAGCCGTTGTTGACATTTCTTCAAAATAAACTGTAAGATCTTGCAGAATTTACAAGAACGTGCGGCATAATTATTGATGCAGTATATGCACGATTTCCCGATACAATTGTGTCAAGAACTTTCATGTCTTAATTTAGTTATCAGAAGCAATCCAATCATTTCGGTTATTAAATGTGATAAAATGAATTCCTCTAATAATAATAACTGCAATAAGAAATAAATTGAGTCGATTATTGCATGTTGAAATTGAATGTTGAATAAATAAATGTTGCTAAATTTGAATGTTGCTATGGATGAATGCTATGAGCATGATCCAAGTGTATATGCTATACAATAACGTATTGAAAAGAATCAGGCTGCTGAATGACAGGAAAACAAAAGATAATTATATTAAAGTTTATCTATTATATATATAATAAAATGAGGATGCCCACGGATACGTAACAAGGTATGTGACCTGGGGGATGTACAAAATCGACTCCATGGTTTAGAGTTTGTCAAAATATGAACATTAAAAAAATTTAATCCTGGGATGTGAAGGGAAATTTAAAAAAAAAAAACAGAATCAAATCAGATAAATAAAGTGAAAAAATTAATATATTATCAAACATTTAATAGTAAAAATTAAGAGAATGAATTCTATTCTATGTTTTTCATTTTTTAGATTCCTTATTAATGTTTTACTTAGGGTCAGCATAAGCCACTTGTATCATCAGCATCCTCCTTACTTTTCACAACAGATAAGTGCGATAATCTTTATTGTTTTTATTTTATATTAAACCTATTATCCCCATAATCATAATCTACGTACGTAATAGCACAATATGTTTCTTATCTATCGTGCGCCCCGAGACACACAGATTTTCTTTTTATCCGCGATAAGAAAAGATTAGAGCAATTCAATGAGACATTAGGTATTAACGTGTTTTGTAGATACTTTCCGAGTACAGTAAGTAGAACATTTAAGATCCATTTACAAATTAAGAAAAAGCAATACGTTCACTAGTTTGAAAGCTTTGAACAAGTCAGTTCTAATTATTTATAGAACTGTTTCCGCTATTTATTTAACATCTAAAGGGTTTCTTCTTTGCATTATGTGTTGCACTCCCTATTTTTAACCCATCTTTAACCCTTTAACGTGAATTGCGCCTAGTAGTAGTAACGTCTTAAAATCTATTTTGTTCGATTGCCCGCCTAACTATTTACTTTCTAAGATAAAAAGCACTTAAATAATTGATCATACGTTACTGAGTATACATGAAAAGTAAAATTATTGATATTTTAATTCGGCGTGTAAGAAAATGAAGTAGAAAACATAATTTACTAACACCAACGCAGGTCACAACTATACGGTTTTGGCGTTGTTTACGTTAAAGAGTTAAGATTTATATTTAACCCTTTATTTACCAGACCTTTAAAAAGTAGAAAAAACCTTCTGAAAAGTATTTAGAAATGTTTTTTGTATTTTCTCCGCTACTATGCGGTCAAAAATGACTTAGGCCCACATAACGAAATCAAAAATGGTCCACTTTGACTTGATGGAAACATTTATTTTCTAGGATTTTTAGTTTATCATATAAAAATTTCAATTTAAAGTTATTAGTAGTATGTGCCTGGAAGCACATTTGGTAAATAAAGGGTTAATTATTCACTTGCTATATCTACTCGTTCGCTAACGCTCGCTCGTATAAGTTATAAATTATACAGCAAAATAAAATTAGATCTTTGTATATATTAACTCAAAAGGGTTTTATCACCCATTATCAACTATCAACCATCCATTACACATCTCCTATCACCCATCCCTTCACTCATTATCCACTATCGATCATCCATCATCGATATACGTATCCAATAACTCATCCACCCTCGCACCTACATATCCACACCAACATTACATTATAATATGTATATATGTCTCAAAACCCAAAATGAACTCTGAAAAGTGAATAAATGAAAAGTGAATAAAATTAAGATATGAAAATGTAAAAGAAAAACGCGAAAGCAACTATGGAAAATATGATTTATAAAAAAGAAAAATAACATTAAATGATAGAGGACACATAAATGATGAGATGTATGTATAAATTTTAAAATTTTGAAAAAAATACGAAAGATACAAAAAATTATAAAAATATACTGACCATTTCATAAAAAGCGGAGAGACCGGAGAAATACGCAAAATCGACTATCGTAATAACTAAAAAGTGCATACAAACAAAGAAAAAAGTTGTTTGAAATAAAGAAAAGTATGAATCACAGCGGGAGAGTAATAGTTACGAGATGCATAGATTAAGAAATTGTTGGTGAAAAAACCGCAAATATAATTAAAAAATATCTCGAAAAATGAATGTGGATTTATTATTTTAATATGTAAGAGGATAATACTAATTTTACTCTTGTCAGAGTTGTAAGCTTTAGAATTTGAATTATTTGTAGAACTTGATTTTTCCAACCAGTCTAATATTTAATATACAAACTGAGTAGAGACTGAGGGCGGGCATCAGGAGGTTAATACGAAGAGGTACTGAATGTCTGTCGATCATGTTTAAAGAGATTACATTACTTTGAGGAGAGAATGGTAAGGGGCGAGAAGGTGGGAGTAGAAGCAAGGAGAACCTAAATCTTACAGGTTTTAAAATTACTATACGAAGAGGGTCAAACAAAACCGGATAAATCCACGTTTTGTGATAATTGATTTTATGTATTTTTTCATCCTAATACGTTGTGGTCTTCACACTTGTGGTATTATTCTTTATCTAAACTCAAAACTCAGTCTTTAATAAGGCATCTAAAATGTGTTATTCTATTTAAACTGATAGAGAAAGAATACAGTTTTTCTTAATATTTTAATTGGTGTTAATATTGTTACCCATATAGCTTACTCAGAATACATTAACGCGTAACATTTCGGATCGTTTCGTTTACTCACGGGAACATGTTCACGAGAAATATTTAGGATCGCTCCCCTATCTCACAGGACTCCCATGACGATAACGAAATATGCTCAAATCTATATTTATTGCCATCAGAGGAATTTTATTTTTGTGATTAGCTGGTTACGTACTTTTATTGATACAATTCACATATCTATTAGAAAAATATAAAATATGTATTAATGCGTGATATACTGTTCAATAAATATTTTATTCAAAATTTTAAGCTTCCTGCACACTTCTCATTGAGAAAGTATAGGTTATAATAAAGGTTATAGTAATAAGAAAACAAGTACATCTCTCATTGAGAAAGTATAGACTTTCATACATTTCATAGTAAGTTGAATACATCGTCGTAATTTATAAATAAATTATTGTCATTTTTTAAATTCACTCATTCTTAACCAGCAACACATCGTCCTTTATTTGCTTGTAAAAATCCTCTCTGAAACATAAAAATTACGTTCAACAGATTGTTACATCACAATAAATATGCGCAAACCAAGCAAATAAACAATAGTAATACGTACGGCGCAGTCTATGAGGGCTTTGGGATGTTTCCAGTGCTGTTTACAGTTGTTGGCAGCTTGTTCCAAACAATGTTTCGCAGCCCATTTGAAGGCCGATTTCAATATTTTTTTAGCGACTGCCGATGATCCTTTCGGCTGTAATTGTTCATATATAATTTTATTAAAATGTTTAAAATTAAAGAATTATTTTGTATTATAAGTAGTAATAAAGATAATATAACATCGTGAGTATGAAATTGTGATTAAGGGGATGTACCCTCTTGAAAATGATACTAGGGTAGTGATCGAGTTGAAAATGATACTAGGGTAGTGATCCCAGTAGTCGGCCACCCCCCAGTAGTCGGCCACTTTGACTATTTTCATTTAATAAATAAACCCGTAGACAAAATATCGCTAGGTTAATAATTTTTTAATGATCTATTATTATTATTATTATTATTAACCAGGTACAATGTACCTTGATGCTTTACATTAGGGCAAGCATCAAGGATCGCAGGAGGTAGTTTAACTACCTGTACACGACCCTAGTTACAAAAACTTAACAATTATGTGTAATTAAAATTAATATTATTTAATATTAATTAAATTACTGTATAAAAATAACTTACAACTAAATACTTATAAACTATTAACGTTATTAAACTAAATCTCTTAATTGTACATTCAATATCACCCATTTTTTTATTTTGATTTTTATATTTTCCTTACTATGCTTGATATTTTTGAGTTCGTTTGGTAATTGGTTAAAATATTTGGTAGCATTATATATATTACTTTTTTTCCCTATTTCAAGATTGATTTCAGGTAGTTCTAGGTTTTTGTTCCTAGTTTTGCTTTTTGATTTTATAAACTTTTCTCTAAGCAAATTGTAATTATTTAATAATGTTTGTAGAACATAAATTTTTTTAACTTTTAAAATAGAATCCATCTGTCTTTTTGAGTTACTTCTTATTATCTTTATTAATCTATTCTGCAGTTGGTATAGTGGTTTCATAGCATTATAATACGCTGAACCCCATACTAAAATTCCATAACTAGCCAGACTGTTAAACAAACCATAATATATGATAACTAGAGAATGTTTGTCCATTACTTTATTTAATTTAGCAAATAAATAAACAAGGTATTTAGTGCGTTGTACAACACTTTGTATATGTTCTTTCCATTTCATATTCATGTCAATAGTAACCCCTAAATATTTGCAACTTTGTACTCTTCTTAACGATTTATCTTGTATTCTTATTTCTACATTATTTGGTATTTTATCATTATAGTTTACGAACGTTATATAAACTGTTTTGTCAACGTTTAATGCCAGTTGATTGATTGCTAACCATTCATTCACTGCATACAAATGATTGTTCATTAAGTTTATAGCTTTTTCCCAATTTTCTGCCATACATAGTATGACGGTATCATCAGCATATGAGTTGATAAAACCGTCTGGCATTAAATCAAAAATATCATTAATATATATAATAAATAATAGTGGTCCTAGAATGGTGCCTTGTGGTACACCCGATTTTACAATTAGTGTGTCACTTCTAGTATTCTTGATTTTGACTATTTGTTTTCTATTATAAAGATAGCTTTTTATCAATTGCAGAGCAATGCCCCTTATGCCATATTTCTCTAGTTTTTCAATTAATATTGCGTGATCAACTGTGTCAAATGCTTTTGCAAGATCTAAGAAAGTTGCTATAATGGGTTTACTTTGATCTAGAGCTTTATATATAAATTCTGTTACCTTATCTAATGCCTGTGTCGTACCTATTCCTTTTCTAAATCCAAATTGCCTATTTGAGATAATTTTATATTTATCAAGAAAATTAAGCAATCTACTATGTAAAATTTTTTCAAAAATTTTTGCAAAGTTTGATATTAGTGAGATTGGTCTATAATTAGTAGCTTTTGTTGTTTCACCAGATTTGTAAATCGGTATAATTTCAGCACATTTAAAATGGTTTGGACATATTCCGGTTTTTATGCTTAGGTTAATTATATTAGTTAACGGCTCTCGTATGTAATTACACATTCTTTTAATTACGTAAGCATTTATATTATCTATACCCCCTGTTTTGTTTTTAAGATATGAGATTGTTTTGGTTACTTCCTCTACGTCTGTTGGTGCTAGGAAAATTGATTTGACATTATTCTTAATCTTATTTTTTTTGGATTTATTGTCTTTTTTAATAATATTTTTTGTAATGTTTGTACCAACGGAATTGAAAAATTCGTTAAAATGGTTGGCAATATCCGAGCTATTATTAATTATATTATTGCCTTCTATCAATTTATCTACTTCTTTTTCTTTTCGGTTTTGTATACCAATTTTGTCTTTTGTATACTTCCAGAGCTTTCTACTATCTGAACTTATACTTTCTACCTTACTTTTCTCATATTTAAATTTCGTATATTCAATTAGATTATGTAGTTTGTTAGCGTAATCAGTGTACTTTTTCTTTAGTACTAGATTATTTGGATCTTTTCTCCATATTTTAAATAGTTTCTCTTTAACGTTACATGATTTTATCAGTCCCTGGGTTATCCAAGTTGATCTCGCTTTACTTCTTGTATTGTTTTTTTTATTTTTAGTAGATTTTTGGATGTTAATCTTAACTTTTTCTAATAAGTTATTGAAATATACGTTAACGTCATCCGATTTAGTATTATTCCAATTTGTTTGTATGCATAACTTTTCTAATTTTTTATAATCAATGTAGCTGGTCATCTTATTCATATTTACATCTCTAGTTTTTATCTCATTATTAATTTGTACGAATAAAGGGTAGTGATCTGTAATATTGTACATAATCTTATGTGCTTGTACTTGTATATTTTTGGCTTTAATAAAAAAATTATCTATACAGGTTCCTCCCCCTATATCATTACTTCTAGTAATTGAACGAAAATATGGTAAATACTCATTTTCTAGATAATTGTTTAGATATTCTATATCCTCTTTTCCTGAACTTAATATATCGATATTAAAATCTCCAATAATAAAATGATTTTGTACTTTCTTATTCTCTAATATATATATATTTAATTTTTCAATAAACATTCGCTTTTGCACATCATGAGATCTATATAATGCACTAATTTTTATTAAACTATTATCACTTTGTTTTAAAACTATACTGACAATGTTTAGTACACTATCAGGTTCTATACAAACCTCATATTGTAGACCTTTTTTTTATGTATATCACAACACCATCATTTTGATTGATTTTACCATAGTTATAGTGCATGTCAAAACCATCCAAGCTTAAATCAGAAGGGCACTTTAGTTGCCACGTTTCAGTACATATTATTATATTTGGCTTAATTAATAAGCTTTGTACCAGAATCATTAATTTATTTACATTGCAATTCAAACTTCTAATATTGACATGCATTATATTTAGACTATTATTATTAACAACATTATTATTAAAGTTTTCTATAGTATCATGTATGAATTCCGCTTTGAATTCATAACTAGAATCACTCCTTGTAATTATGTCTTGTGTTTGTTGTGCCGAAGGTTTTTGAACTCCCGCGTCTTCTTGATTCGTATCTTCCATCTTCTTATGTTTTACTGTTCGTCGATAATGTAGTTAACTTTACTTTGATTAATCTTGTAAGTTAGATATTAAACTTTGTGCTTCAGCTGTTAAGTCTTGTGTGTTAGATGTTGCTGTAGATTTTTCCTGTGTGTTAGTTGCTGTTATAACAATGTGATTTTGAATATTAATTGAGCCATTGTATCCTAAAAATTTAGGTACTACTGGCTCTATTGGATATTCTGTTTTTCTTGTTATTTTTTTTATAAGATTTTTTAGGTATACACATTTTTCTGTATCTGTAACTATATGATTAGTGTCTCTTTGTGTGTTGTACTTTGTGTTAAAAAACGTGCAATTGGAACATTTTATTTGATTTACTGGTCTGCAATCTTTTGTTGCATGTTTTCCTGCACATCTTAAGCATGCTAGTTCATTCCTACACTTTTTTGCACTATGCCCTATCCTACCACATTTGGAACAAGGGTTTATGTTGAGATCATCTAATACTCTACAGCACTGATGACCTATGAAAATTTTACTATTGTTTTTCCTAATAACAGAATAAGTGTCTGGAGTAGCTTCCAATATTGCACCAAAAGTCTTACTGTTATTGTTTTTATATACATGTATCACTGTACAGAAATGATCACTGTTTGGAAAGTTCCTTTCATTAATGTCTGCTTCCATTTCTTCTATATTTAGTTCACTTTCAATTCCAATGATTTTTAATCTTGGGTTTTTCAAATCTTCTTGTTCTATTGTATATTCATTACCTATTTTTTCCACCAATTTTTCTTGCACTTTTTCTGCATTACCTTTATCAGTACATTTGATAGTCATAGTACCATCCTCATTTTCCTGAATTCTTCTAATTGGTAAGATTATTTCATTTTGTAATTTATTCAGAACAACTTTTTGTAACTTCTTTTTTCCTTTGTGATTTTTGGCAGTGACTATTATGTTAGGAACTCGCTCTTTATACTTTTGGTTTGATTTGGTGACATCCGCAAAAGTTGCAGACTTTATTTTTTCGTTGTTTTTTTCTTTTAATTGTTCTTTAACACATTCGTATGCTTCTTTTAAGATGGTGTTTTTGTCTTGCATTTCGTTTACAAGTTTTCTCAACAGGATAATTTCAGCTTGTAGATTTGTAAATTCATCTTCCTCATGTCCACATATAGTAAGATTGTTTCTTTCAATATTTTTTTCTGCTACTGTTATAGAAACATTTTTTAATATTTCACTCTGTGCTCTTTCTTTTTCATGCAATTTAATAGAAGCGATTATATTTTTTGCCGTAATACTTAATTTTCCGTCACTATCACTGTCTTTGTAGGTTAGGTCCAACTTATCATGATTTGGGCAAACAACTAATACTTTTCCTAAATGGTATACTCCTTTTTTTCTTTTGAAGTCAGATTTGTGATATACGTTTTCACATATAACACACACAACAACTCCAACTTTAGCGTTTGGGTGACAATTAAAGACTATGTCATCGTCTTCGGACGAAGGAGACCCTTCCTCCGCCATTACTTGACGACTTCTATGCCATTTAAACATTTAATTCTGATGTTAAAACAGTTCAAGAGCCATAAAATAAAAATTGTTTTCGATATATCTTTATCGATATGTACTTACAGGTGGTCGACTACTAGAATTTTTTTAATTTTTGCCGAATTTTAGTTGTCGGCCGGGTTTGATCGGTAACCCATATCCAAAGGCACTTTTAATTGTAATGATAATTACGATTAATTAATATTTAATTTGATTAATTTCATATTTATTCGATCTTTTATAGCTAAACTTAAATTATAGAACTATTAAAAAGAATAAACAATGTTTTTAAAGCGAGATGTATCGCCTTAAATTGTCCTGGTCGACTAATAGCGATTAAGCGACCAAGTACTAGATTCTAGTGGCCGACTACTAACGTTTACGTCATATTTTATTAAAACACATAATATAATTATCCTGTAAATATTTTAAGCAAGAATAAACATTTTATCAAAAACTAGAATACATTTAAAGTGTAACAGAACCGGTAATTTATAAACAAATATGTTTCTGAATATTTGTAATAGCTTGAATACAAGTTTTTACTTAGATGGCCGACTACTGGGGTCACTACCCTATGTATAAACATACATAACTATATAAAATTATACTTAATTATATATAAAATAATTTACAATGATATCTCATTATGTATGATTATATAGTTATATGTCAGATTTGTCTCTATACAATTATATGTAAGATATCTGTCATCATGTAAAATATATATTTTTTTAATTTTTTAAACTTTATACTTAAAGAATGTCGTATTCCATTGAATACTAAATAATTTGGTGACTTAATACCGAGCTTATTACACTCGTTTTAGACTCGTGTTTTACTGTTATCTTTTTTGAACAAACTGTAAATACTAGTAAAGAAAAAATTTCAATTGCACGAATTCTTAACTATTAAGAATCCTTTCTCTTAGTGCTGCCTGTTTGTATTTAGTCTAGAAGTTCCACCAGCTTGTGCTGTTGCGCATTTGTAATTATTCTACAGTAATACCGTGCGTTAGCCCCGAACGGCTCTGTAGTTTTTTGAGAATCTACATGTATTGATTTGTATTATTGTTTCGTAGCGATTACGTTGGCCGTTATAAATTTATATCATCTATTTTCTGTTTTGTAAACTTGATTATATTATTGAGAAATGGCCTTAAGGTTAGTAAAATTTGATTATTAAAATACAAATTTGCAGCGAATTTTACAATCATGCGATTTTGTATGTAACTATAGCATTCTTCGATGTAAATTTGCCCGCAATATTTGTATATCGCAAGTGAAATTTAAAGTTGATTATTACTAAAAATTACATTAAAGACCAATTTCATTTCATTTTTAATTTTTAAAAAATATCTCTAGTCGTTGTTTATTTTTAATGAGACAATACCCCAGAAATATCTTTAATCAAAATGTTCTTAATACTGTCTCTTTAATAGTAGTAAAATTATGTATAACTACAGTTAAATAATTCTTCAAAAAATAAATAATTGGTTTAGCTTTGTGTAATAATCTAAAAATAGAATTCGCGTTTTTAGTGATATAAATACATCTTAAATTCTTTAAAATTAAGGTTATCTTTAATGAAATCTAACTGATATATTACTTACTGCCTTGCGAGCATTAGCGCTAGTCGCAATAACGACAAGGAGCAGCGCAATACTGCATATGATCAAAAATTTGCGCGAGAACATTGTGTGTATCTATGTAAAGGAACTTAGCCCGATTTTCTTCTTCGCTTCGTGCTGCGAAAACGAAAGGTCAAGACTCTACTGCTCTTCGTCGATCAAAAACTGGAACTTTATAGTCGCAAAACTTCCGGTCTTGTTCTTCGATTCCTTTTATTTGTGGTGCACAATTATTCGTTTGCGTCTGCATTTAAATGTAGGAAGAGGAAAGGCCCACAGTTATCCGTTCGGCGAATTGCTTCGTCGCTTCTGGCTCTTCGAGCAGGAGCTTCCATGTGAAATGAATAATGCTTTGACGCATGAAGTGATGAGTTCGCAAATGAATCTGGCTCATTTAATCTTTATTAACAATATTTTTTGAAAACTGAATTTGTAATTTTTGTTAAGTACATGGAAACTAATTTTTATAATGTATTGAAAACATTTCAGATAATTAGTATAAGCTTACTTAATAAAATTAAAAACTGTAGTTGTTTAAAATATTATAAAATTGCCTGAATTTTTTCAATTTTTTATACCACACATATGTTGAAGATATTTTAATTAGAAGTTTACCCGTTATACACGAGCTCTTATGGGGCTCGAGTCATAAAAACAGATTGACATAGGGTGCGATGTGTGTAAAATTCCAGATACAATAATGAAAAACTACAAACTTATTAAATTTCAACCCGTGTTACCGTATTTAATGCGGAGAATTCAACGATAACGTAAACAAAAACTGAAGCTTGTTGGCTGCGCGAGGTGGTGTGCGGGTAGCGAAGCGGCGCGCAGAATAACGGGAAGTCCCTCTCACTCCCTAAAATAAATAAACACAATACATTATAGTGTAATAATCGAAGGACGTTGATGGAGAAAAAGAGAAAACCAATGCACGTGTTCCTTTGTAATAAATTATGGTTTTAATGTTTGCAGAAATGTGCGTGCATATCTTAGCTGGAAACAGCGCTAACGGAGACGTATTGCGGTTCATGCACAAAAGAATCGTCCACATTTTAATTGTCCACAATTTAGCATTGGTTAAATTATATATATATATTTAACATACTTAAAATATCCATCTACCCTGGTAGAAAATTATCTAGTTTTATCGAGGCCCTCGATTATTTCCTTGGCAAACTAGATAGATCTACATAGTTCTAGATTAATTTTCTACCAGGGTAAATGATGCTTTTTTTCGAATCTTAATATTGCATATATAGCTCAATTTTATTAAAAAAAATAAAAAAAAATTTCTCGGCTTGCAGATATTGTACACTAATATTTAGGGGCTTCAAATTTACACAAAAATAGTAGCTTTTCGAATATCTATGCATAATTTAAATTAAAATATTATTTGTGATACTGTGCGCTTTTGTTTATGACGAGGAAACGACCCTCTCTTTGACGCCATTTTTAAATAGTTTAAACTTATGAAATCGTTTAGATTCAAGTTGTTTATTCTAATACAAGTTTTGCCACAATGGTTTTTTTAATTGCAAACTGGATTTTGCAACAATTAATGAATATTTTTTGATGAAATTTTTTACACATTATAAGTACTATCATAGCTTTACTATCCAGACTTTCAAAGTTCTATGATTATTATTTAAAGTAATTAAAAATGATTTTAAAAAATGCTTATTATCGTGGTTTTTGATTTTTTATAAATAAAGAAATTAATATATTTTAACTTTCGGGATCGCATTTAGTAGCTATTTGCAATGTCTATAAGCAGCTACTTTTTATTTTTAGATAGTATTAATACATTTTTCTCTAGAGTCAAAAGACTGTTCTTCGTAAACGTTTTCATTATTTAAAGAATGTTGCACCACATCTCTCGAAGCTCATTTATTTTTCCTACGTTTATGACACTTTCTTCTACCAGATTCCACTGCAACATAACCTCTTTACGCGATTCCCTAAAAAAAATTAATATGACTGGACTAATTGGGCAAGAGGGGAATAGCGCGTCTGCAGCCTGCGCGGTGAAGCATTCTTGGTCTTACTAGTTCTTAATGATATTTTGCAGACGCACAACTGTGATAAAAATATCAATAAATCTGTTCTTGCTGGAAGTTTTGGTTGGTTGCACACTTTACTTAAATAAATATTTTATTTTCTTCGAGATTTACACGAGAAATATGTAAATAATTTATTGTCAGTCAATACAATTCAAATATTCTTAACATTAAGTGTGCTAAGTGAGAGACAGAAGTCCTTAAAAGAAGAAGAATATATATGTCATATACAATAAAATCTTTAAAACCCCAACTTGATCATTTCATTTTGTGAAACCTTACGGAACATCAATAAATCTAACAACCCTTAAACTGAAAAAAATATCTTTTATACTTTGATAAAATATATTCAAATTCATCAAAAAATAGGCACCGTATGATATAGAATTGATTTTTACCAAAAAAATGATACAACCAATTATCATTATAATAAATTATAATTTATATTTTAAACACATATGTAAGTGACCAGTAATGACTGCAGGTATATACAATTTCACAAAACTATTTAAAAGAATTAAATATTAAAATTTTTTATTGGGTAAATATGGATTATTTTACATTTAGTAATACATATATTGTAAATTAATAAAAAATTATTATTTCAAATTTCTTATCGTCAACCAACAACGCAACGTCCTTTATTGGCTTCCAGGAATCCTCTCTGAAACACGATAAAAGTACGTTTATCACACTATTAATTAAGAAAATATATTCATCAGTAAGCAAGCAAATAGTAAATATACGCACTGCACAGTGTACGAAATCCTTGAGGTGTTTCCAATGCAGCTTGCAGTTGTTAGCAGCTTCTTCCAGGCAATGTTTCGCAGCCCATTTGAAGGCTTTCTTCAGTACTTTTACAGCGATTGACAATGCCTTGAACATAAAATATATTTTATAATTAGGTATTAGTATACAGATAAAATAACATTTTGCATATATAATTATGTTTAAATCAATATTGTTATTTACAGTACAAAAAATTTGTGTTATTCAGCATATTAGGTCAACGTTGAGCATCAGTTTTAAAATATGTGTTATTTTTTTTGCGAAATAGTACACTTCGATACGTGTGACCTAAGTAGTCCTTTACAGTACGACGTGTATTAGCTAAACGCCGTGCTATGAAGGACGACTTTTGACACGAGTATCGTATACTATTTTATAGCACTGCTTGCCTAAATCTGCTGTGACGCCTAGCCGTGCCTTAACCAGTCCAGTATGGCACCGTGAGATAAGGATTAGAGATGAAGATAAGGACGGTGCAATAATGGACTACTTACGTCACAGATAGGTGTGACTTCAGTGCGGATTTAGGCCACACAGTGTTATAAAAATTATAATATTACTTTAAATTATAACTCTGTAGGATGACTTAGTATTTATTTATTTAATAAAATCATGCATATTTTTCAAAATATAATGATTTTAAAAATGGGAAGCTTTATTTAGACTCACGTGCGTAACGGAGTTGCGGCCAACAAAGGTTAAACAGCTGTACTATAGAGTCGGAGTAATTTTAATTGTATAATACATATTTTTTGCTACTGGGGCTCATTTTTTCATTTCTTAAGGTGGGTCTACACTGATTTTATCAAAATCGTTAAACATCCGGAATTTTATTTCAAAATTTTAATATGTTCGTAGTAACCAAGAAAGAGCAATATATACCAATTTTGAGCAATTTTCACTTTCCTAACCCCAATTCATTCAACAAAATGCATATTTTGTAGTCAAAATAAAAGTTAATTCAAAAAGTTCCTTGCAAATTCTCACTAACTTTAGAACCCGTAACAATCAAAAGTTAGTATTTTTTATTATAATTTTCTATCATAAATAGCTTGAAAATAATATACCTCCATTTTAAAGAAATATATGATAAAATATACCATGTTTTTGTATACATATTTAATCGGAAAAAATTTGTATGTACGCAATTCTTGAAAAAAAATATTAACTTCTTTAAAAAGTCTTTATAGGAATATTTTCTGCCAGTTACAGCTACATTCATCGACTTTAAATGCGCGAGCAACTTTTTGAATTTAGAAAAATAAGTTTCGAGAAAAACGCATTTAAATATTCAGTTCTACATAAGAGGCAACATTAATTATTTTCTTTGATGGTTATAACTTTGTTGATTATGAATAATTTATTTATTTATGTTTTATTTATTTAATTATATTTATAATTAATTAATGAATAATTTTTTTATTCTATCAGGTCCCAAAATGTTCTTTTTTTTCTAGTTTTTGTTCACAAATCAGTGTATACCCATCTTAATGTTGATTCTGAATTAAAATTAAATTTTAAGATTCATTGACTCGTTTTTTTTTCTCGCATTTGAAAGAGAATAAGATTATCTATCTTTCACGGCACAAAATTTTTTATAAGATATTTTCCTGCTTTTGTTATACGTGAAAACATTTTTGTTTTTAAACGGCGATATTTTGGAAACGATATATATGATGGAAAATCTTTATAAATAAATTAAGACGGAAAAGGTTTCCATTATCTCTTAATAGTCTTGGCTGAAGTCTTTGACTAGAATATGAAATTTTTTATCTTTCAAGATATTTGAGGTTATATTTTTTTAATAATTTTTTATTTAACGACTGCAGGCGAAACAAAGGAAAGATAACTAAGATAACTTATAAGAAGAAAGAATTTCATATTGGAAAAATTTATTTATTTTGAGGAAGCGATTTATCATTATTAACGTTTTAGTAAAATAAAATTTCCCTTTTTATTTAATTATAGAATAAACCGTTTGCTATAAAATATAAAACATAAAATATAATAACTATAAAAATTTTTATAGTTGTACTTGATATATTCTCCATTGCACTTCAATACGATAACTACACTTAACTCATTTCTTCCCAAGCGGCCATTTTATAGTCGATTGGTTTTTTGCCTAAAAACCGCCATTTTGAAATTTGAAAAGTGCTATTGGTTATTATTATTTTTTTTTTCGACAATTTTTTAGGCAAAAAACCAATCGACTATAAAATGGCAGCTTGGGAAGAAATGGGTTAAGATGATACTAAATCCACCTGTTAACGATAATTATGAGGACTCATTTTTTTTATTTAATATTCAATTTTGCGTTAATATATCTCTGCAACGTTGTTGTTCCAATAAAAAATAACAAACTTAATTCAGAGAGATATTTTTAAAATTTCTAAATTTTACCTAATCTAAATTTTAATTTGACCATGAATAAAAGCCAGCTGCTGCATACTCATAGAGCGTTCTTCGACTGATTCCTGCAGTTCCTGTTGCACTAGCTCCGAATCTTTCGTCGCACCGAGGCTAGTAATGATAACGGCAACGAACAGCGCAAGGCCGCAGATAGTCAAAAAGTAGCGTGAGAATATTTCTGCGCGATTTTATATAAAGTCGTTTGCTTGATCGTATAATTTGTACTTCGAAAACAAAAGTTTAATTCTGCTCTTCATCGGGCAAACTCTCGCATTAATAGTCTAAAGATGCGCTTGCTTTCGTACTTTGATTATGATTTCTTTTTTGGTGTGTAATTATAAGATTGCGTTTGCTATTATCGTGAATCCTATCGATAGTATGTTATACCCGATAAAACAGGGGGCACGAAAGACTCATGCTTATCCGTTAAGAAAATCGCAATCACCGGATTCTTCGAGCAACAGTTTCTTTGTATTATGAATGAAATATAAAAAATACTTTAATTAATGAAATGAGAAAGATTTTTTGGGTTTGTAACAAAAGAGTGTTTATATACACTCGCATGCGCGCAAACGGGATGCGAAATACGCGAAATTTTGCCCTCTGAAACCAAAACTTCGCCCACTTTTCGTCTATGAATCTATCCATTTCACCAAAAACAACTATTTTAGCAAATCGAAATTAATTTTGTAGCACTTCTTACTAAAAAATATATAAAATATACGTAAATATTCACCTTTCAAGGCTATTCTGAAGGCTGAAATCATGAAATAATTTTTACATTAATTTATTTAATACATATTTCTATTATAAGGTTCAATAAATCGATTAATTAGGACCTCTCTTTGACAAAACATTCTGCTAAAGTAGCAGTTAGCACCGATTTTCTCGGTATAGTGGTAACAAACAGGTCATCTCTTGTGTCCTGCTCGTCGCTTTCATGGCACTGATGCTTCACTAGTCCTGTGCATAAGTTATATTACATTTCCTATCCGGGCCTTAGCTGCTTCCGATTCTTCGGCTACGCCATGATCGCTTACTTATTGTCCTTCTTGTAAATAGCTACTAACGTTTCCTTATCCTACCATCTACAATGATAGGAGTATTATTTATGTATTTTATGGTTTTCATGATGCCCTTCTCTTGGTGTTTGAGTAATATCACCCTGAAATTATCTAGGTGCTTACGTTGTGCAAGAGTGAGATCCGCTTTGATGTAACTTTCACCAGCAAGATTACTTTTGTTGCGAAGTAAGGCTAATGCATCGGCAGTAGTGGGTAGTGTGACTACTAGTGGACGAGTCTTGTCTGTAGTTGTTTTACCAATTCTTCTAGAGCGAGTAAGATTACTATCAAATGTTCCTCACTTATTTTACTGTTTTTGTCAACGACTTCTGGAAAGTTGAAGGGTCCAATATTTTTTGCTCTAGACTGTCTCTCAAGGATCTCACTAGAGACTTTTTCAAATAGAGGGCTATCTGAGTCTTCTTGCAGTGTATTCAATGAGTTGTTAGAATCTAAGTTGAGATTGGTGGATATTCGAGATAATAATGACTGTGTAGTTAATGATACTACTAATCGACTGTTGTATATCAAATATTATCAATAAAGTTTTGGTTTTGAAAAAACGGATAAACCAGTAGAAACGTCGTCAGAATTAAATTACTTTCTGGGTGTAAGATGCATATGATCCAAAATAATGTTTCATTATTATCGCGTTGACGCTGCCTTTAACATCTTGTTCAGCATTGACGTTGATTGCAACAGAGAAAAGTGCGATCACGTAAAACGATAAAAAGTAAGAAAAAGCATTTTAAAGATTTGGTAGTTAAAATTGCTGTGTAATATCGACAACTGAAATGCGAAGGTTTGTTTCGTAAACACGCTGTTAATATTGTCATATTAATTTATTTATTATCTTTTCGTTAAACGATAATAACTTATTTGCGAGTATCTTTAATGACTCTTTAGTACATAACTGTTTAGTTGCAAGCAGGAAAAATTACTCAGAAGTTAAGTAATCATTATACAATGTTTTGAATAAGGAAAGTCGCTATGTAAATACTAAATTTCGGGGTCATTTATCATGGAATTTTATTCTAAAACTGTTAGTCATACACTCACCATTTTTTAAGTCAACAGCTCATTTATAGCTCATATTATCTCTAATCACCACGTTTATTACTGACTGTTTCTTTTGTAGTATAATAGAAATTTATTGTAACAAAAAAGTTTGCTAAATTATATTGTAACACCCTCCAAACTCCCAGAATACTCAGTCATATGCATGCTTTGTGACAATGATTTTTTCAAAAATCAAAATTTTTATGAATTTTGATGTTTTTGAGGTCGCTGAATCAAAATATGTAGGTTTTGTAAAATGACTATGACTCGCTGTGTGTGTGCGTGCGTGCGTGCGTGCGTGCGTGTGTGTCTGCGTGACAGGGATCTTAAATTTGGCATCCGTTACTATGAAAATACATTTATTTTATATGGCATAAGTTGCCACATTTGAGACCCCTTGCTGCGTGAGTACATGCGTGCGTGCGTGTGTGTGTGTGCGTATGTGCATGTGTGTGTGTGTGTGTATGCGCGTATGATCAAATTTTGTGGTCTCCATAACTTTTGAAGGCTACCGTATTTCGGGCTGAAATTTTGCAAGTATATTAGATTAATACCCAACATAGAACTGATAGATTTAGATTTTGGAACTAAATGGTCGAAACTTACTGCTTATTTTAAAGAAGGCGTAATTTCCTTACAATTAATATATATAACAATTCTTTTAATTTATTTTTGTGAACGAAACACGGTTTTAAATTTTTAATATGCATCTTACATGATCACATTTTGTGGTTACCATAACTTTTGAATGCAATTGTATATTTTATTGAAATTTTGTAGGCTTATCAGAAATAACTCAGCATAGAACTGATACACTTCTGAGCCAACAATGCACTATTTTAATTTACATTAAGAGCGTAGCATTGACCATAACATTCTCTGTAACATTGTCGATTATTCCTAAAATCACTTTTATCAATGTATAAATTCAATAAAGGATTCTGCATTAACCCTTTAACGCCCAACTTGACCATTTTTCGACAATATTTTCAGTGGTGTGTAGCACTAACTTAAAATGGTTCAAAAATTTCTTGAGATACCATTTCTAACGTAAAATTTTATGTACTTTCAGAATCCGGTATCAGAATTGTCGAAAAATTTAACAATAAAAAGTTATAAATAATTTTTTGCAAAAAAAGTAAATTTAAAAAAAAAAAAATTCGTTGAACCCAAATTTCCAAATGGAAAGAGGGTTCGCTCGTACGTCTAACACATATATATTTGGTCAATGATATGTATACTTTATTGTAAAACAGTTGCAATATCGAAATTAAAAATGGCTGCCATCCAAACAATCCCTTTTCCACCAAACTTATCTAAAAAGGTTCGTGATTTTTTTTTCGATCAGGATCGACTTTACGAAAAAAAGCTATAGAATAAAAAGTTCCTATAATTGATCAAAGAACACGTGTGAATTTTTTCAGAATTTTCGGAGCGACTTTTGGATTTTTGGATATGGCTATTTTTTGAAAAATCAAAAAATGGCTCCGAAAATTCTGAAAAAATTCACACGTATTCTTTGATCAATTCTAAGCACTTTTTTTGCTCTATAACTTTTTTTCGTAGAGTTCGTCTTCATTGAATTAAAAATTGTTGAACGTTCTTAGCCGCTGCTGAATGTAACGTTGCCCGGGTTTCACCACAATCAACATTTATTTATTGTTTTCTCTAATCAAAGAACATTATTCTTCGTTTTTTTATTTTACCTCGAAAAACAACTATATCAAGAAATTCATAAAAAAATATATGCCCTATTTCTGATTACATTTGTAGTTTTTTGAATTTTACGTTCGTAATAGTTCATAAGTATAAACTAAAAATACATACTAACGCGTAAATTATTTATCCTTTCTTATACCTATTTTATAAATTACTTTGTAAATTACTTATACCTATTTTATATTATACACACTCACGCTTCTTTCATACATATATCAGCTAACGACCTCAAAATGTCGAGGAATCGAGGAAGTCGATATGAAATTTCTGAAAAAGAAAGTTCCAATGAATATGTATTTATTCCTAGTGAGGATTCAGGAGACTCTGATAATGATGGGTCAAATGATGAAGATGAACTTCATGAAAACGTCACGAATAACTCGTCTGTTCCATTTCCTTCTGTTTCTTACACTAAAGTATTTGATGATTATGATAATACTCAAAAAAAATTAGAAGAAGCTGATGAGTATGTTTGGAAAAAAGGAGAGAAGGTGTACAATCATTCTCCTGAGAATAAGATTTTTTTATTTGAACGAGACAGAAAAAAAATTTTCAATTGTTCTCCAGTAGAGATTTTTGAGTTCTTTTTCTCTCTAGAATTAAAAAATTACATTATAGACGCTACGAAAGAGAATGGGTATGAGTTATCTCTAACGGATTTGAATACTTTTCTAGGTGTTATAATTTTCTCAACCTATAATAAAAGACCATCTCAACGAGATTATTGGTCAACAGATCCATTTTTAAAAAGTGAAATAGTTTGCAACTCCATAAGTAGAAATAAATTTGAACAAATAAAAATTTTTTTGAAATGTTCGCAGTTGAAGGATAAAAATTATTTGGACAAAGTTTGGCGTGTTCGAGCTATTACTGATATATTCAACACGAACATAAAGAAATTCGGCTATTTTTGCACAGCATTTTCGATCGATGAAATGATGGTTAAATATTTTGGTAGATGTACTCTAAAACAATTTATAAGGGGAAAGCCAACTCGATTTGGTATCAAGCTTTGGGCTCTATGTAGCAGTTTTGGTTACCTTTTTCATTTTGACATTTACTGCGGTAAAAAGGAAACAAATGATAGATTAGCAAATTGTGCTTTAGGTAGCAGAGTAGTTATTCGAATGCTGGAAAATATGTTGAAATCTTTATCTCCGCGTAAATTGGGACTGAATCATATTTATTTCGACAATCTTTTTACTAGTCCAGATTTACTGGTTCATCTAAAGAAAATTGGTCTTCAAGCTACAGGGACAGTTAGAAAAAATCGGGTGAAAGTAAAAAATATCTTGAACAAAAAAGCTCCTAAAGGGACTTTTGCTGTACAACATGACCAGACTAGTGGGCTGAATTTTATTACTGTGCAAGATTCGAAGCCTGTTTCAATTCTGTCCACTGCAGCAGGTATCAAGCCCCTTGGTGTTGTAAAAAGATACAGTAGCACTGATCAACAGAAGGTGGAAATACCATTTCCGAATGCTTTTAAAATTTATAACCAATTTATGGGCGGAGTAGACATCCACGATCAGTACTGTAATAAAGTGTTACCAAATATCCGATCCAAAAAATGGACGTGGAGTATTTTGATGCGAATAATTCAAGCATCTATTACAAATGCACTTATTCTGAGGAATACTGTTCGACAAAATGAAAAATGCGGGATAAAAGAATTTGCTATAGAAATAAGCAAGCATTATCTACAAACAGTTTTATTGACGAAGCATGAGCTTGCAAAAGGAACTAAACGCTCGTATTGCTCGGAATGTAAAGTAAGAAGTTCTAAATGTTGTGAGAAATGCAATAATGAATATTTTTGTGAACCATGCTTCAAAAAAAAGCACTATTAGTAGTTATCTTCTTTGAGTATTTACTACAAATCAAAAAATTCAGAGTCAAAAATCATTAAAAAAACAAAAAAAAAACAAAAAAAAAAACAAAACAAAACAACAAAAAAAAACGATAACATGGGTTTTTAATGAACGTTCACCTCCACGTGGTGAAACCCGGGCAACGTTACATTCAGCAGCGGCTAAGAACGTTCAACAATTTTTAATTCAATGAAGACGAACTCTACGAAAAAAGTTATAGAACAAAAAAAGTGCTTAGAATTGATCAAAGAATACGTGTGAATTTTTTCAGAATTTTCGGAGCCATTTTTTGATTTTTCAAAAAATAGCCATATCCAAAAATCCAAAAGTCGCTCCGAAAATTCTGAAAAAATTCACACGTGTTCTTTGATCAATTATAGGAACTTTTTATTCTATAACTTTTTTTCGTAAAGTCGATCCTGATCGAAAAAAAAATCACGAACCTTTTTAGATAAGTTTGGTGGAAAAGGGATTGTTTGGATGGCAGCCATTTTTAATTTCGATATTGCAACTGTTTTACAATAAAGTATACATATCATTGACCAAATATATATGTGTTAGACGTACGAGCGAACCCTCTTTCCATTTGGAAATTTGGGTTCAACGAATTTTTTTTTTTTTAAATTTACTTTTTTTGCAAAAAATTGTTTATAACTTTTTATTGTTAAATTTTTCGACAATTCTGATAGCGGATTCTGAAAGTACATAAAATTTTACGTTAGAAATGGTATCTCAAGAAATTTTTGAACCATTTTAAGTTAGTGCTACACACCACTGAAAATATTGTCGAAAAATGGTCAAGTTGGGCGTTAAAGGGTTAAATGTTTTTGAGAAAGCCTTGTGTTAAATCATTTAGCATCGGTATGATTTTATTACGTAATAATATAAAAACTATACAGGTGCCATTTATTATAATATCTTTCTGTTGGTTTTTCAGTCTTGATTACTTTGTACCTCACATTATATTATTACTTCGAATCTTTTGCGTTTATTTTCATTATTCCATTCACTATAAATAATCATGTGTCTTCAAGTTATAAATTATTTCATTCATGAATATATAGGACCTGACAATGATGCTCGGACAGGGACTTGATTATTGAAAAATTGGAAAAATTAATAATATATATTTGACTTCCTTTGTATACAACTTTGTTAGTGAATAAAAATTAGACACACAACATAGAGATTACAAAATTCGATGTATTAATCAAACTAATTTAACAGCAATCTTAAGAGGAGGCCGTATCCACTGTCCCTGTTTAATTACATTTTTGCTATTTATTCAAATAGTAGTTTGTTAATTGAAGAACTAAGAGTCGTCCTCAATTTTTCGTAAAATAAGGAATATTTTGAGACTTCAAAAAATATTTATCATTATTTCCTTTCCGAGAATACTTCGAAACGCTAAAATTGAGGTTCGGTTTTGCGCTTCGAACTATTCTTGGAAAATAAATAATTAGGTACTGTTTTAGGTCTCAAAATATTCTTTATTTTAATAAGAGATGGGGACGACTCTTAGTTTTTCAATTAATTAACTACTATTTGAGTCATTAGCAAAAATGTGATTAGACAAGGACAATAGATACGGCTTCCTCTTAAGATATGAATAATAATGATAAAATAATAACAAAGAATAGCAGCAGGTGTCAGACTTAAAATAAAACCAATATTTAAGAGTTTGCTCGGCAACGCTAACGTTCGCACGACCAGTAACACATACAAATCATTATCATTATACCTGCGTGCACGCGTCGATGTAGAGAGGGTAATCTGCACTACTACATATAGCTCGTGTAAGAAACAAAACAAACAGATAGCGTGAACCAGGAGTACTCATCTAATGTGTCTCTTCTTACTTGGAAACCAGGTAATCGGTTATTTAAATATTTAGTCAGACTGATTTAAATTTTACGTACACATGTAGCTTAGTTTTTTTTTTGTTTTAGCTTTTGAGAAAAGGCAAACATAAAATATTGGCCTGGAAAATAAATGTCGGGAATTATGAATTGTTTACTTTTATTATTTATTTATTTTAAGACGTTTTGCAATTGTGTACGAAATTCGTTACCGAACCACTTCTAATGAGTTAATTAAATAACCGATCCTACTCTTCGAAAGTTTATCGGTAAAGCTATAATTTATATACATATTCTATGCAATAACCACTTTTATAAAATTATCAAAATATAATTTTTTTTAGTTTTCACTTTTGTAATTTTTTAGGAGAAATTACGGGAGGAGATCCAACGGAAACCAAACAGGGTTGATTATGCATACAATTTATGGGGATTCGCTCAGAATTTATAAAAATCTGTTAGAAGAAGCTAGAGAGTTCGTCTTTGAGTCAGGAGGCCACTTTGATTGGGACATTCGTTATCCAGCGAATTCGCAAGTAATAAAGCTCCAATCAATGTTAACTACTGGGCTTAAAAAACAACGATCCCGATTGGGAAAAATTAAACGAAAACATATAAGTAGATATAAATAAGAAAGCATAAAAAAAAACGAGGATTAACTTCAATAAACCCGAATCAACGCAATGCTTACCAGCAAGTGTAGAGGTAGGTTTTAATAAAATTCACTACAAGGGCCTGAAAATCAGACAAATTATAATAAATCCAATCAATACAAAACCTTTAAAAAATATCCAAATCAAAATCAAAATGTGAATAATTTGGAACAAAAAGAAGAACAGTTTAAACCATAATCAAGGGAAACAAACGTATATTGACTTTAATTTAACTGCAAACGAGTGAGAAGAATTTTCTGTCTTGCTGGAAAATAATTAGTAGTTGCATCATGCGTCTCAGAGTTAAAGCAAAACGCAACTTTAAAGATGTTTAATTTAGAAAGACCCACGGGAATTTTAATTGGAAAATTCAGACCGTGGCCGAGGAAGGAAAAGAAGAAATATAGATGTACAAGCTCTTCTTGACACAGTCAATTGGTTGACATGCAACTACGAAGCTTTATAAGACGTAAACATGCAAATGATGCGCTTGCAATCAGAGTCTTTTTCCTTTTGTGCAAATATTCGTAATAGCATAATCTGTGCTAAATCAATGTTACATATTACTTTGTATTTCATTTTGTGAACTTTTGGTGCTACCCATGTTTGCAATATTTTGCAATAACAAGACGAAATTGAACTAAAAAACCTTGAAAAACAACTGAACGTGACACGCACGTTTTACTTCGCCCGATTTATCACAGTAGATTTGAGTAAAGCAAATCTAAAGCAATAATTGTCTTGTTTTTATATATTCGGATATTACGACAAACTGAGATATTACGCCGCATATCCTGTGCCGCGTAAAGTCACAAAATTATAATAGGCAATTTGATGACAGATAGTGATAACGCTAAGTTTATTCGCAAACTTGCATCTGAGCTGTTACTACAGGTCACTCACCACACCGACACACGGCATGTAGGGATTCAAATAATTGTTAAAAAAATATTATTTAAAAATAAGAATTAATTTTATTTCCGACTCAACTGTAATGGCCACTTTATTGACCTGAAAAGCGGGACAAAAGTAGCATATGATTCCCGAAAATGCATTTGTTCTATTTCCTGCAAATGCTTTCTCTCTTATTTCTTCAATTTTGATATATTTCTTTATATTTCCGTGGGCTCACTCTTCATATCAATAAAGCAGCCACATAAAGTCGACTTTATTCCCTTGTTGCACAATGTATTATTTATTTTAATAAATTAACAATGCCTACATTTTTAAGTAAATTATTATATTTCTTTAGAATTCTATTTTTTGGAAAGTGTAATTTAGACAATATTTTTTAATTACTATAAGAAATTACTCTGCATAATTTCAAAATCATTC
Source organism: Gastracanthus pulcherrimus (assembly GCA_949152435.1). NCBI lineage: Eukaryota > Metazoa > Arthropoda > Insecta > Hymenoptera > Pteromalidae > Gastracanthus > Gastracanthus pulcherrimus. Next base: position 23,302,473 of record OX424572.1, on the reverse strand, counting down.
GATAAACTTTAATCCGTATGAAATATCATGAACATTGAAAAAGAGTTTCCAAGTTTACAACGCCCAAAACCGTATAGTTGTGACCTGCGTTGGGGCTAGTAAATCATGGTTTATACTTCATTTTCTTAAACGCTGAATTAAAATATTAATAATTTTACTTTTCATGTATACTCAGTACCGTGTGATCAATTATTTAAGAGCAATTATTTCAGCTTAGAGAGTAAAAAATTAGGCGGGCAATCGAACAAAATAGATTTTAAGACGTTACTACTACTAATGCACGATTCACGTTAAAGGGTTAAGTCTATACATTTATAGTTATTAACTTGAAACTTTTATCGTAATAGTTCAACGTAACTACACTTAAAGAATATTTAAAATAAATTATAGATTTTTTTAAATTTTAGTATAGGTCGAGTTTAAGTTAAACCTAAGATAGTCAAAAAGTAGCATGAGAAAATATTTGCGCGGATTTTATATAAAAAATTTATTGGGTTTCGAAAATCAAAGTTTACTTTTGCTCTTTATCGATTGAACCATTGCATTTATAGTCTAAAAATACGTCTTATTTCGTAGTTCGATTATGATGACTTTTCTGGTACCCGATTATACGAATGCACTTGCAATTATCGCGAATCCTATCAATATTAGCTTTAAGATTTACCATTATGCGAATTGTTTGTACCTGCTTGATAACTATGTTACCTACTGTATTAATATTTTTATCTTGCACAAAATGAATGATATATTTTCCTATCTACATTACGTTCATAATTAAACCAGGAGCAAGAAAGGTTCATGGTTATCTGTTTGGAGAATTGCTTAGTAATCTTGGAATCTCCTAGCAGAAAATGAGAAAAGGAGATTTTAGATCAATATCAGATTCGTTTTTTAACAGTGACTTTACAACTAACGTATCAGCTTGAGAAGTGAGTATAATTTTACAATGAAGATATAAATCGATTCAGTTTGTCAGAATTGCTTATCGAAGTTTTGCGCTTTTTTTATTAATTATTGCTTCAATAAAAAAATGTGTGTATCTCGAGTGGCACGAGAGATGTGAATGCATTTGGTAAATATATGTAGTGCTATAATATGAGTTAGTTAAGGGCACTAAACCACCTAAATTATCGGAAAAATCGAATTTTTTTATTGCTTTCTTCAACAAGCAGTATATTGAAATGAACCTAAATATAAATTACCAATAACCATAAAATTCATTTTCATGTTCAAAATGACATATTGTACATTATGTAACAATGGATTAAAATTGAAGAATATGCACGAGGGTATGGGGTTACTGCCCAGGCGAAGCGAGGCTCATGTGTGGCTTCACGAGGCTACTCTTTGGCTCATTCAATCGATTAATTCTAATTACACAAGAAGCTGTTGATTTCTCATTCGCTTATTTAGAAAAGGAAAACACATAGTATCGGTTAATAGGAGGATGCAGTACTATTTCACATCACTTTATAAGGGAAAGGATATTATAGATGCAAAGTAAAACCATTCAAACAAACCATTTATTAGTGTTTTAAATAAAATTATACTTTATTGATATAATTAACTTTGACAAATGCAAGATGATAATTGTCATTCAAAGTGTGTGATATTTAAAAAACTTGTACTTCATAATTGAAGAGACGGTTGATAAATCTATGCAGTGTTGTCGATGTCAATTGGCGCGTAAAACTTATAAGCCGATGGCGCATTTTCCCTTGTTGTCTTCCAAGAATTTCTTCTGCAAAGTGGAAATGGAAAATAAATAGAATGAGAGACGTAAAGAAGATAGAGCCGTGTCGAAAGGAGAAAAGATGCTCACGCCACAATCTAAGGCTTTGGTGGGCTGGAGGAAGTAGCCTTTGCATGTATCGGCAGCCTCGCCGATGCAGCTGATAGCGGCACCGGTGAACAGGGATTTAAGGATATTTGTGACGATGCCCACGGCCTAAAAGTTTTTAGTCATTGTTAACAATCAAAAAATCTTATTAACAATTTTCATTACTCGAGTGTAGGTCAATTTTTATTCAGATTTTGCTTTATAATCTACAGATAATGTATTTTCTTTTCAAAACTTTCATAAGACTTAAGACACTTTATTATACAGTTCAAGAATATACCCAAAAAATTTCAATTCCCCGGATTTTTCAGGCCCTATGATCAATTTCGTTAATATTGTGGTTCTGAATCAAACTATACACTAATGTATATATATATAATTTTCAATTATTTTTACGATAATATATTTTTCCCAACACGTGTATGAAAAAGACCCCTCTCCATGTTTGCAAAGCGAATGGAAAATTGGGCATTCCGAGCATCTTCGCCTGAGCGGGAGGTAATGTTGATTACGTCCCGCTCCTGAATTTCTTAGGTCTAATGGACGACTCGTAATGCCCATTTCTCCATTCCCTTTGCATGCCTGAAAAAGGCCCTATTCACACACTTATTAAAAAAATACGATGTGTAACACGGATGGAAAGGGCTATTTCAGACTTGGATGATGATTTGAACACTCGTATTCGTCCCGGGCGCCTTCGCCCTTGACTTCCCCTCATGCTCAATCATCATCCTTGCTTAAAAAAAGCCAATTTTCCCCCCTAGTTGCACAATGTACTATATACAAGAACTATGTTTCAGTTATAAGAAAACACTATGTCTAAAAATTGCTGAATGTTCACTGACCCAAATTCGATCACCGTACCTTATATATACGCTTATAATATATTATGCTCCGAATGTTTTAGTCTACGAAAAAGACGAAGAAGAGATATAATTTATGTGCGTCTTCAATCTGTGACCAATCGGAATAAGGATATGAGTCCATTTTTCGTTATTTCGAAATATTACGGTTTAAATGTTTGCACTAATGTACTAGATTAAATATAAGAGATAGCAAGTACAATTAAACTCACTCAATACGTTGAAAAATACAATATTAATTACAGTTTAAACTTAGAATATGCTTGCTTTCTATTTGAGAAAAGTAGCTAAAGTTCTTGCTTATCAATATGGACAAAAGTTGTTATTACGAAACCATTATTGTTAGACTCATTTAGTATCAAAATTAGAAATATAAAAAGACTAAATGAACCATTTTCGAATGGACTTATTATTTTTGGGACACAGATTTTAAACTAATAGATCTAAGTCGTTATGCACTTCACTGTTTTCAATTATAATCTTCTGCTACTTTTATAATAATGTTTTCTTACACCACCGGCGCGGGCTGCGACTTCTCCTTCAGGCCTCGAATCAGCGATGGCAGCGAACAAAAGCGCGATCACGCAAAGGATCAAGAAGTAACGGAAGAACATTTTGAGATTTTGGTGGTTGTAGTCTGCAGAAAAGTAAACTGTTGTATTCTTAGTCTGAATCAGCGTATTTATATAGTAAAAAGTTGTTGGCCTCAATTACAGGTGTATAGATTCGCGTATGCGATAGCATGCCAAAATAAATGAGTGCATCGTAATGTGAGTGGGGACGTTAGTTCTTCGCACATGTTATTAGAATTGTCGCCATTTAAATTATCTTTTCGTTAACGGTCTGGGTATACTGGAGTACGCGACGTAGGGGAGGATGGGGTATTGCCGGTCACCTAAGCAAACGTGCTTGTTATTTCCACTTTCAAATTGTTTTTTTAACTTTAAATAATTATTATGTTAGTTCAAATCATTGACTATAAATATTTCTTATTGGTTTAATATAAAAATGTAAGATATCGAAGCTATAAGTCGAAATAAAAAAAGCATTTTGACCGAATTTACTCCACATGAAAGGGTAATACCGGTCAGCCTTGGTATAATTCCGATCACTATTAGAAAGTTACTTTTATAAGTGAAAAATTTCTTTAAATCAATTATATGTACTTTCATATGATCCGTATTATTATTATTCGCACTTACATAGTGAAACATATAATAACATAACCACTATGCAATCAAAAACACTTTAGCAAAGTTACCCTACCTGACAGCACAGCGATACGTTTTCTTAGCCTCACTTTCGGGAGCGTCATATAAATAACATTGTGACCGGGATTACCCCCATTCCTTAGTAATTTAAATTGAAATGACAAAAAAGTAATAGGTTTATACTCTTTTTTCTTCACTACTTCGTATTCTTAGATTGTTCAAATTAATAAAGATGCAAAAAATAACTGCATAAAGCAACAAATAATATGCATAAAAGCTTAATTTATAGACCAGATTTCTTATAAGAAATGTATGCCTACACTTTGATTGTATATAATTCCTTAATAAAACTTAATAGAAGGTTGTTTGGGCATTAAATTAATTGCATTTTATGTTGCGTTTAATATACTATTCGAATTATTACCTAAAAATATTTAGATTATTGAAAATAAGGGTGACCGGAATTAGCCAGTGACTGACATTACCCCCTTCTCCCCTAAACGCGCAAAAACTGACATTGTTGAAGTTTAACATTTGACAGTTAGTAATAGTTTTTAGCTAGATTTTTTTCTCATGCCTCTGGTCAAATGATTACAAGAAATTGAAAATTCATTGTGAAAAACGAAAAATACGATGTAGGAATCTACCTTCAATTACGAGGTCCCCTTAATATCGGGCGTTTGCGTCGCGTACTCCAATACCCATTATACCCAGTATACCCAGACCTAGAAGGAAACTCAATTATCAACTCAGTCGTTATACGCACCTTTAATGTCTGTTTAATGAGTAACTTTAGTGGAAAGTGGTCGAGAAGATGGGGTCTGTTACTTAGATAGTTCAATCTATTTTTAAACTAAAGAACTGGATTGCACAGGCTAATATTCTACAATTTAAGAGGATAAAAGGGTATCATAACTCAAGTTAGCAGTGGCTGAACTCCGATGTATTACTTTTAGTTTATAACGAGTTTGACGTAGGTTTAAAATAACAGTCGTACTAACATGTACACAGATTTAGAAGATATAATAAAATTCAAATACATCTTTTAATATAACTTAATAAAAGTTAAAGTAGTTGTTTACTTTTATATCAAGTTTAGTGATCATAGCCGATATTTTGAAGCAAACTCATTTTGGAATTAAAGTAATACAGCAGGGCTCGACCGTGTTAATTTGAGTTACGTAGGTACAAGATGTAGCATTCTAACAAGCGTAAAATGTTTTTTTAAGTTGCTGGTAAGTTTATTGATGTAAAAAGTTTCTTGAGCATCTTACAAAGTAATCTTTTAATTCTGAAAAATACAGTCTTTTCGACTTTTAGAGTTATTATATTATGTTCACTTTACCCTGGTTTCCCCTATATGTTTTCATTATTACATTGCTCGATTGGCAACGAGACATTGAGTTAAAGCAATAAAACTTGTATAAGTATAATAAAAAAATAATAATTATTATGTATTTATCTATCGTTTATTTACATTTCGGAAATTCTACATTTTAAGTAAAAATCAGAGTGAGTTGTCTATACATTTGTTCTTCCTCTCTCTGTTTACAAGGAGGAAACATTGTTTAGAAATTAATTAGTCATTCCCTTCCATGTTTCGAATGAGGAAAATCGCTATGCCGGATACTAATTGTCAGGGTCAAGAATTTCTTTTGATACTCATTGTTTCAGTCTCTGTAATAAATATTGTAAATAATACAACAAATTCTAAGTGCAGCATCAAAAATAAATATTATCATTTTTGTAAGAGACATATTTTTAGAATGCTATTTCGTATACGACATGACGGATGGGGCTTTCCACGTTTTATTGTGATAAGGATCAAGCAGCAAGACAATATATGGCTGACATAATAGATATGTTTTATCGGGATTTCCCACGGTTCATTCGGAACATGTAGCGACGCTATCTGAATTCGGAGAAAGTTAAAGGTTTAGGGCAAAACTTGATTTTTTTAGTAGAAATTTTAAGCGCTTGTACAGGTTTTCATGATTAAGGTGATGTTAACCAGGAAATATAATGTTTATCCTTGTACTATCGCCAGATACAATAATAGAACTGTTAAAACACGCTCTACCATAAGTGTTTATAATGTTTCTTATTATTTTTTATTGCTTCCTTATGAGGAAATTCGATAATATGCTTTAAAAACCTTAAAATGCAAAATACAGTATTGCTTTCTTTAAGCTGGTCCTATAGTAAATTTTTTTTAATTTGCTAGTTACATGATAAAATGTTTTTAAATTGGGGGATATATTTATTAAACTAGCAATTTTCAATGAAATGATTGATTGATATATTTTTATTTACTATAGTCACATTGACCGTATGACATAAATGCACTTTACAGAAAGTATTAATAAAAATGTAATTAATATAATATTGCAAAATGTAATTAATATGATATTGCAAAATATAATTAATATAATAATGTAATAATGAAAATATCTGTATTAATAGCAAAATACTATAGTGAATCGATGAATGTAGCATTGTTGTTTTACATGAGTAAGCATAGACGCATGCGACGGCATTTGAAATTTTACAATAATTTTATAGCTTAGAAACTAATCAACAAAATAAAGACTAATTATAAAAATGTGAAATTAATAACAATATATAGTTAATAATTGTTTAAGTATACTACAAAACTCGAAATACCGTTCTTTGTATACTAGATTACAGCTAAATGGTATCAGTCTCAAGGAGATACTTGTAACGCGCATTTCTTATTGAAGCAAGAGAGTCTGATTCAATAATATTGGTCTCCCGGGAAAAATCTTCCATTTTTGGCCACATATGAGTTTTGGCCATATATGGGTATATATGATCATATATGTATTTACGATTTGAGTTTTCGTAATAAGACGGTCTAAGCTTTGATATTTTTATTTTAATTTAAATTTTCTTAAATAAATATTACTCTAAATAATTCATTTTATGCATCCATATATGTTCATATATTGGGATATATGGGCATATAGATTCACATTAAGGTCCAAATAAAACTCCATATATAATCATATATATTCATGTATAATCATATATAGCCATATATGACGTTATATAACCATAGGGGAAACTGGGGTAAAGTCAACATTGTAACTCTAAAAGTCGAAAACAATGTATTTTTCAGACATAAAACGTTACTTTATAAGTTGCACAAGAAATTTCTTACATCAATAAACATACTAGCAACTTAAAAGAAAGGCATTTATTAAGTTTAATATTATTTACCTATTTTTGAAAAATACAGGTTCACTTTACCCTACCCTTTCAGCGCGGGGTAAAGTAAACTAGAGCATAGAATTAAATATTTTGAAAATATTTTACTTGTTTTTGTACAAGAATACATAAAAACGTTACTTTAGACAATGATAAAACTAAAAAGACATCTTAAAACCTTTAAAATACTGTAAAGTACAAAACAGTTAAATATGGAGGTTATGTTGGCCGATTTTGGCATAAATGCGAAATCCGTTGCAACAAAGGCTTTGTATACTACACTAACACATACCTTGATTAATATTTTGTTAAATTTTTCATCTGGACGCATATAAATTAGCGCTACCGTATTATTTTCCGGACCACTTTACCCTGATTCACTTTACCCCGAAACGTTAATTCTTTAAAATGTTGGTTTAAAAAAGAAAAACGTCATTTAAAGCTCTGAATTCTTGATAATAGTAAGAAAAACGTATTTTAATTAAACGTAAACATCTTAATCATTATAACGATTTCGACAAACCAACTTTCTTTTAAGGTCGAAAAATATAATTATTTTTCTTTCATAAAATATTAATGGCTATGCAGTGAAACTTTTTAATTATCATCCTTGCATAATTATTTTTCACTAAAATTCAAATTAGGCGTAAATAATAATTTGTTGAAGAAATAATAAGCATGATTCAATTTACCCGTGTATTCACTTTACCCCAGTTTCCCCTATATGATTATTGATTATATATGAATATATATGGATGCATACTAAATTGCAAATGTAATTACATATATAACCATATATGGCTATATATGGCTATATATGGCTATATATGGCCATATATGCTTATATATGATCTTATACGAGTATAGCCACATATACCGATACGTAGCGAACATTCATACATGACTTTGTATGGCTATATATGATCATATTTACCCATGTATATTTACTATATATGAAATATTTTTTCCCGGACGGTATGGGCATAGTTTTAATTTTAATGATATACCTATATCTCAAGATTTACGAACAATTACGGAATTACTGCAATGCGTATTTGTTTGTGTGCGTGCGTACGTGCGTGCGTGAGTGCGTGCGTGCCAGCGTACTTGCGTGTGTGAGTATGTGTGTATGTGGGGGAGTGCGTGTGTGCATGTGTGTGTGCGTGCGTGCGTGTGCATGTGTGTGTATTCGAAGATCAGTTGATTTAATCTAATCAAACTTTGTGCAAAAATTGATTATGCAATTAAAATTTATACGTAACATACAAGTATTATTTAATTTTATTATTAACTTTGACCCAGATTAATATTTTTGTACAAAACAAAGCTGAATTTGAAGCTCTTTTCGTCGATTTTTCTTTATGTTTGGGTCATTTTTTTACTAAAATAACGCACAATAGAGATCAATGGTTGATATCACGAAAATAAGGACCCATTGGAGAAAACTAAGGGTGCTATGTTTAGGTCTCAGAGAACACCTCTCAAAGATTCAGCAAATATCGGTCTCCAAACCTCTGACACTTTCCCAGTTACTGTTCCGCAATAGTAGTCCGGATTTTAATAAATTAGTTACCGTATAGAGACATGCATGTCCCAAATATAGTCTCTTCTTGATTTCTTTATGAGTCTCATTTTCGTAGACTATATCGTGCCTAGGTATGTAAACTCCTCTACTTTACTTAAAGTTTTGCCTAAAAATTTAAAATCGGTATCAGCATGCTCAGACCCTGATCTGCTACTAACCATGTACTTGGTTTTCTTTTCATTTATTTCTAGGCTTACTTCTTTAGCTGTTTTTATTAGTATTTCCACGTTTTTTTATTATAGTTTCTGTGTTCTTTTCTATAATGTCTATGTCACCTGCAAATGTTAAGTGGGTTAAAAAGTATTTTTTTTAATTGAAAATTATCAATATTTACACAAGTTACAGCGTTTTAAAGCTCCTTTGTATGATGTCACCGTAATAAAACATCAAAGGATATCGGCTAACAACTTCAAAGTGCTGTATCTTCTTTAATTTTCGAAATATCTGAAAATTTTCCACAGTTTACACAGAAATTAACATGTGATCTATCAAAATATGGTATAAGATAAAATATGTTTTTTACCTAATTACTTTAGGAAGACGTTCGGTATAATTCCCTGATTGTTTTCCTTTGGAAAATTCGTTTGACTTGTTTCCTTATGTTAATATGCAAAGGTTGTCTCATTCACGTTGTTAAGGCTAAGCACTCGTGCTTTTTTCTGTTTTTTTTTCCACTCCTCGCATTCCTCGTCGAACCACTGTTTTTGTTTATTCTTTATCCGCTGACCTAACACCATTTTACCAGCTTGTTTTATAGAACTTTTGATATTTTCTCAAGTACTTTCGATGCCATTCCCTTCTTCAAACTCAAATTAGAAAATGTTTAATTTTCTTATTTACTGATATTTATTTATAATATTTTCCTACAAAAATGGCAAGCTAGGCGAGTATGGCGCGGAACTCTCTAGTTGTTTATTATTTATTTATCTTTATGTTGTATAAATAATAAAATTGTTATATATAGTTAATATATCGTATTTTTATAGAACATGTAATTAGTATAAACACTTTATATTCCAATGAGAAATCAAAATTTAATATTTAATGATTTATGATAATTTATTTACTATATAATAAGGAAACAAAATCACAATTTTTTAGACTCTTCGAAAAATGAATCCTATTGTTCCAATACAATACTATACAATACGTTTTAGCTTTCCTTGTTCCTCGAGTATCCCGTTCACAGTAAGGCTATTCAAGGAATCATGAATGAGCGGAGAAAGCCACGTTGATTTTAGTGAAACATGTGTAATCGGAGAGATAAGGCGTTGCATACACTAGTGCCTGTAAACGATGCCGATCCCGACTCGATATAAATACACGAATCGTGCGGAGATACATCACAGTTTCAGCTGCTTTGGTGAAAAGTACAACTCAAACTAATTCTCAAGATGTTCTCTCGCTATTTCTTGGCGCTCTGCGTTGTCGCGATTTTCGCCTTCGCCATGCACGTCAGTGCTGTTGAACAGGAATCCGCAGTTGCAGTTCAAGATGATGTTCAGGAACGCAACCCTGTGGTAAATTCGTTATTCTGAAATATAATATAGGGTACTATATATACACGGTAAGCCTTAACACGATTTGATAAAAATGCACTGTAGATTTTCTTTCTGGAATCGATTTTGCATTGTTCCTAGATTAATTACCAATCAAAGTAATAAAAATTGGTGGTACCGTTTTTTAAAATATGGCACTTTTGTTCACCATATTGGAACTGCCATTTTGAATTTTGAAAGCGGCCCCAAAAACTCTTATATACAAATTTTCATAAAATACTGATGGTTAGCAAAGTTTGTGCCTCAAAGAGTTAAACAACAATAATTACTTATAATAGCCCTTTCAAGTACAAATTTTTGTAACCATCGATTATTTATGAAAATTTGCAAATATGAATATTTGGAGTCGCTCATTACGAATCGGTAGTCAGATTTTTAATATTTTTGAAATAGTACTTTTTGTTCACCATATTGTCACCGCCATATTAAATAATAAAAATCTGACAACGGATTTGTAATCAGTGACCCCAAATCCCCTTATATATATATATATATATATATATATATATATATATATATATATATATATATATATATATATATATATATATATATATATATATATATATACACTTAGAATAAGTGATCCAATTATCGCACCCTTCAGTAGTTTTATTTAAAAATTAAAAAATTATTTTAATTTTATAATTTTCATTTTAAAAAAATAAACTGAAATTTAATTTATCTGTCTTTGATTGATTATTGCATATGGACGTTTCAACGTATTACCTGATCATAAAATCTGAAAGATTTGTAATATTATAAAATTAACTCATACAATTAAACCAGTAATATTTCGCAATGGCTAATCTGTTGTACGATCTGAAATTTCTAAACGTTTTATCTAAAGAATTATTTCCATGTAATCTAATTTGATTATCATCAACATTAACTCAAAATCCGGTGCGAGTTCAAAAATATTATAAGTACCAGTTTTTGGTTGTTATACGTTAAATTGTTTTTCAGGCCATCAGAGTTGTCCTGAAGCTGCTCCAGCAGGCCGTTAAATGGGCTGCCAAACACTGTCTGAAGGAAGCCGCCGGACAATGCAAGCAGCACTGGAAGCACCCCAAGGAGGCTGTCAGGTGTGGTGTAAGTGTCTTTTGCATAATATCCATTTCGTTGTACTTTCGAATTTCAGCTAATTCGCGCAATTTTCATCTTATTTTTTGCAGAAAAACTACTTGAACGCCAACAGGGGTCGTTGCGCCATCGGAAAATAAGCTTCACTCCACCTATTAATTATAAGCTAGACACAAGTTTTAATAAATATTTATATAATTCATAAACAATTGCATTTGTTTTTGTTTCGTACTTCTACCATTACCTGAATCCCCAACTACTTTTCCTATGAATAAAAACTTCAGAACTCAGTATAGAGAGTGAATAGCAGATGCTTAATATTCAATAACTGTTACACGATATGGCATTTCAGCGACTTTTAATAAAATTATAAATCGATTTGAAAAATCCACACAAAACGCTTGAGTTGATCAACTTTTAATTATCATCAAAATACTGTATGGTTAAAGAGGCTTGACCAACATTTTATAAAAATATATATAATGAACACTGATTTTTATATATATAAAGAACATCTAGGGTCAATGACCAAATCATAAAAATAACTATGCAAAAATAGTACTTTTCGACACTGGTATGTACGTTGGCTTTTAGAAAAGTCACATGCGCTAAAAAGCAACTTACCTACCATGTCGAAAAATATTTTATAACACAAGAGCCTAAAAATCATGTCAAAGTTGCGATTTTTAGGCTAGAGTGGTATAAAGTCACTTTTAATACGTTACCTTATGGGAATAAACTATTTATCGCCTTTTAGTAAAATATAAAAAATTAAATATTAACAAATAATTGCATAGTGGAAAAATTAATAAGTGCCAATAAATCGGCAACGGTTTAAACTTTAAAAAATGGCTTGTGCATAAAGTTTTAATGAATCTTTTAGAAATATTGGTTACTATGTTTTGAATAAAAATTATCACTTTTGATGTAACTATACTACCATGGTTTATAGCATATATACAAGATATTATAAATAAATGTCGTTGTATACTGTTTTATTAATAGTTTTTTAATGCGCATTAAGCTAGTTCTTTTTACGAAAATTAAGATACAATCAATTTTATAGTAATAACTTTGATATGTAATGCTTCAAAAACTTTATAGCAATTTTTTTAGTAGAATAGCTTAATGTTGTACAATAATTAAAATCCGTTTCCCGAAAATGTTACGCTTTCCGTGTAAATATATACATATAGTCAGTCTGTAATAGTGTGATGTTTACTTTATATGAAAAAGGCAAGCTAGACAAAGTTCATAGTATTGCAATGAGTGAAATATACAGAAATGTTCTAATTGCCTGTTAATGACCGTCAGAACGTGCACATTTTATCCCAGATAGCAGCCCGTGCCGAGCACGGCGTGCTGGCACGGCGTGACGAATTTGTGCCATCACTGTGCAGTCGCGGCGTGCTGTCCGATTCGGTGGCACGTCGTGACCGCCCTGTGCCGTCATCGTGCCGTCACGCAACATCACTTTTTTGAACTTTTAGATTCCAGCAGAATGACGGCACAGTGCAAGCCCGCCGTGTCGGGAAAATCGTGGCCGCAATGTGACGGATTATGGACAGCACGACGTGCCATCAATATAATTATAAAAATATAATTTAATTGCATATTTAAGTTATTATTTCTATTACAAATAAAATTGATAATAATAGTAATGATTTGTTAATTTATTTATATGGGGCTCAATTGGTGTAATTGAATAAATAAATAAATATAAATAAATAAATAATAGTATAATTTTATGATTTATATTTTTATTAATAATAAATATATTTGTTTATAATTGAATATTAAAATTGATTTACATTATAAATTTAAAGTCTTGAAATAATTTCTGTTGTTTGAAGTAATATATCGCATCCCGCCATTGCAGTAATCTCCCTGCTTTCATGAAGACTTGATCTTCAATTGCAGACGCGTGCAATAAGTGAAATTGTTCTTAATAATTATAGCGGTATTATTGTAGTTATTAATTATTGTAGTTATCTGTGGTGTAATTTGGAATTCTGAATTATATAATTCGACTGTGGCAAGTTTGTGGTGGATGTTCGAGAGGAAGTGCAGCTCGTCTTGTGGATCATCCTGGCGCGCGCACGTGCAATTGCAGTTCATAGTAAATAATTACTATCATTAATTATTTACATGCTGCAATTTGGATTTTCCAAGAGAACTGTGGCAACTATCTGGACATTTCAGAGTGAAGAGATTGTCTTGAGGATCACCCTGGCTGAGATGTAAAATTTTTTTATTTATAATTATTCTAATAATTATATTATGTTAATAAATAGGTTAGTTTTGACGAGGAAGGACGAGTGGCCAGGACGAGGAAGTGCGACGATGGATGCAGCAGGAGGGGTATCTGGGCTACGGTCCCCACGAAGGGGCACGAAGACGAGAGCTGCAAGGCCCAGGACGGCGTACTTGCGGCAGCAGCAGTGGCACGGTTAACCTCGAAGAGGTTATGTTTCCATACAGCTTCCTACTGCATTCGTCCACTGCCAATATTATCAGGTGAGATTAGTGTTTAGTTTATCACTGTAATCTCCCCTTACTAATGCTGCGTTGTTTCTAGGTGTCTGGTGAGTGCTTCGGAGGTTAAATGAACACTCAAACTCTAAAATCCATGAATCTTCAAACATATGAAACCTACAACCCATGAACCGTCAAACCCCTGAACGCAAGACTTAGTTTTATAATTATTAAATTTTTCATTTCTTAAATATATCCTTTATGTTTAGGTCAACTACTTGATTTATCTTGGTGGTAGAAATACCGATGACTCTGACTTTGCAGTCAACACAGAGCTTCTGTGCAATGTTACTTGCCTTGGAGATAAGAAAAAAAATGTCACAAGACTACGTGATACCCGTTTTGTGTCAGCTTGTGAAGGTATATTGTTTTATATATTTTATTTTACTTGTCACACTAGACTTATTATATTAATTATGAATGTTTCCATTTTTGACCAGGGCCCTGAAAAGCCTTAAGCAATGTCTACGGCGTCTCGAAGAGATACGCAGAGACGTGCTACTGCCCGAAGAAAGAGATGAGGAGCAGCTGCCACCATCTCCGAGGAGAAGACGAGCTCCTGATGAAGAAGAAGAAGAAGAAGAAGAACATCAAGAACCCCTGCCATCCAGTCCAAAAAGAAGAAGAGTTTTTGAATGCGACATTCATGAAATTTGTTTTGCCGTCTGGGAATTCTTTAGTGTTATTATTACTTCTATTAAAATAAAAATAATAATTGTTTTCAGATGCCGTTGAGAGACGTTAGAAAATAACTCTAGAACCGATCCAGCACGTACTGAGAGACGACGTCAAGGAATAAAGACTGCCGATTCAGCGACTGACCCAAGACTGAGGTAGACAAGCTGAGGCTGGGAGCGACAAAAATGACATCGTTTTCAGACTTGCAAGCTGAGCTTCAAGGAGGGCCTAGCAAAGGTAATTTATTCATCATTCTATTATAACTTTCCAACCCATAATGCAATAAAAATCTTATTTTTTTGTTTGTTTTCAAAAGAGTTCATAACACTTCGAGCGCAGAAACGGTGTGCACCTGCCTGGAAGTGATAGCGATCTGCTGAATGGTTCCCAAGGTCATGCTGTTGTCGTACGAGCGCGTGGACATGCCTGCAAAACTCTCGATGACGCAGGGGCAACGAGAATGATGTTGAGTAGGAGGCTTCTTGCGAGTTGCAGCTCAGACAATCCCTGTTAAAAAATTGAAGCTGGATTTCAAGCTTGAAATTCAGCGATGAGGTTGAATCTGGTTTGATCGAACTTAAAATCCAGCTCGATTTCAAGCTCGAAATCAAACTCAAAAAATCCACCCTGATCGACCTACATTTCAAGTTTGATCAAGCTGGATTCAACCTCATCGCTGAATTTCACGTTCGATCGAGTCGGATTCAAACTCATCGCTGAATTTGAAGCTTGAGATTTAGCTTGATATTTTCAATAGGGGAACCTGCACACGGCCTGCACCATTATTTACGTAAATATTTTCAGGGACTATATATATATAAAATTTCT
Organism: Gastracanthus pulcherrimus; assembly: GCA_949152435.1. Taxonomy (NCBI): domain Eukaryota; kingdom Metazoa; phylum Arthropoda; class Insecta; order Hymenoptera; family Pteromalidae; genus Gastracanthus; species Gastracanthus pulcherrimus. Next base: position 23,287,063 of record OX424572.1, on the reverse strand, counting down.
TCATATATATATATATATATATATATATATATATATATATATATATATATATATATATATATATATATATATATATATATATATATATATATATTCCACGTCGACCATGGAAGAAATTTTTTACATTTCGTTTTAAAATGTTTTTACTAGTTCAGAATAGTTAAAAAATGTATGCAAAAAAAATTTAGATCACAATACCCTAACTATGCAGAACTGTGGCCCTATTAAAAATAAAGTTTTTTTCAATTCTTAGAAACAGAGAAAACTTTAATAATTTTTAGCTCCAGATAGGTGCAATTTAGGTATTTACACATATACATTTTTATTATTTTTCTGTATATTTTTCTGTAAATTTTCTATAGAATATGCTAGCACTTTTTTTAGGCCCTAATTACCACGTTTCTGATTGATTTATAAAAGATATACCGTTATATAGTAATAAGAGCTTCAAAATGAGACCAGGTAGACCATGGACCGAGCTTATTAACCGAAGTAACAGAATTTTGAAGGAAATCTACATACAATTTGTATATCTATATATGAAGATTTATTTTATAAATGATATACCCTACATACATATAGATATATAAATTGTATGTAGATTTCTTTCAAAATGCTGTAACGTCAGTTATAAAGCTCGGTCCATGATCTACCTGCTCTCATTTTGAAGCTCTTATTACTACAAAATTTTGAGATTAAAATAAACTGCCGAAATTTTTTAAATAGCATATAACAGTATATATCTTTTATAAACCAATCAGAAACGTGACAATTGGGGTCTGAAAAAAATGTCAGCATATTGTACAGAAAATTTACAGAAAAAAATGCATATATATATGTAAATACCCAAATTGCACCTATCTCGAATTGATTTTTCTACTTTTCTAAAAATTTAAATAAACTTTATTTTTAGGGTCACGGTTCTGCAAGATTTGGGTCTTATGAGCTAAAATTTTATTTACATGCTTTTTTCACTATTCTGAACTAGTAAAAACATTTTCAGCGATTTGTAAAAAATTTCTTCACGGGTTTACGTGAAATATATATTATTATGAAATATTGAAATTCGTTCAGAATGAACTTTTACTACAGTTTCTCTATTAGTCTTGACGTTTCTTTCGCCTTTACAATACATCAGGAAAGTATAATACATTTTTAGGCCAATTTTTTATTTGAAAATTTTTATATATCAAATTTTTAAATTTTAAATCTCACCTGAGATCTTACCAGAGATCTCGTGTAAGATTTTGAGTAAAAATTCATGAGGTTTTCGCATGATATTTCACCTGAGATTTTTTGGTAGGGATATATAAATATATATATATATATATATATATATATATATATATATATATATATATATATATATATATATATATATATAAAATCATGCGAAATATCATGCGAAAACCTCATGAAATTTTACTCAAAATCTCACACGAGATCTCTGGTAGGATCTCAGGTGAGATTTAAAATTTCAAAATTTTATATATAAAAATTTTCAAATAAAAATTGGCCAAAAATGTATTATACTTTCCTGATGTATTGTAAAGACGAAAGAAACTTCAAGAATAATAAAAAGAAACTGTAGTAAAAGTTCATTCTGAACGAATTTCAATATTTCATTAAGTGTACATATAATAACATGAGATTTTCGTATGAGATCTCAGGTGAGAATCTTACTTGAGATTGTTCAGTAGGGGTATGTGAATAATCATAATTAAAGTATAAAATTATAATTAAATTTAAATATTTACGTAAATAAATGGTATATATGTGTTATTATTGTATGTATATATCTGCTGCGGATTCCCGGAAAAACAACTCAAGTCCATTTTTTTTAAAATTGAGTTTTAAGCGATTTTAATATCTTTATATAGTATATTTTCAGATAAAAGTGCACAAAATCAAGAAAGTGTAAAAATAAGTAGCCTTATCTACGATTTATGATTTTTTTTACATTAGTTCAAATGGAAAATAAAAATTTTAAGTATTAGTATCTTCAAAACAGAAAAGTGGACTTATGTTGTTATTCTGCAAAACCATATATATATTATGTATTAACTTATTAATTTATTGTACAAAAATTAAATATTTAAAGTATATAAATAAAATATTACAAATATAAAATACAGTATTTTTATTATGATAAAATTATACATTTAATATAAATAATATATATATATATATATATATATATATATATATATCGCCGTGCTGGCATATTGTCGGCAAATTGCACCGCACAGTGCTGACACGTTGCCGGCACGCGGGCCGCAGTACCAATCGCGCATGCAAATTGCGTCGGCAAAATGACGGCACTATGACGGCCCGCGTGCCAGGACCGCGGTCCTGCACCGTGCCGTCTCAGAAGCGGGGCAGGAATCCGTCACAATGCCGGACCGCGGGCGGCCCGCGGGCCGTCAGCGTGCCGACACAGTGCCGACTCAATGCTATCTGGGTATGGTGTAAGCAGTTTACGGCATAAACTATGCACCTTTTGACGGTCATTATCCAGCACATTCGGAAAAATGGTTTTGCCCTCGGGTGTACACACTTAAGATATTTTATAACATTTTCGGTTATTGTTGCTCTCTCAACTGACAAAAATACTAATAATAATGATAATAATAATAATAATAAAGGTAAAGGCAAATTTTAATCCTTTCGGTCACCATGTTCTTTAAAAAGGACTTTCTTAGAGAGCAATTTAATGCTTGCTCGAATTTTTATTAGATCTAACCTTTAAATCTTCATATATTGTGAATTGGAGTCACTTTTTTATTACAACAGTAACAAATAACATCTTTGGTTATTGTCGTAATATACGAAGATTTACAGAATTAGATGTAATAAAAATTCAAACGAGCATTAAACTACGGTCTTAACTGGCAAACATGATAAACTATTTTTATCAACTAATTCTTTGATGATTGGGTATTTATACAGAAATAGAACTTTAATTGCAAAACATTAGTAAGAAAGAAATGAAATCCGAAATTAAACCTCAAATTACGTAATTTTTTTTAATATTCACTGTATATCATGCTTTATATAAGTATACAGCTATTTAATTTTGATTTGCTTTGTGAATATGTCGAAAATAAACGTAGAGTTGTCAACATTGCCAAACCTTTTTATAACTTGCAAATAATGCATAATGTATATATACCAACAACGCATAATGAAAAAGCCTTTTATATTGTGTATTAAAAATTATTTCCTTTGCATGTTGCTATTTAATAATGAAAAAGAATAGCTACAAAATAAAACAGCCCTATAATTTTAGTTTTACACCGTTAACAAACTTTTTGAGAAAAGTAATTTCGAGAAAAACGCGTTTAAAATTTCCGTTACGTATGCAATCGAATGTAAAAGTAAATTGTTTCACCCAACTAACATCCAACAGGTCTCTAAATGTTCATAAAACTTTAAATATTAAAGATATGTAGTATTCGTCATCATTTTGAAGCACCTTCGAGTTTGGCTATACAATGTGCCGCGTCATGTCCTGTGTCATGTCCGAGTGATTGGTCCGTGTTTCTTGGCGTTCCAAATAGCGGAGCAGACACACATATTATGAAGCCAAACCCTTCAAAGGTTAACGTATAAACACGGAAAAAAGTGGTGGCGGCGAGCCACGCGAGTCTTCAATTGTTTGTTAACATGTTCATAGCGTTACATATAACACTGTAAACATATAATTTTTTCCAAATTTTTCATTTCACCCCCTTTCTCGTCGCCCGCCGAGGCGCGCCTAAAAATGTTATAAAACATCAAAAAGTTATTGAGAATTAGTAATATATATTTTTAAATTTCTTTTGTAATTTCTTTTGAATTATATATGTATGTATACATGCACACACCGACGAATGAGACGTGTAAAATGATCGGATTTGGTGCAGAACTTACGGATGTAAGAACCCATCAAATTCGAATATGCCAAATACACCGACCACCCTAGAGCGGGTTTCATCATATACAAGTGTCCCCACTCCACTATCATAATCTGGGCATTGCCCTGGGCAAATGCGGGATGTGATTATAAAGTAGGATAATATGTATAAAGATGTGGAAAAAATAACTACGAGACACTTGCTATGCCAGAAGACTGCAAAACATACAAAAATAATTTACCTTATCGATTTCAGAAAATCGTAAAATAGAAAAATCGTTCAAAAACACGACTCGATGGATCTTTAAATTTCTTTTTAATTTCTAATCTTCATTAAAAAACGAAACAAATGAGCCCTGCTTGGTAGAAAATGACCGTGCTATTCTCAAGCTATAAGCAATCAATATAGTACTATAAGTAACATTTTACAGAATATTCTTCTCCATATTCCTAATCATTTAATTTTTTTTTTTTAAATATTCCTTTTTATATTTCACAGATATTACCGTTTGAAAAAAATGACGTTTTCATGTATAACAAAATAAGTGAAATAGCTTATTCAAAATTTCGGATCGGAAAAGATAGGTAATTTTATGATCTTTCAAATCCGTTATCACTCAATCGATGATATTATTTCTAAGATATCAATAAGCCCAAAAAACTAAAACTCCAAAATTTGGGAAACCGCTAAAAAAATAAAAACTCATCGAAAAAAAAAAATATTTTTGTGCCAGCTTCCTTAAAAAATAACAAAAGAAATGATCCCAGAAACATTAATTTTCACTTCGAGTATGCTAATCCACATCCATACATACGAGACTTTTTCTTATTTCCAAACTTGAAAAAATGGCTCGGTGGACAGAGATTTACGGACAACGAAGACGTCATTGCCTCTGTAAGTACTTATTTTGAGGAACTTCCGAAAACGCACTTTTCTGAAGGATTAAAAAAACTTAAAAAGCGATTGACCAAGTGTATAGAGCTCCAAGGAGATTATGTTGAAAAATAAAAAAAAATTTACCCAAAAAAAATTGTTTTTATACTTTATTCTAAAGACTTATTGAACTACCCTCGTAGACATACACACACACATACACATACACACACGCATGCACGCACGCACACGCACACGGACACACACACACATCCATACAGACATTTTCTAAAAATAATGTATTTTGATTTCTGACGTCTCAAAACATTTTTCTATAATGATTTTGCACAATTTATTTTTTCCATCACAAAGCTTCCTGCTTTCTTTATGAGGATGCAATTAAATTAAAAAATAATGCTTTTATTGAACAAAAATAATTTAAAAGATTTTTTATATTCTTAACCGACTTCAAAAAAAGGAGGTTACTTCGATTGATACCATTTAAATGAGAAAAGAATCATCGAAATTGGAACAGTCATTCCTGAATAATCGGTAATAAACATATAGGAATTATTTATAAAAACTACGATTTTTTGGTTGTGCTAACGTTGTATTTGTTTGTCCGCAAACTTTTCGAGAACTACAAAAACATGAAACATGTTGCGTTTAACTTAAATCGTTCAACTAGCTACGAAACAAAATTTTCATGAGGGCGATGAGCGCTAAAATGTATTTTACGGATTCCTTAATATTTTTGACATAATATTAAAATTCGCGACGGGAGATGCTAATTATTTATATCTTAAAAAGAAAATTCCATTATATTTTGATAAAATTTATCTAAAAAAATAGATAATATTATATGATGAGTGACTCATTTTTACCTTATAATGTGTTTACGTTTAACTTAAAATTTAAATGTGTCTCTTCCCCCTTAGACATACGATTTTGGATATGGGTTAAAGGCGCAGTTAAGATGCAGTTCTTTAAGTTTGAGCTTTAGTTCGTTTGGAGTAACGAATCCTTTATGCTTAATAATTTGGTGGCTTAATTGTTAAAATCCCGTGCTTTACTGTTAAATTTTATGGATTAACTATATAAATACTGCAGTAGAAAAAAATTTAAATGCATGTGTATATATAGTTATATACTCTATGTACCCAGAATTACTAGAAATGAATCTTATTAACTTTTTCAAAATTATAAAATGTTTAATTTTCTTATTTTCATATATTTATTTATAATATTTTTCTACAACAATAGGCGAGTAAAGCGAGTATGGGACGGAGCTTCCTACTTATGTATTATATATTTATCTTTATGTTTTATAGCCCACTTATTCATAAAGCGGTTTTGCTGTAAAATAAAAATAATAAATTATTACATATTTAGTACTAAAAGATTTGTTATAGGCAATATATCGTGGTTTTATATAAACATGCAATTAGTGCAAATACTTCATACTCAAATAAGAAATGAAAATTTAACATTTAATGATTCATGATAATTTATTTAACATATAATGACTGACCTGTGAACACATCCTATAAGGAAACAAAACCACAATTTGTTGGCCTCTTCGAAAAATGAATCCTATTGTCCGAACTTAATACTATGCAATATTTTTCAGCTTTCCTTCTTCCGCGTGTACTATCGTTCAAAGTAAGGATATTCAAGGAATCATGAATAAGCGGAGAAAGTTACGTTGGTTTTAGACATTTACCAATCAAATATTCCCATGCCTAGTTGGCGAAACATGTGTAATCGGAGAAATAAGGCGTTTTATACACTAGTGCCTGTAAACGATGCCGATCTCGACTCAATATAAATACGTGCATCCTGCATTGGTGCATTACAGCTTTAGCTGCTTTGGCGAACATATACAACTCAAACAAATTCTCAAGATGTTCTCTCGATATTTCTTGGTGCTCTGCGTTGTCGCGGTTTTCGCCTTCGCCATCCATGTCAGTGCTGTTGAACCGGAATCCGCAGTTGCAGTTCAGGACGACGTTCGGGAACGCAACCCACTGGTAAATTCATTATTTTGAAATATAATATAGGGTAATTATATATACTTAGAATAAGTGAGCCAAGTGCTGTATCCATCGTTAATTTTATAACTTTCATTTTTTTTAAATTTAATGAAATTTTATTTATCTACCTTTGATTGATTATTGGACATGGACGTTTCAACTTATTACCTGGTCATAACATCTGAAAGATTTGTAATATTATAAAATTAACTCATACAAGTAAGCGAGTAATATTTGGCAATGGCTAATCTGTAATACTATCGGGAATTTCTAAACGTAATACCTAAGAATAACTTTCATTGAATCATTGAATCTAATTTGATTATCATCATCATTAACCCAAACTCTGGTGCGCATTCTAAAATATTAGTGTATATCAGTTTTAGGATCTTAAATGTCTATTTTTTTTCAGGCCATCAGAGTTGTCTTGAAACTACTCCAGAAGGCCGTTAAATGGGCTGCAAAACACTGCCTGAAGGAAGCCGCCGGACACTGCAAGAAGCATTGGAAGCACCCCAAGGAGGCTGTTAGGTGTGGTGTAAGTATTTTTTGCATAATATCCATTTCGTTAATTTCTTGAATTTCAGCTAATTCGTGCGAATTTCATCTTATTTTTTTACAGAAAAACTACTTGAACGCCAACAGGGGTCGTTGTGCTATCGGAAAATAAATGACGCCATCTATTAATTATAAGCTAGACACAAGTTTTAATAAATATTTATATAATTTATAAACAAGTGCATTTGTTTCTGTTTCGTACCTCAAACATTGCTTGAATTTCCAACCACTTTTCCTACGAATAGCAAGTTCAGCATTCAGTATAGAGCTAAAAGTAAAAAAGTCGGCCATTCGCAGTACCTAATTGAGTTTTGGAAATAATAAATATGCTGGATATTAATCAACGTACACTTTTCTACAATAGTTTTGATCATATAGATGCAAAATATCTATATGGCCACGATCAATAATTACGTTTAAACAATTAAAAGATTTTGAAAGCCTTTGTGATAAGTTACGTTGATTGCGCTCATGAGCTTGCAAAATACTCACTCATATTTATTAATAACTCAATATTATTGTTCTTGTCGTATTTTTTCCTGAATAAAATCTGTTTCTTGTGCACATTTTGATGAAAATGAAAATAATCTAGTTTGATCTTCATATAGCTTTTGTAACTTAAGTCAACTCGAATTCCTCGACCTATTTACAAAGTATGCATCAGAATCGATTATCCTTTTCAGAATAACTTTATTTTACGAAAATAAAGAGCGGATCAGTCCACTTGTAAGTGAAAACGAAATAATGCATGCATATATCAACGCTACTAGAGTCAGCTGATTGTGTAGCTAACTTCACTCGTGTCGCAAAGCAAGTTATTATAATCAAAAGTAAATTATTTAATTTTTTCTATTTACTTGTAATTGAACTGATCCGCTCTTCATTTTCACAAAATAAAACGATCCTGAAAAGAAAAAATCGATTCTGATGCGTGTTTCTAGAATGGTACGAGGAATTCTAGTTCATGTTATTCGATCGTTACAGTGGGATTGATGCACCCATGAAATAAAAATTGCGTTCAAATTATTGTCTACAGTGTGGATCTGTATAGATAAGATATTTTACAATCATTATTACTTCATTGAAAAGTATTGCTTTAAGTTGTCTTCGTCGTTTTTTCTAAATCCATCGATAATAAAAAATAAAAATAAAAAAGTTTTAAGCATTCTATTAAAATTTTGGTTAGATGGGGTTGCCAGGGAACTGAAGAGAAACAAATGTTTGAAATTAGAACTTTGAGCATAAGCCTCTTGTGGTAAAATTAGCATTTATGCATGTATCTACTTGAAAAACCATGATTTCTTTATAGAATTACCAAGAGATTGTAGCTTTTTATTATAGATTCTGATTATTTATCGAAAACACCTGGTTTCCAGACGAATATAATAAGAAATAATTAATGATAAGCTAAAATTTGTGTATTTTTGTATTCATGTATGGGTGATTCCGCCGTAACTTGCCCACTTTGCGTCCAGGCCTCTTAGCATGTATACATTCGGGAAAAAATTCTTTCTTAATTTTTACACATGTATGGAATAACCAACTATAATGGTTAATTCCCGGAAATGTACATAAATTCTATCTTTTGAAACAAATCACTAAATTATGTCTCAAATGTCAGTTCCGTAACATGTCCAAAACTCAAATTTGGATATAAAATTACACTCTACGTACAAGTAAGATAGGTAAAAAAAATTCTGCAGTTTTCTATAATAGACTATCCAGACGGTGGATTCGCAAACTATATGTTATGATTCATCAAACGTATCCGGTAAAAGATCTGGGAATTCAATATTTCACGAGTATAAACAGGTTTTGTCACTTCAGATTTCAGTAAAAAGCAGTAAAGGTCAGTTTCGTAACACTAAATTACTATCTAGATACTGTTTATTAGATGTTATACTACAAGTAAAAAGTATTTTTCGTTACTTAATAGTAAAGTACATAAAACATATTTGCAAAATAGTTCATATGTTAAGTCTATGAGTTATGACAGCAGTTTAGTGACACCATGTGATTCTACGGATAAAAATACATAAAAAATCATCCGAAGATAACTCTTGTAAATTCAAAGGAATCAATGCAGGCTGTAAGTAAGTGACGACGGAATCATCCATATATACGTAATGTTACTATTTTAGTCGCGCGGACACTGACTCCTACGACAGTTCGAATTAAAGCCCGAAACGATTTCTTTTATATACTCTGTGCAGTGAGTGTCAGCGCATATCAAACCGCGAGAGAATGAGACCACGGAAACTACTCGTATCAAACGGTGCAAAAACTTCAGTACCTCTTTATCATTTCCTTTCAAAAACACTACGAGACAGGGCAAAAAATGAGTAATTTGTTCGTTGAATTTGAATACACTAAGTGTTAGTGAAAACTCACGTATTTATAGCAAATCGAGATTGGCATAGTTTGCATGTGCAGACGGCATGAGGTACCTTATCTCTTCGAAAGCAGGTGTTTTGATATTTAGTTCTTAGAATATTTAATTTGTTTATATATGTGACAAAATGTCTTGAAAACAGATTCTATACCTACTAATGCATTTATATACCTAGATCTAAATAATTATATTGTTAACAAAGACTGCGTACCAATACTTTATCATTGGTCAAGAAACAACAACAAGAAAAGAAATCTTATATGTTCCTGAAAAAATCGACCCAGACCAATTAGTGTATTTAAAATACATAACTAAATTCGACGGAATAACGATAAGTAAATTTAAGTACTAAGGTGGATGTAGGTAATGTGGACATGCAGGTAATGTGGCCACCTATACAAGATCTCGCTGTATGCGATGTTCTGGGCGCCGTAACTCCTACAGTATATGTATTATGACAATAAATGTTGAGAGGTGCGGTGAACCCTGCTGCTAGTGCCCTCTAATTATAAGATAGTGTCATATTTACACGCGAAAGCAGTGCATGCATGTAAAGAAACCACCTTTGTCAGCTTGATATGAGCGAAAAAAAATCATGGTATACATAAAATTATTTTTTATGCGAAATTTGCATCCGACATCCCCTTAATTGAGTTTCAACAATTACAAGAAAATTAAATATTGTTCATTTTAAGTTGAAAAATATTCTATAATTTTTTAATATATAATTCGTCAAATTCGTATGTGCAAGGAACTTTTCTAAAAACCCTTGTTTTTATTACAATAATATGTATTTTCTCCAATAATTCTAGTAACAAAATTTTAGTGAAAAATTATCAAAATTTGTTGACAACCTTCTTTAAGTATGACAAAAACAGTAACCGAAGTTATAATATTATTGAACAAAAGGGAGAGATTTTTTAAACATCACTGGAGTTGAGAGCGGTACAGGTATGTGGCCACCTTAAGGAACTTTCGATTCCCAGTAGATATATATCGGGTTTTAGGGTCTCGGAAACTATTTAGGCATGTTATTTGAAGCTTTAACTCTAATACTCAATGAATTTTTTTCAAAACTATGTACTCTTTGAATTTTAATTAAAGAAATTCTAAGTAGTTAAATAGTGTTGGTAAAGTGGCCATCTATCAGTTTTTATGGTAAAGTCGTACAGTAAGTAGTACTTTAAAAAGGCAAGACTAGCCTAGCAGAGACTTCCTTTGTGTGTTATTTAACTACATGGTACCGTAGGATACGCCTTGGTGTCGATATTTTGGGATTAGTAGGCCTAGGAATGTTGAAGAAGCAACCGCCGTTTTTATTGGTCTCGATTGCCTTTTGCCTTGCAATGCATTCGTATGACCATTTTACCAACTGATAAACGTCAACAAAAGTTACAATTTTCGCATCGAAAATAAACTCTACGGCAAAAACTGACACATGCATCTTAAAGTACGTAAAAAAGCTACAATGTTATGTATCGCATGATTTTCTTTTCGCTCATATCACGCTGACAAAAGTGTTTTTTCACATGCATGCACTGTTAAGAAATCAGAGTTTTGATGCTGTCGCGCGTAAACATGGCACTATCCTATAATTAGAGGGCGTTACCGGTGGGTTCACCGTACCTCTCAATATCTATATTCACAATACATATACGGTAGGAGTTACGGGGCCCCAGAATAACGAATACAGTGAGATCTCGTGTAAGTGGCAACATTAACTACATGACTACATTACCTGCACTCACATTATAAGAAATTAACTTTGTCAATTTAGAAATTCGATTTTTTAATTAATACAAAGTGGTGTCGAATTGCTTTACGATATTATAACTAAAGTTACAGAGCGTACAACACTTAATGAAGTCTATTTTTTCAGTTTTTTTTTATTAATTTTAATGTATACTTAAACGTTTATATTATTTGTAAAACATATTCATTACTCAAACTGCACCATAAATTTGTTGCGACTGTAAAGACTTATGTTTTGAGTTTTCGAATCTTTACATGAAATATCTTTTGTATGATTTTGATTATTGAAGATGTTTTTATTTGCACTTATATATCTAATGTGATTAGCAAATATGACAAATATATCAACTAGTTTTCCTCGTACAAATTAATTGAATACAATTAACCGTTATCATACGCAAGAAGACGAGGACAAGTTTTGTCAGCCAATTACCAACACAAATATTCCCATATAAAGGCTACGATTTATATGTATTTGTTCACGTTACCGCATAATTATCTCCTGCGCGGTTAGTATCTTTTACACTTTTTTCAAACTCATATTTTTACGATTCTCCTGCTATATTTAATTCTCCTATTTCCGCATTACAGAAAAACTTCTTGCGAGCCAACAAGGGACGTTGCGCTGTCGGCAAATAAGTTCTGTCAAATGATTGTCAACATTGTATAAAGATGCCCAATGGCTCTCCGATCATGAAATATGATATATTTTTTATGTCATTGCATACTTCAAATCACAACTATCATTAAATTTTATTTATTTTACTATTTAATAAAATGTAATTTCTTCTAACACTAACAAAGATTTTATTTAAATAACTTTACCTTGAATCTACCTACTGTCAATCGACATCCTTTCTTTGCAAATAGGAAAGCCCACTACCAATACTTCAATGATTCATATAGCTTTCGCAATCATAATTGTGTGTATGAATGTAACATTCATCGGTATAATATTTCAGTTTAAACTGCTGTATATCTCTTTTAACCATTAACATGAATCGTACATTAGTTGTAGTAACGTCACAATAGTACATTATGTAACAAGGGCAAAAAGTCGAATGTTTTCGAATATTTAAATATTAAAAGCCGAGGGAAAAATCGACTTTTTTCGAGTTACATATAGTGCTCGAGATTATGCCCATTGCAACTGTGGCCACTATTTGACTTGAAAAGCGGGACTAATCGACCGTTAAAAGACAATATTGTTCAAAGATGTCACGGATGAGCTTCTGGCTTTCCGTGGCATTTCCTTATCGCAGAGCGGATGCGCGCAAGACACGCAGTCAGCTCTGCCCGACGCTGCTCCAGTGTTCCTACGCGCAAAAGTGCAGTACTTGCACCTTTTGCGCGCGGGACCGTTGGCGAGTCGCGATGCGACCGCGAGCGGGCAGCAGATAGCCGGCGGTGCTCACGACGAGAGGTGCTCGGACCTAATAAAGCCACGATTACCCAAAAGCCCTGTCTCCTCAATTCCTGCGCGCCTTTCTCTGGCGGCACAGGAGGACCCCTCCAACCATCCGTCACAAAGACAATAAAAAATCAGTGTTATTGGAAAAACTTGATCAAGTAAAGGAATTTGGACTAGTTTCTAGTGAAGTCAGTGATTTGCCGGAAAAAAGTAACTTTATTCCCGCTAATCATTTTTGCTGACAAAAAGTGTAATTTTGGTCTCGCTTTTCAGGGCAGAAAGTGGCCATTTTCGTTGAGAGGGCATAAAATCTATTTTGTCTGATTGCTCGCCTAATTTTTTACTTTCTAAGTTGAAAAAGCGCTTAAATAATTGATCATTCGTTACTGAGAATACATTAAAAGTAAAATTATTAATATTATAATGCAGCGTATAAGAAAATGAAGTAGAAATCATGATTTACTAATGCCAACGCAGGTCACAACGATACGGTTTTAGGCGTTGTTTACGTTAAAGGGTTAAAACAGTCAATTTATAATGATAAAAAAATGTATTCGTTCATAAAAAAATTTTCTTTCAAAAGCAATCATTTTTAAATTTTTTCACTATAAGTATTTAAGACTAGTGTGGAACCTAAAAAATCCAAAGAACGAAAAATTATAATAAAAAAAACGAGTCGATGAACCTTAAAATTTTTTTTGGAATCTTCATTAAGGGGGCACACCACCTTTAAAATGTGAAACAAAAAAATTGATTAGGAATTTTTATTTTGATATTTATTTTAATAAGGATTTTTTTCCTGAAAGTATACATAAAAACCTACCAATTTGTATATTTTTTACCTTCGTTGGTCCTTCTATGCCTCCATGGAAAACCAGACTGTTTTCGAAGACTTTAAGCACTGTCCGTAACATTCCAAGTCTACGCATGGATGGATTGGGCTAAAAATTTATGGAGATACGCATTACAGTAGTACTTTTAGTATGAACGTAGGGATTTTGATTTGAACGAGTAGAAATTTCTTTACATCTATAAAAGTGATAAAATTATTAAAAAATAAGTGTTTTATTGACAATGTTCATATAAAAAAATACTTCTACTCGCTCAAATCAAAATCCCTAAGTTCATACTAAAAGTACTACTATAATGAGTATCTCCATAAATTTTTAGCCCAATCCATCCATGCGTAGACTTGGAATCTTACGGACAGTGCTTAAAGTCTTCGAAAACAGTCTGATTTGCCGTGGAGGCATAGAAGGTCCAACGAAGGTAAAAAATATACAAATTGGTAGGTTTTTATGTACACTTTCAGGAAAAAATCCTTATTAAAATAAATATCAAAATAAAAATTCCTAATCAATTTTTTTGTTTCACATTTTAAAGGTGGTGGCCCCCTTAAAAAACGAAAAAAATGAGCCCTGTTTGGTAAAAGATGTCCGTACCATTCTCGAGATATAAGAAACAAAAGAATCTTTTTTTTTAAATACATAACCTTAAATATTTCGAAATAAAAAGCCGATGTGATCTGGGCTTACAACTCGCTCAAGAGATACCGTTTTGGAAAGTATCAGATCAAATTCTGCCGATTTACTCCAGAATTCGCTACTGAATAAAAATTGATTTTTTTTACAAAAAGATTTTTCTCTTTTCAAAAGAAAACCATATAGTCTCTAAAAAATTACACAATATTCTTCTCCATATTTCTAATCGTCTTAATTTTTTTCAATAATGTTGTATTTCACAGATATAACCTTTTGAAAAAATGACGTTATTTTGTGAATATCAAAACAAGAGAAATAGATTATTTAAAATTTCGGGTGGGAAAAGATAAGTAATTTTATGCTCTTTCAAATGCATTATCATTCAATCGATGATATTATTTCTATGGTATCAAAAAACTCAAAAATCAAAAACCGCTAAAAACTAAACAAAATTTTTGAGTCACTGTCTTTATAGAAAAGCAAAAAAAACGAGCCCCGAAACATTAGTTTACACCGTGTATATTCAGAGTAATGTTGATCAACATCCATCCATACACACACACACGCGCGCGCGCGCACGCACGTACGCACGCACACACAGACGTGTACATACACGCATCCATACAGACATTTTCTAGAAATAGTGTATTTTGATTCCCAGTATCTCAAAACATGTTTCTAACATATTCTTTTAATATCTTTCGGTGAATCAATATTCAAGTATCCAATGACGTCATATTGTTGGGCACGTGTTCGTTTTATCTGCGTTTTAGATTTTTGTTTGAGTACATAATATTGAAGAATTTCAACATATTTTACTTTTCTCGGAAAATCGTTTATTTTATTTAATTTACTCCATCTCGTTAAAGTTTCCCTATTGTTCAATGTTCCTAATTCTTTGATACTTTCTTAAAAAACTGTTTTTTGTTGATTCTCTGTATGGACAGCTAGGCGAATTAAAGCATGACTTCTACCACATAGAGAATAGGGAACTTGCATGAAAAAACCCATTAGGTCCGTCAAATGGAATATCGAAAAATAATCGACACGTATTTTTTATTATTTCAAATAAGTAATTATAAATAAAGATATAGCAAATTGAAAAGTCACTGTACGTCACGATATCCCATCGTAGTATATCTATATAGTGCGGTGCTGTGACGTCACACGACATTTCAACTTGCTATACCTTTGTTTATAATCATTTATTTGGGAAAAGAAAAAACACGTGTCGATTATTATTCGATATTCTATCTCACGGTCCTAATCGATTTTTGATCTTTACTACATACTATTATCATCATTTTTTTTCTAGTTTACATAATGCTCTATCTCCATCTTTATGTATTTAGTCAAAGATGTTTTTAATACTTTGAATAGACACAGAGTACTAGACATTTATATTATTTAAGTAAAAACGAGGGTACATAACATATAAAAAAAAGATCAAGGATTTTTGATTTATACAAGGTCAGAAATGATAACTTTAAAACTTCTTGAATTTTTGCCTCCTAAAACCCGCCTCATGCCATCCATCTGAATAACTATAACTACAATTTTACCACCCAGTTATATTTTCTTCATTCTTTTACGCTACCAATTCTTTCTGATCACTTCACTTCATTCGATGATGCACTACTTCATAGAAAATAAAGAGTTAATTTTGCGTCTCGCTTTTAACGATTACAATCATTCTTTTACTAAGCTAAAATACCACCTCCACACCCCCCCCCCCCCCCGCGCCACTTTTCGTACCTATCCTAATTTTGTCTCCTTATACTACCTACCGATGATGATCCACCTCCATACTAATCTTCTTAACACTATGTTAAAGTAATAACATGTTTAATTTAGTCCTGCGGGGCCTATATCATCATTTTCATTATTCTATTAAGAAAAAATATCACCTCCACGCCCCGCTCCCACTTCTACTTCCTATCCTTATTTTGTCTCATTATGCTACCCCACCCATCCATCATCTCGATACTGACCCTCTTAGCACTATGTTAAAGTAATAACATGTTTATTTTCATGATTTCGTTAAGAAAAATACCCCCTCCATTACTCTCATACCCTCCCCCACTTTTCCTACCTATCCTAATTTTGTCCCATTATCCTAACGTGTGCATCTATGATCTCCAAACTCAGCCTTCTAGCACCATGTTATAGTTATAACATGTTTATTTTAGCGTTACCCCTATTTTCGGTTTCAGTGATTACAATCATTCTTTTACTATAGGGATACTATGGCGATTTTTACTTGATAACATTATAATTTAAATTTTTCTAAATACATTAATAGAATTTTGAGACATACTAATGCATTAATAAAAAATTTAATAACCCTTTACTACCGACTTAGGGTCTATAACACCCCACTTTAAATTACAGTCATTTGTAACTTTGTAAATATATTAAATTCCTAGCCCTTTGACCTTTTTGTAAATTCGTTAAATATCGTTAGAAATATTGTGCAAAAGTTTGATATTTCAAAATTAATTAATTAAAAAGTTATAAACAATTCAAGCACGGAAAAATTAAGCTACTTTCATGACTACATTTCAGGTCGGCAGTAAAGGGATAACTTAAATTTTGAGAAACTGGTTTCCCTAATTAAATTACTAATTTAGATACAATACTATTACAGAGATTGATATAATAAAACCGAAATGGAACATATCAAAATTTGAATGTCTTAAAGGTATTATTAGACAATAACTAAATTTAAAACATTAATGTTTTAAAAATGCATACCATAGCTTTCGTATTAAATATTTTGTCATTTATGTTTGAAATACACATTTGAACATTTGTATTTTATTTGATCAAACAAATGAATAACTTTTATGATTGATTTCGTATTTCATACTTAAACAGAAACCTCCATTCGAAACCTATATGAGCCACGGATAGCTTTTGTTTCACAATAATCCATGATACTTTTGAGAAACAGATGCTATCACATTGATTTTAAAAACTATACACAAATGGAGTATATAAAAACTTAGGTATGTTCACTGGCCTCAAATCGACTCTATGTATTAACATTTATATAATTGTTACAAAGCCCGCATAGTTAAAATAACATTGTAATGTAAAATAAGAGCATTTCGTATAATGGAAAAAAATTATTAAACAAAAAATTGATCTTGCAGGCGTAAACATTGCGCACTGAACAAAAGTCACTTAAAGTTCTTAAAACTTTTCTATTTTTCGGTCGATTTTAACGTTTGAGAGCTCATTCTCTTCCTTGCGAAATTTCAGTTAGGGTATCCATGGGAAAATTTTGGAAATTATAGATGACTTTAGCGATAAAGTACAATTGTTTGTACGAGTTCCCCTATCCAGTTATAAATAATTGAATTCATCGCCCAAGTCATCCATAATTTCCAAAATTTTCCCATGGATACCCCAGCTGAAATCGTGCAAGAACCGAAATGAGCTTTCAAACGTTAAAATCGACTGAAAAATTAAAAAGTTTTGAGAACTTTATGTGACTTTTCTATAGTGAACAATATTTTCGCCTGCAACATTCAAGTTTTCGTTTAAATTCTTTTCTTTGATATTACATGAAATACTCTTATTTTATATAACAATGTCATATTTACTAAGCGGGTTTTGTAACAATTATATAAATGTCAGTACATATGGTCGATTTTAAGCCGGTGAACGTCCTTAATTGTTTTAAAGTATTCTACGCAATACCTAAATTTGAAACATTCATGTATTGAAAATACATGCTACAGTTTGTTGAGTATTAAGTATTTTGTCTAAAACTTCAGAAACTTTATGTAAATAGTATACGTAAAACACCAAACCACCTTATGATAGCTTTTGAACACTTTATTTAGCTTCCATGTAAACATTTGTATTTGATTTGATCATACGAATGAATAACTTTTATGAGTAAATTTGTATCTTATATTTAAACAGAAACCTCAATTTGAAACCTACATGAGACATCGCTAGCTTTACTTAAGTGTGTATGCATGAAACTATTGAGCAAATGATTTTGTCAATTGAATTTACTAATTTAGATACAATACTATCACAGTGATTTTAGAAATGATACACAAATGGAGCATATAAAAACATAATTATCTTAAAGTATTCTACACAATGCCTCAAATTTGAAACATTCATGTTTTAAGAATGCCTGCTATAGCTTGACGAGTATTAAATATTTTGTCTATAATTCAGATCTGTATGTAAATTGTATACAGAGAATTTTCCTACGTACAATTTTCAATTTAAACTTTTTCTTCTAAATACTGTAATTGTTAAGTTATCGCCAAAAATACATAGTTTAACAGTTATTGTTGTTAATAACAAAAATGTGTGGCATATGCGAGCTTGTCCACCAATATACTCTAGTTCTACAGCATAGAAACAACAAATTTGCATTGAAAAATTCTGTCGTTCTTGTAAAACACACAAAAATTCAGTGACACAAACTTATAAACTATGTAATGTGTAGGGTTAAAATTTACCTTGCCGAATTTCGATAAAACTATGAGTTTTACAAAGAAACACAAGAACACAAATCTATACGGATAATGCTAGAGAACAATTTTCAATTGAAACTTTTTCTTCTAAATACTGTAATTATTAAGTTATCGCTTAGAAACCATAATTTAACATTTAATTTTTATTGCAACAAAATTCAATTGAAAAATCATGTCGAGCTCGCAAAAATACGGAAAGGTAGCTGGCGTGCGGACTAAGAGCTAAAGTAAGCCAGCAGAGAGCAGTAAACACTCAAAAATTGCCAACGGCTCCAATAGCCATTAAAGAGCATAGACCTCTTAGAAAAAAGTCTCGAGCGACGTTTCGAGCGGGCGAGAATGCGTCAATAAAAATTAAGCCGAGACAACGATTGGGGGCCTTCCGCGCTTCGACCTTCACCATCCGCCTGCACGATGCCCACCACAAAGCGTATACTGCACGACGGGCTGCAATCTATGCGTTCAGCCAAGAAAACCATTAGCTGTGCATATGTACTGGACACCCCTCGTTTCAGGTAAGCTCCATTGCTACAGTACATACTCTCTATCTTTTTCCATTTTTAAATTATTAAATCATTTTAAACATTCTTAGCAGAAAACGCTCTGTTCCAAATTTTCCTTAATTAAGCAATTAATTATTGAAATACGATGCTAATAATATTTTTACTTCGGATGTACTGTAGCAATGCAACGTACAAAGCCCAAAATTAAGCCCAAATCGTATAATAATCATTAATCCGTTCCATATCCAAACAAACATTTATCGATCAAAATGAAGAATAACTGAGTAAACTTACAATGTAAGCAACGTTATATTTATTAATAATAATAGACCATATTAAATATTACAGGTTACCATAATAATCAATAATTTCAATATCATTTTATAAGGTTATGTGCAAATTGAAGAAAATATGAAAATATAGTAACAAATTATTACGAAACCATGTGACATAAATATGCTAATATTTATGTCACATGGTTTCTTATATTTTTTAATAGAATTTTGTATAACAATAATGTTATTTTAGAATAAATTAAATACCTTTTTATTCTTAGTGTCGTCTATATATAGAAAGCGACTACACAATATGGTTTACTACAGTTTCATATTGTTTCGTGGGAACTGTATAATGGTATACAAAGGGTCTTGTATCTTTGTATATGTGTATATATGGGTGTTTGTCAAAAAGTTGAACAATTTTTGTCCCTCCTGCTTTACAAGGTAACAAGGGATTATATGAATCTCAAAAAAATAGTACTACAACTGGACTATCGTAAGCTTTAATTTGCAAAATTTTCTGAATATCAAATATTTTCTATTCTGAGTAAAAAATAGAAATCTATGCAAAAAGTCTTGTCTGTCCCATGTCCCAAGCCTTAATTTCATTCGAATATACCGAGAAATTTAGTAATACACTAAATTTTAACCAAAAACAATTCCACAGAGGATTAATGTAAGTCTTAGTTAATCGAAAAATGATGCGCGACCTTTTAATGCGTGTGTTATATTGATGTATGGTTGTTTCGAAATGTATCCCCTAGATTTGATGTCTTGTCCGCCCCAAGTGCTTTATTCAAAGAAAGTTGTACTAAAATATTCACAAATTAAAATGCAACCTATTCCTACTTGTAACTCTTATATACGTTTTGTAAAAAACGTTCATATATACTTATTTATTAGTATAGTTTTTTACAACTAATTAGTTAATGTTACACTTATACTACCGTACCTATATTATATGTCTTGTCCGTCCAGCAAATAATTCTTTAAAGGGGCATTCAGTTTGAGAAATAAATATTTAAATCGAATTTGTCGTTTAAACAGACAGACGAATTACTTTTTACTTAACTTCACATGCATCTGGTGCATTTAAATAAATAAACTTTTAAAAAAATATGTATGGCACAAATGTCTTGTCCGTCTAACGATTACGTTAAATGCACTAAAATAATCGAAGGCGGTAGCATCGAATACGACAAATAGGTATATAAACATTTTAACCTATTTAAGCGTAGATTATAATCGTTCATATTCTGTAATAAGCGATGCAATTTTTAATTTGTGCTAAACAAGAGATACTTCATGTTACGTAATATATATCAAACAATATTAAATGAAAGTTATACTTTATATACTAATTCGTAATTTAGAAAAATTGTTTATAAGAAACGTTCAACATTGTAATTTTTTTTATCTACATAAAAGTGATCTTTGATCTCACCCATTTTATTGTATACTTATAATTTAAAACTAATACTAGAATTGTCTTTTTATATAATTAAGAATAAACTAAAAACGTTTTGTAATAAAATAAATAATCTAGATTAGTAACTCAATTCAATTTGTTGTTAAAGACATTTTTTGTTATATAAATATAAATATATATTTCACGTTGAGAGTATTGAACAAACTAATAACTTGCAGTCAACTTCATAAGTTATTACTGTTTTAAAACTTAAAACTAAAGCTCAGAACCTTACAACTGTTAAAAATAAGTATGTAACTACCAAAAAATAACCAAATATTACTTCGTTGCAATGTTGCAAATAAGATAACGTTAACTTTAAGTTTGTAAATTAGATTATAAGCAAAGTCATGTTAACATTTTATAATCAAACCTTCCTAATTGACTTACCTATATATTTCATTACATTATACCAATTATTTCTAGTTACAATAAACATATCCTATAATTAGTTTAGGCATCGTTTAACAAACTCCGCATCAATATGTAATAAGTTCCTTCAAAAAATTATATGTAACAATAATTATGTTAGAAAATTTAAATGATAATAAATAACATTAGAAGAGCTATGTAAGGATATCTTCTCTCTCTCTCTCTCTCTCTCTCTCTCTCTCTCTCTCTCTCTCTCTCTCTCTCTCTCTCTCTCTCTCTCTCTCTCTCTCTCTCTCTCTCTCTCTCTCTCTCATCGATCTTCCCTCTCTGTCTTCCGCCACCGAAAATCGGCAAGAAAGGAAAGGATGGGCGGCCCGAAAGAGGGTCCAATAGGCCGTCGCCTTCTCTTTGGCTGTCGACTCATTACGTAGAGCCAATCAAGGCTACGCTTTCCCGAACAACCAATGAAAGCGCAGGCCAACCCTTAGTATTAGACTAGAAGAGTGTCGGAAAAGCTTGGGCCGATGGTCAGCAGCCTCTTGAAGCACTCTTCAGCAATCAGTCTCTCGCCAGCAGTTCAACAAGCAGCAGCTTCTTCAGTCTAGCTCCGCAAACTCAAAATAAAAAGTAAGTTCGATATTATTTGCTGTATATTAGTATTATGCCTTAAAGGGTCTATCCACATTAAACGCCGACAAAAAGGCTATTTTCATGAATTGTTTTTGAGAGGTGTATATTGTAGATATTGATATGAAAATTGTGAGGCTAAGTAAATACACTCTCGAAATACATAAATACATTTCTTTTTATTTATTTTAGACACTTTTTATAAATGTAAATGGTGGTGAATCATAGGTTCTCAAAAACTAGACAGATGTGCGCTGTTGATGAAATCTCGGAGATGGATTGTCTGAAACAAAAAAATCAAACGGTTTTAGATTCAGTATGTTAATGGATATACCACATAACATACGATTTTCTGTTTTTGCAAAAATATACAATATAAATGGCGGACATTTTTTTATTTTTAAAAAAACAAAAAATGGTATGTTATGCGATATAGCCATTAACATACTGAATCTAAATCCGTTTGATTCTTTTGTTTCAGACAATCAATCTCCGAGATTTCATCAACAGCGCAAACCTATCTAGCTTTTGAGGGCCTAGGATTCACCACCATTTCAATCTATAAAAAGTGTCTAAAATAAATAAAAATACCTAACCACCTTAAAATTACAAATAAATTGGTCGTATATCTTTAGGTGACGATACATTATTCATGATATATTAACTATTATTTTTGGCCTCTTTACACGAAATATCGGCATAGTTACACGTAATATTTGTGCACAATTTAGCATTGGTCAAATATATCTATATATAATTTGACCAATGCTAAATTGTGTACAATAATTACATATATAATTCTTATGTGTAAGAAACGCGCTATGCCGAAATATCTCTTGTATGATTTGGATTCTTGCGAATCTCCTTATTTGTACTTATGAAAAATTGAATAAAATTAACTGTTATCATCTGCAAGAATGCCACAGCAACTGTTGCAAGCGTTTTTACAAAACACATATCCTCATTCAAATTCGGCTACGATTAATATGTGTTTGCTCACGTTACCGTATAATTGCTGAAATAATATTGATAATATTTTTAGTATAACAACGTTGGTTTCGACGGACGATACTACAGTTCACTTTGACGAAAAGGACAACTACCAAACCTTCAAAATGTTCTTCCGTTACTTCTTGATCCTCAGCGTCATCGCACTTTTATCCGTTGCCATCCCCGCCAGTGCTGACGTGGAACCTGAACAAGATGTTTTAGTTTATCCTCGTGCCAATCCGGTAAGAAAACAATATTTTATTAATAATAAATTTGAATTTTATTTGGATTTGTAATTCTAAAACTAGTATTACTTCTTAATCTTTATAGTTAACAATAAAATGCTGAGCCAATGTTTTATTGTTATTACAGAATACTGTTTGAAGTGCTATTTTCAATCATAAATATAAAAATTGGTTAGTCTGTCAAGATCGTTGTCAAGCTTATCTTATCTCTAAAAGAACAACGATATTTTGATAGTAAATTGAACTTTTTATCTTTTCTACAAATATATGAATTTATAGATTAGATGACGGAATAGTAGTACATTGTGCAACTCGGGGGAAAAATTGCAAGGAAGAGCGGATACGGGATTGGACATTTCGAATCGTCAACTATACGAATAAAAATGAAAATATTAAATATTGTTCATTAACTCTTGGGTTTTATATTTTGTTTAAAAATACAAAAATTAACGTCAAATCATTTTTGTTCAAAATTTACAAGATTTTTCAAAATTTACACGATTTTTCAAAATTTACAAGATTTTTCAAAATTTACAAGATTTTTCAAAATTTACAAGATTTTTCAAAATTTACAAGACTTTTCAAAATTTACAAGATTTTTCAAAATTTACAAGATTTTTCAAAATTTACAAGATTTTTCAAAATTTACAAGATTTTCCAAAATTTACAAGATTTTCCAAAATTTACAAGATTTTTCAAAATTTACAACATTTTTCAAAATTTACAACATTTTTCAAAATTTACAACATTTTTCAAAATTTACAAGATTTTTCAAAATTTACAAGATTTTTCAAAATTTACAAGATTTTTCAAAATTTACAAAATTTACAGTTTTTAAAAT
The DNA here is from genome assembly GCA_949152435.1 of Gastracanthus pulcherrimus. Classification (NCBI taxonomy): domain Eukaryota; kingdom Metazoa; phylum Arthropoda; class Insecta; order Hymenoptera; family Pteromalidae; genus Gastracanthus; species Gastracanthus pulcherrimus. Next base: position 23,262,838 of record OX424572.1, on the reverse strand, counting down.
CTTATGAAGTCTTAAAAAAGTTTTACTTAAAAATAACCACTCCTTAGATTTCTCATTCGCATTTTTGGCATGGAAAAGGGCATTTATCATTCACGTATTAGAAAAAATGAGTATTCTCTATAGTTAACCTGCTAAAAATGCAATCTTTAGAATTCAATATCTTTTTAAAATTCCTCGCAAGCTATGCTGAAATTTTGGCAGTACATCCGGATATATTTATTCTTCAATATAAGCGAAAATTAGATGCTAATCTTATAAAACAATAATCACGCTTGGACTACCTTAAAGTGTTATTTTCAATCATATTTGACATGCAATAGAAATCGTTTTCGGTGAATAATAAAAATGTGTAAAATTTGTTTAGGCTGTCAAGATCGTGGCCAAGCTCATCGGATCCCTGTTCACTGGTGCCGCTGTCAGCTGCCTAGGTGAAGCTGCTGAGAAATGCAAGGACCACTGGAAGCACCCATCTCAGGCTATCTCCTGCGCGGTAAGCATCTTTTACACTTTTTTCAGACTCATATTTTTACGATTCTCCTGTTATATTAATTCTCCTATTTCCGCATTACAGAAAAACTTCCTTCGAGTCAACAAGGGACGTTGCGCCGTCGGCAAATAAGTTCTATCAAATAATTGATAACATTGTATAAAGATACCCAATAACGCTCCGATCAAGAAATATGATACATTTTATACATCATTGCATACATCAAATCACAACCTTCATCACATTTTTTTATTTTACTATTCTAATAAAATATAATTTCTTTTAACACTAACAAATGTTTTATTTGAGTGACTTTACCTTGAATCTACCTACTGTCCATCAACATCCTTCCTTTTGCAAATAGGTAAACCTGCCAATACTTCATTGATTCATACAGCTTTTTCAATCATAATCGTGTGTATAAATGTAACATTCAACGGTACAATATTTCAGCTTAAGGAGACGTCGGATACCGACAGTAGATTCCTACTATCCTACACACGTATTTCGTTATTTATTTACAAAATTAATTGTTTAATGACAAAATAATAGCTGTCCCCAATTTGTTTTACAGTAACCTAATTATATGTCCAAGCTGGTTTCATATGATTGTTTTGTTTTCGAGAAAACTTTGACAAACTTAGTATGTAAAGGTTAATCTCCACGTAGTTGGCCCTTTTAGTGTGTCAAAGTTTTCTCGAAAACAAAACAATCATATGAATCCAGCTTGGACATATATGTAGATTACTATAAAACGAAGCGGGGACAGCTATTATTTAAAGAAAAATATGATTTCTCTTAAAATTATGAATGAAAACTCAATTAGACAAGGACAGAGATATCCGGCGTCCCCTTAAATTAATATATATCGTCGCCCCGTACGAAGAGAAGCACGATTCATATCTTAACAGCGGTTTTTTTAAATCAAACTAAAAAGCTTTAAGTTTTTTTTGGCCATTGAAATAAGTACATATATATATATATATATATATATATATATATATATATATATATATATGGGTCATTCTAATACTTTTTGAACACATCTTGTGCACTCTTGTCAGGGATTTTGCCGGCGATTTTTTATATAAAAGTCCTCATCAAAATAAGCTCTCAAATAGTACATTATATAACAAGGGCAAAAAGTCGAATATTTTTCCCGCGGGTGAGTTTACTGTTCGAGCGAGCGAAGCGAAGCACCCGCGGGAAAAATCGACTTCTTTCTCTAGTTACATATAGTACTTTATGCCCATCTCAACTGGCCACATTTTGACTTGGAAAGCGGGACTAATGGACTGTTAGAAGACAATATTGTTAACAGACAATCACAGACAGATGGGCATAACATTTTTTTAGCACCTAAGGTCCCATGTGCAACCTATAGTACAGAGTGTTCTGAATTTTCAGAAATGGCCAAAAACCGGCTATTTTCAAAAATTTTGTGGGAGCTAGCTCTCTTTGATACTAATTTGACCGTATAAAAAAAAAGATCTTTTTTTTACAAACTTTAGCATTTAAAAATAAATTTAAATTTATTTATTTAAATGCACCAGATGCATGTGAAGTTAAGTAAAAAGTAATTCATCTGTCTGTTTAAACGACAAATTCGATTTAAATATTTATTTCTCAAACTGAATACTCCTTTAAAGAATTGTTTGCTGGACGGACAAGACATATAATATAGGTACGGTAGTATAAGTGTAACATTAACTAATTATTTGTAAAAAACTATACTAATAAATAAGTATATATGAACGTTTTTTACAAAACGTATATAAGAGTTACAAATAGGAATAGGTTGCATTTTAATTTGTGAATATTTTAGTACAACTTTCTTTGAATAAAGCACTTAGGGCAGACAAGACATCAAATCTAGGGGATACATTTCGAAACAATCATACATCAATATAACACACGCATTAAAAGGTCGCGCATCATTTTTCGATTAACTAAGACTTACATTAATCCTCTGTGGAATTGTTTTTGGTTAAAATTTAGTGTATTACTAAATTTCTTGGTATATTCGAATGAAATTAAGGCTTGGGACATGGGACAGACAAGACTTTTTGCATAGTTTTCTATTTTTTTCTCAGAATAGAAAATATTTGATATTCAGAAAATTTTGCAAATTAAAGCTTACGATAGTCCAGTTGTAGTACTATTTTTTTGAGATTCATATAATCCCTTGTTACCTTGTAAAGCAGGAGGGACAAAAATTGTTCAACTTTTTGACAAACACCCATATATACACATATACAAAGATACAAGACCCTTTGTATATCATTATACAGTTCCCACGAAACAATATGAAACTGTAGTAAACCATATTGTGTAGTCGCTTTCTATATATAGACGACACTAAAAATAAAAAGGTATTTAATATATTCTAAAATAACATTATTGTTATACAAAATTCTATTAAAAAATATAAGAAACCATGTGACATAAATATTAGCATATTTATGTCACATGGTTTCGTAATAATTTGTTACTTATTTAATCTATGCTTAGAACAATAATTTATAAAGTAATGTTAATCTCCATTTTATATTTTCATATTTTCTTCAATTTGCACATAACCTTATAAAATGACATTGAAATTATTGATTATTATGGTCTATTATTATTAATAAATATAACGTTGCTGACATTGTAAGTTTACTCAGTTATTCTTCATTTTGATCGATAAATGTTTGTTTGGATATGGAACGGATTAATGATTATTATACGATTTGGGCTTAATTTTGGGCTTTGTACGTTGCATTGCTACAGTACATCCGAAGTAAAAATATTATTAGCATCGTATTTCAATAATTAATTGCTTAATTAAGGAAAATTTGGAACAGAGCGTTTTCTGCTAAGAATGTTTAAAATGATTTAATAATTTAAAAATGGAAAAAGATAGAGAGTATGTACTGTAGCAATGGAGCTTACCTGAAACGAGGGGTGTCCAGTACATATGCACAGCTAATGGTTTTCTTGGCTGAACGCATAGATTGCAGCCCGTCGTGCAGTATACGCTTTGTGGTGGGCATCGTGCAGGCGGATGGTGAAGGTCGAAGCGCGGAAGGCCCCCAATCGTTGTCTCGGCTTAATTTTTATTGACGCATTCTCGCCCGCTCGAAACGTCGCTCGAGACTTTTTTCTAAGAGGTCTATGCTCTTTAATGGCTATTGGAGCCGTTGGCAATTTTTGAGTGTTTACTGCACTCTGCTGGCTTACCTTAGCTCTTAGTCCGCACGCCAGCTACCTTTCTGTATTTTTGCGAGCTCGACATGATTTTTCAATTGAATTTTGTTGCTTTTATGCTGTAGAATTAGAGTATCTTGGCGGAGAAGCTCGCATATGCCACACATTTTTATTATTCATAACAATAACTGTTAAATTATGGTTTTTTAAGCGATAACTTAATAATTACAGTATTTAGAAGAAAAAGTTTAAATTGAAAATTGTTCTCTAGTCTTATCCGTATAGATTTGCGTTCTTGTGTTTCTTTGTAAAACTCATAGTTTTATCGAAATTCGGCAAGGTACATGTTAACCCTATACATTACATACGAGTAGTTTATAAGTTTGTGTCACTGAATTTTTGTGTATTTTTACAAGAACGACGAATTGTTCAATGCAAATTTGTTGCTTCTATGCTGTAGAACTAGAGTATATTGGTGGACAAGCTCGCATATGCCACACATTTTTGTTATTAACAACAATAACTGTTAAACTATGTATTTTTGGCGATAACTTAACAATTATAGTATTTAGAAGAAAAAGTTTAAATTGAAAAAGCACGATTCATATCTTAACAGTGTTTTTTTTAAATCAAACTAAAAAGCTGTAAGTTTTTTTGGCCATTGAAATAAGTACATATATATATGGGTCATTCTAATAGTTTTTGAACAAATCTTGCGCACTCTTGTCAGGGATTTTGCCGGCGATTTTTTATATAAACCAGTTTAGATTTCTACCGGGGTATAATTAAATCGATTAATTAGGACCTCTCTTTGAGAAAGCATTCTGCTAAGGCAGTTAGTAGTAGTTTTTAAAATAGTCCATTCTTTTAAATAATTACATAAATTCGGTATCAGCAATATACGAAAAGCTTATGGGGTAAAATTATGCTTCCGGCAAGTTCAAATACAGTTGTTTTAGAAAAGCGCGTCTAAGTTTTCTTCAATTTCCTTCCAGAACACATATATACCATATTTTAACCTACTTAAGCGTAGATTATAATCGTTCATATTCTGTAATAAGCGATGCAATTTTTAATTTGTGCTAAACAAGAGATACTTCATGTTATGTAATATATATCAAACAATATTAAATGAAAGTTATACTTTATATACTAATTCGTAATTTAGAAAAATTGTTTATAAGAAACGTTCAACATTGTAATTTTTTTTATCTACATAAAAGTGATCTTTGATCTCACCCATTTTATTGTATACTTATAATTTAAAACTAACACTAGAATTGTCTTTTTATATAATTAAGAATAAACTAAAAACGTTTTGTAATAAAATAAATAATCTAGATTAGTAACTCAATTCAATTTGTTGTTAAAGACATTTTTTGTTATATAAATATAAATATATATTTCACGTTGAGAGTATTGAACAAACTAATAACTTGCAGTCAACTTCATAAGTTATTACTGTTTTAAAACTTAAAACTAAAGCTCAGAACCTTACAACTGTTAAAAATAAGTATGTAACTACCAAAAAATAACCAAATATTACTTCGTTGCAATGTTGCAAATAAGATAACGTTAACTTTAAGTTTGTAAATTAGATTATAAGCAAAGTCATGTTAACATTTTATAATCAAACCTTCCTAATTGACTTACCTATATATTTCATTACATTATACCAATTATTTCTAGTTACAATAAACATATCCTATAATTAGTTTAGGCATCGTTTAACAAACTCCGCATCAATATGTAATAAGTTCCTTCAAAAAATTATATGTAACAATAATTATGTTAGAAAATTTAAATGATAATAAATAACATTAGAAGAGCTATGTAAGGATATCTTCTCTCTCTCTCTCTCTCTCTCTCTCTCTCTCTCTCTCTCTCTCTCTCTCTCTCTCTCTCTCTCTCTCTCTCTCTCTCTCTCTCTCTCTCTCTCTCTCTCTCTCTCTTCTCATCGATCTTCCCTCTCTGTCTTCCGCCACCGAAAATCGGCAAGAAAGGAAAGGATGGGCGGCCCGAAAGAGGGTCCAATAGGCCGTCGCCTTCTCTTTGCTAAGGCAGTTAGTAGTAGTTTTTAAAATAGTCCATTCTTTTAAATAATTACATAAATTCGGTATCAGCAATATACGAAAAGCTTATGGGGTAAAATTATGCTTCCGGCAAGTTCAAATACAGTTGTTTTAGAAAAGCGCGTCTAAGTTTTCTTCAATTTCCTTCCAGAACACATATATACCATATTTTTTTTACAAATATTAACTAAGAACTGACATATATCATATTCTACCAGCCCTGAGGCATCTTTGAAGCAAAAAATCGATTTTTTGAAAATCCTAGACTGGCTTTCCCCTTCTAGGAGATCTGCTGATTTTCAAGCGAGTGATAAAATTAGAAGGTAACGATTTTTAGGGCTCTGGTAGCTTTTAGTTAACTCCATGGCACCACGCTTCTTTATTTATAGACCTGCGTCTGCGTTGAAGGGTTCATAACATACAATTGGTACGCGTATACATACATAATTCGTCATATTCATTTGCAAACAGACATAAAAAGAATACCTGTCGAGTTGATAATCTCCAACATTTTGAAGTCGGTTAAAAAGATATATTTATGAACCGATATATGTGGATATTCCGAACTGAAAACAAATTTAATTGACTCAACATGAAAGCCTATATATATATATATACATATATATATATATATATATATATATATATATATATATATATATATATATATATATATATATATATATATATATATATATATATATATATATATATATATATATATATATATATATATATATATATATATATATATATATAGGCTTTCATTCATTAAACGAAAATAGTGTGAATTTTAAAGCCAGAGAATCATTTATTAAATCCTCGTCCTCATCCTTCGGTCTACAACGCAATCAACAGCGGTAAATCGTTACCTCGCTGCATCTGCATGTCCCATCATAAGCGCGCCTTCGAATAAAGTTTCCAAAGTTTATAAAGCCCGAAGACAGCTTAACGCGCGTGAACAATGCGTTTGAATTAACAACATAATTGCGTTGGTATACTTTAAAAACAAAAGCTTATTGAATCAACAACATTATCTGTTGAGTCAATTAAATTTGTTTTCAGTTCGGAATATCCACATATATCGGTTCATAAATATATCTTTTTAACCGACTTCAAAATGTTGGAGATTATCAACTGGACAGGTATCTTTTTATGTCTGTTTGCAAATGAATATGACGAATTATGTATGTATACGCGTACCAATTGTATGTTATGAACCCTTCAACGCAGACGCAGGTCTATAAATAAAGAAGGCTACCAGAGCCCTAAAAATCGTTACCTTCTAATTTTATCACTCGCTTGAAAATCAAGTAGCAGCAGATGCCCTAGAAGGGGAAAGCCATTCTAGGATTTTCAAAAAATCGATTTTTTGCTTCAAAGGTACCTAAGGGCTGGTAGAATATGATATATGTCAGTTGTTAGTTATTACTCGTTGTTAGTTAATATTTGTAAAAAAAATATGGTATATATGTGTTCTGGAAGGAAATTTAAGAAAACTTAGACGCGCTTTTCTAAAACAACTGTATTTGAACTTGCCGGAAGCATAATTTTAGCAAATATTAGTCCATTAATTAGAAATGTTGACTGTAGCATTGTAATTGCATTATATATAGAAAGGCGTACAGTTTCTTTTTATTGAATATTTTTCTTTGTTAGAAACATTTTCCTATCTTCTTTTTACCGAAAATAGTTGTTTCTTTTTTCAAATGCGGGTACCAATTAAAGTATTAAAATTTGTGTTATTTGATGCGCTCTAGAGTGCCTTTACCCCATAAGCTTTTTGTATATTGCTGATACCGAATTTATGTAATTATTTAAAAGAATGGACTATTTTGAAAACTACTACTAACTGCCTCAGCAGAATGCTTTCTCAAAGAGAGGTCCTAATTAATCGATTTAATTATACCCTGGTAGAAATCTAAGCTGGTTTCTAGCTAGATATTAGCTAGATTTTCTAAATCTGCTTTAATTCTGGTTAAGAAAGTAGCTAGAAAGCAGTTAAAAACGACATGCCTTTTGGCTAATTTCTGGCTAGATTCTGCTTAATATTTTAGTTAATATAAAATTGATAAACTAAGTAATTTATGTATTAATTAATAATGGAAATAATAATAGTTTTATAATAATCAAAGTAATACGCAATTCTAATCATACTACATTAAGTATTTTACTAAATTAAAGCTAAAAATGTACCTTAAATGTGTAGTAGTAATGGAGGTTAGAATATTTGTTTAGTTATGATTGACTAATTTTCGGAAAGGAAATTATTAGTTATCAAATACTTTTCGTAAGTTGTTATTTATAGATAAAAATATTTATTTTGCGGCATACTATAATCAACATTCAAAAAAGTATAATAAGGTATATTTTTAAGAACTAATAACTTTTTAAAACAAAATATAAATAGGTTAGATTTGCAAACAAAATATGTTCTAGCTTAAAGCATAGTCTTAAGCAGATTCTAGCCAGATATTAGCTATAATTTGACTTATTAATAGCTTATTAATCTGGCGAATAATTAATAAGCTAACCAGCCATTCTAGCTAACTTTCTACCAGAAATCAAATCAAAAGCATTATTTTCTAAGATATTTTAACTATGTTTCCTGAAAGTTAGAGATCAAAAGGGCAGACAGAAAAATGTTTCAGGGGTACCAACTTAACGATTTTAAAAAAAGTACCTCTTTTCTGGTGGTTGTATCTTTAACTATACAAAACCGATTCGAACGTTTCCAAAAAGGAATTAAAGGTCCTTTAAAGGCGAAAAATTTAAGACCTGCGTTTGTTTAGAGTTCGCAATATGGCAAGCGACCAAACATAACATAAAAATCGCAAAATTTTAAGGGGGTGTAATATTTTTCATCTTAAAGTTTGTAAAAAAAAGAACTTTTTTTTTATACGTTCAAATTAATATCAAAGAGAGCACCCACAAAATTTTTGAAAATAGCAGATTTTTGGCCATTTCTGAAAATTCAGAACACTCTATACTATAGGTCGCACATGGGACCTTAGGTGCTAAAAAAATTTTATGCCCATCTGTCTGTGATTGTCTGTTAACAATATTGTCTTCTAACAGTCCATTAGTGCTGCTTTCCAAGTCAAAATGTGGCCAGTTGAGATGGGCATAAAGTACTATATGTAACTAGAGAAAGAAGTCGATTTTTCCCGCGGGTGCTTCGCTTCGCTCGCTCGAACAGTAAACTCACCCGCGGGAAAAATATTCGACTTTTTGCCCTTGTTATACAATGTACTATTTGAGAGCTTATTTTGATGAGGACTTTTATATAAAAAATCGCCGGCAAAATCCCTGACATGAGTGCGCAAGATTTGTTCAAAAAGTATTAGAATGACCCATATATATATGTACTTATTTCAATGGCCAAAAAAACTTAAAGCTTTTTAGTTTTATCTAAAGAAACCGCTGTTAAGATATGAATCGTGCTATAAAAAGGTGAAAAAAAAACACGTTTCTGCTGACGTGGTATATAGGCATAACTTTTTATTTTATCAATTAAATTTGTGTAACAAAATACATTGATTTTGAACTGTTTTACGTTCTTACTGTTTCTAGATACTAATTAAAAATTAATATAAAAATTATTTTGTGAAGAGAAAAAAAGATTGTAGGTTTGCAAATGACTTATGGTAGTTTCGTTAAAAAAATAAAATGTTAAAAAATATTAACCACACAACTTTTTATCTAAATTGAAGGTTTAATCTACTAAAATTGACAAGTTTTACGTTATTAAAATTAATATTAAATAGCAATAGAGAAAGCGCGCCAACTTCTCTACAATACCCTTCGCGCTGCGGCTGCTCACCCGAAAACAGACGACAGAGCTCCCATCGTAGTCACGCGTTGCTTCTCCTACTTTGTGGAGCATTAGCGCCAGTTGGTGCTGCGGCGTGCCCGAAGGTTTTTCCATGTATGAAAAGAAAGGGTCAGCCTTTAATAAAGAAGCATAGGCTTGATCACTTTCTCGGAAAAGAGTGTACACGAGCCGATATATACCATGCAAAACGTCGCACAGCAGGCGCTTACGCAGGTACTGAAAAAAAGGTTCTTTCCATCAAATAGCGCACTACTAGAGTGAATTTATTGCCGAGATGTTTGTGCGTTTCTCGGCACGTACGGATAATAAATTTTAAAGTATCAAAGGCTTGTTCGCTATCTCCGCAAAAGTGAAACCGTCTGATGCATTGAGCAAGCAAAAAAAGAAAATCCTCGCACAGCACGGTCTTAGAGAAAGCATGCGTGCAGGTAGAAAAAAAATCTCAGCAAGAAACTGCTGTGGATGCGCGCAAGTAACAGAGAAATCTCAGCAGTAAACGATCTTTGAGAGTGGTTTCGTGTGCGTTGAAGGTCGTCGCGCGTAGGTGAAAACAAATGTTTTTAGCAACAAACGCCCTTTAAAGTGAGGCTTACTGCGCGCAGATATTTAAAAATTCTTTTAAGCCGATACGCTCGCAGTATTTCCAAGGACGGGATGAGTCGATGTACACGAACTGATACGCTGGCTGCGCGAAAGGAAATCGTTCGGTATATAAAGTCGTGGTCACTGTTTCACAGTAGTGGGAAAAGAGATTTCCTCTCGAGCTGTTTATTTCGAACTTATTCGCCGGCGGCGAGATATTTATGTAGGAAAACTGAGTTTCTTTTTCCACTACGTTTTGTGAAAAGACCTACGATTCGTGAGAAATTTCCCTCCCAAAATCCACGACTTTAAATACCGAACGATTTCCTTTCGCGCAGCGATCAATTTAAATAAAAAGTTGTGTGGTTAATATTTTTTAACATTTTATTTTTTAAACGAAACTACCATAAGTCATTTGCAAACCTACAATCTTTTTTTCTCTTCACAAAATAATTTTTATATTAATTTTTAATTAGTATCTAGAAACAGTAAGAACGTAAAACAGTTCAAAATCAATGTATTTTGTTACACAAATTTAATTGATAAAATAAAAAGTTATGCCTATATACCACGTCAGCAGAAACGTGATTTTTGTTCACCTTTTTATAGTTAAAGATATAGATACATACATACCAACATATTTTTAAAATCCTGTTTTCCGATTTGGAAACATCGAAAACACAATATAAGATCATAACCTAACATATTATAAGCAGAATATAATAATAACTTGTGATGAAAATAATACTTTTTATAGTTACAGTATAACATGTAAAATTAAAGAATAAATTATAACCTATTACATACCATTTTGAGCACTATGTTTTTACAATAATTACTTATATTATTTAATTTTGACTTTTCAAATCATTAATATATACTTAAGAATGGTAAATAACAAGAAAAAGTAGTATTCTGAGGTTAGAATTCATCAATTTCCTAATTAGCGCAACTTCGTTCCCTTTTTTAGCGCTACAGCGTTGATACACATGTAAGGCCGCGGCTCTCCGCACATTTGGGGCTGCGCTACTGCCGTTATACCCGAGGGTTTTTCCGTGTACATTAGCGGCTACTTTCCATTACCTACGCATGCCATTTGTTTCTTCGCAAAGAGGAGCAAAGAGGCTGCTCCTTTCCCTCTCTTCTAAAAAAAAGAATATATCCAATGGACTTTTAAAACCAAGTGGGAGTAAAACGCCTACGTATTCGGGCCTACAGAGTGGGGATAAATCACTTTAAGAGGGGACAGTTCAGAGGAGGGGCTTAAAACACGCACACAATACGAATCCGGGAAAAATTGGAGAAGGGACCAGGCATAGGCCTTATACACACTACAGATTCTGTATCACTTTGAGAGGGGGTAAATCCAGGGGAGGGGATTAAAACATACAATACAAATGCTGAAAAATTGGCGAAGGGGACAAACAGGGATAGGGCTTATACACACTATGAATACTGGATCACTTTGGCAGGGGAGGGGGGTGATACAGAACCTGCATGAGCCAGTATGCCTATAGCCTATCTACTTATATTTAAACACAAACCTCAATTTGAAACCTACATGAGCCATCGATAGCTTTACTTAAGTGCGTATGCATGAAACTATTGAGAAAATGATTTTGTCAATTGAATTTACTAATTTAGATACAAATACTATCACAGAGATTTTAGAAATGATACACAAATGGAGCATATAAAAACTTAATTATCTTAAAGTATTCTACACAATACCTCAAATTTGAAACATTCATGTTTTAAGAATGCATACTATAGCTTGACGAGTATTAAATATTTTGTCTAAAATTCAGATCTGTGTGTAAATTGTATACAGAGAATTTTCCCACGTACAATTTTCAATTTAAATTTTTTCTTCTCAATACTGTAATTGTTAAGTTATCGTCAAAAAAACATAATTTAACAGTTATTGTTGTTAATACCAAAAATGTGTGGAATATGCGAGCTTGAGAGTAGATCCTCTAGTTCTACAGCGTAGAAGCAACAAATTTCCATTGCAAAATTCCGTCAAATAGGATCAAAAGTTATCTCGCCAAATTTCTATAAAACTATGAGTTTTACAAAAAACACAAGAACGAAAATCTACACTCTAAACCCAAAAGTGTAAAATCTGGAAGTAAAAAGATTAAAATGCAGCTTTTAATTCATGAAAAGTATAGATTTGAAGATTTTATTCTCTATGTGGTTTAATTTTATAATTTTACACTTTTGACAAAGATTAAAACGTACATTTTAAACTTTGTAAAGTGTAAAAAGTTTTCGTATATCTTGAAAAGATTAATTTTATGAATTCACACTTTTAAAAAAGATTAAAATGTACATTTTAAACTTTGTAAAGTGTAAAAAGTTATCGCATCTCTTAAAAAGATTGATTCCATCAATTCACACTTTTGACAAAGATTAAAATGTACATTTTAAACTTTCTATAAAGTCTAAAAATTATCGTATTTCTTAAAAAGATAAATTCCAACAATTTACACTTTGTGGGTTCTGCAGAAAGATTAAAATCATCTATTTACACTTTTGCGGATGATTGCGCTCGTAAATCTCGTGACAGGAAACAAATCAAGCTATATATATATATATATATATATATATATATATATATATATATATATATATATATATATATATATATATATATATATACGCTGTCTAGGATACTTAAAGCTCTTGGAGAAGATGTCTAGGTACAACAATACAAATATTTGTTCGAGGTCATGACCCACGAATACTTTTCCTCTCGCCCTGGTAAAAATCTTATCAAGCTAAGCTCGAAAATCTCAATAACCGCAATACATTTATTTAATTTACCCTCTTGCCTTAAAAATAGTTTGAGTGTCCGTGAGAATGTATAAGAGTTTTAAGTTTATGATGTAATGAGGTTCAAAATGGCCTGTCTGTGTTCAACACTTATACAATTTTCATATTTAAGCTTGGCCTGTTTGTGTATAAGAATTTCGAGGTTATGGGGTATTGAGGTGTAAGCTTGGCCTATCCCTGTGTGAGGGTTGGGTTGGGTTGGATTTAAGATTGGCTTAATCGTGTGTGTATAGCAGTTTTGAGGTTATAGGGTATTTGGGTTAAAGCTCGGCCGGTTCATGTATAAGAATTTCGAGGTTATGAGGTACTTCGATTTAAGATTGGTTTGTCTGTGTATAAGAGTTTTGAGTTTATAAGGTATTTAAGTTAAAGCTTGGCCTGTTTGTGTTTAAGAGTGTTAAGGTGTTTAGATTTAAATTTGGCCTGTATGTATAAGAGTTTCGAGATTATGGAATAAGTAGATTTATAATTGGTCTGTTTCAAACTATAAATGTTTGCAGGTTATGGAGCCTTCAGGATTCAAGCTGGATCTATCTGCGTATACGTTTTTGAAGTTATAGGGTATTCAACAAGTTCGGCCTGTCTGTGAATAAATGTATTGCGGTTATTGAGATTTTCGAGTTTAGCTTGATAAGATTTTTACCAGGGCAAGAGGAAAAGTATTCTTGGGTCATGACCTCGAACAAATATTTGTATTTTTATACCTAGACATCTTCTCCGAGAGCTTTAAGCATCCTAGACAGCATATATATAGCTTAATTTTTTTCCTGTCACGAAATTTACTAGCATAATCATCCGCAAAAGTGTAAATAGATGATTTTAATCTTTCTGAAGAACCCACAAAAGTGTAAATTGTTGGAATTAATCTTTGTAAGAAATACGATCATTTTTACACTTTATAGAATATATAGGAATATTTTATAGGTATTTTAATCTTTGTCAAAAGTGTGAATTGATGGAATCAATCTTTTTAAGAGATGCGATAACTTTTTACACTTTACAAAGTTTAAAATGTACATTTTAATCTTTTTTAAAAGTGTGAATTCATAAAATAATCTTTTCAAGATATACGAAAACTTTTTACACTTTACAAAGTTTAAAATGTACGTTTTAATCTTTGTCAAAAGTGTAAAATGATGATGAAATTGGGTTTAGAGTGTATGCGGACAAAGCTAGAGAACAATTTTCAATTGAAACTTTTTCGTCTAAATACTGTAATTATTAAGTTATCGCCAATAAACCATAACTTAACAGTTATTATTATGAATAATAAAAATGTGTGGCATATGCGAGCTTGTCCACCAAGATACTCTACAGCATAAAAGCAACAAAATTCAATTGAAAAATCATGTCGAACTCGCAAAAACACAGAAAGGTAGCTGGCGTGCGGACTAAGAGCTAAGGTAAGCCAGCAGAGTGCAGTAAACACTCAAAAATTGCCAACGGCTCCAATAGCCATTGGAGAGCATAGGCTCGAGAGCAATAAATCTGCACGTGAACGCAAAGAAAGAAAGGACCCCTTCGAAAAAAGTTTCGAGCGACGTTTCGAGCGGGCGAGAATGCGGCAATAAAAATTAAGCCGAGACAACGATTGGGGGCCTTTCGCGCTTCGTCCTTCACCACCAGCCTGCACGATGCCCACGAGAAAGCGTATACTGCACGACGGGCTGCAATCTATGCGTTCAGCCAAGAAAACCATTAGCTGTGCATATGTACTGGACACCCCTCGTTTCAGGTAAGCTCCATTGCTACAGTACATTCTCTCTATCTTTTTCCATTTTTAAATTATTAAATCATTTTAAACATTCTTAGCAGAAAACGCTCTGTTCCAAATTTCCAAAAAAATTTTCCTTAATTAAGAAATTAATTATTGAAATACGATGCTAATAATATTTTTACTTCGGATGTACTGTAGCAATGAAACGTACAAAGCCCAAAATTAAGCCCAAATCGTATAATAATCATTAATCCGTTCCATATCCAAACAAACATTTATCGATCAAAATGAAGAATAACTGAGTAAACTTACAATGTAAGCAACGTTATATTTATTAATAATAATAGTCCATATTAAATATTACAGGTTACCATAATAATCAATAATTTCAATATCATTTTATAAGGTTATGTGCTAATAGAAGAAAATATGAAAATATAAAATGGAGATTAACATTACTTTATAAATTATTATTTTAAGCATGGATTAAATAAGTAACAAATTATTACGAAACCATGTGTCATAAATATGTTAATATTATATTTTTTGAATAGAATTTAGTATAACAAAAATGTTATTTTAAAATAAACTAAATACCTTTTTATTTTTTGTGCCAGTCTATATATAGATAGCGACTACACAATATGGTTTACTACAGTTTCATATTGTTTCGTGTGAACTGTATAATGGTATACAAACGGTCTTGTATCTGTGTATATGTGTATATGGGTGTTTGTCAAAAAGTTGAACAATTTTTGCCCCTCCTGTTTTACAAGGTAACAGGGAATTATATAAATCTTAAAAAATAGTACTACAACTGGACTATCGTAACCATTAATATGCAAAATTTTCTGAATATCAAATATTTTCTATTCTGAGTAAAAAATAAAAAACTATGCAAATAATCTTGTCTGTGCCATGTCCCAAGCCTTAATTTCATTCCAATATACCAAGAAATTTAGATTTAAATTGATCCAAAAATAATGCGCGACCTTTTAATGCGTGTGTTATATTTATGTATGATTGTTTCGAAATCTATCCCCTAGATTTGATGTCTTGTCCGCCCCAAGTCCTTTATTCAAAGAAAGTTGTATTAAAATACTCACAAATTAAAGTGTAACCGATTCCTACTTGTAACTCTTATATACGTTTTGTAAAATAAGTTCACATATACTTATTTATTAGTATAGTTTTCTACAAATAATTAGTTAATGTTGCACTTATACTACCGTACCTATATTATATGTCTTTTCCGTCCAGCAAAAAATTCTGTAAAGGAGCATTCAGTTTGATAAATAAATATTTAAATCGAATCTGTCGTTTAAACAGACAGACGAATTACTTTTTAACTAACTTCACATGCATCTGGTGCATTTAAATAAATAAACTGCTAAATAATATCTACGGCATAAATGTCTTGTCCGTCTAACGATTACGTTAAATATACTAAAACAATCGAAGGCGGTAGCATCGAATACGACAAATAGATAAATAAACATTTTAACCTTTTTAAGCGTAGATTATAATCGATCATATTCTGTAATATGCGATGTAATTTTTAATTTGTTCTAAACAAGAGATATTTCATTTAACTTAATACATATCAAACAATAATAAATGAAAGTTATACTTTATATATTAATTCGTCATTTAAAAGAATTGATTATAAGAAACTTTCAACATTGTAAAATTTTTTAGTTACATAAAAGTGATCTTTGATCTCACCATTTTAATTGTCTCTATTTACTTATATGATTAATATTATTACATCATATTTCTTATTTTCTGATTCAAAGACATCATTTTTTTGAGAATTATACTTTTATAAAGACTTTTAATCATACTTTTTGATAATCACCCAAATGGTTAATTCCCAGTAATATCCATTATTGCTGAATATATACATATTCCTCTATTTTTATTGTATAATTATAATTTAAAACTAACACTAGAATTGTCTTTTTATAATAATTAAAAATAAACTAAAAACGTTTTGTAATAAAATAAATAATCTAGATTAGTAACTCAATTCAATTTATATTTATGTAACAAAAAATGTCTTTAACAACAAATATATATTTCAAGGTTGAAAGAGTATTGAACAAACTAATAACTTGCAGTCAACTTAATAAGTTAATACTGTTTTAAAACTTAAAACTAAAACGCAAAACCTTATAACTGCTAAAAATAAGTATGTAACTACCAAAAAAATAACCAAATATTACTTCGTTGCAATGTTGCAAATAAGATAACGTTAACTTTAAGTTTGTGAATTAGATTATAAGCATAGGAATGTTAACATTTTATAATCAAACCTTCCTAATTGACTTACCTATATATTTCATTATATTAAACCAATTAATTTTAGTTACAATAAACCAATCCTATAATTAGTTTAGGCATCGTTAATAAAATCCGCATCAATATGTAATAATTTCTTACAAAAAATTATGTGTAACAATTATTATTTTAGAAAATTTAAATCATAATAAATAGCATTAGAAGAGCTATGTAAGGATATCCTCTCTCTCTCTCTCTCTGTCTCTCTCTCTCTCTCTCTCTCTCTCTCTCTCTCTCTCTCTCTCTCTCTCTCTCTCTCTCTCTCTCTCTCTCTCTCTCTCTACCCCTACTCCGGAAAAGAAATGGAAAGGATCCGCCATCGAAAATTGATAGGAATGAGAAGGAGGAGCAGCCCGAAAGAGGGTCCAAAAGGTCGTCGCCTTCTCTTTGGCTGTCGACTCATTCCGTAGAGCCAATCAAGGCTACGCTTTCCCGAACCACCAATGAAAGCGCAAGCCAACCTTTAGTACTAGACTAGAAGAGTGTCGGAAAAGCTTGGGTCGGAGGGCAGCAGCCTCTTCAAGCACTCTTCAGCAGTCAGTCTCTCGCCAGCAGTTCAACGAGCAACAACTTCTTCAGCCTAGCTCCGCAAACTCAAAATAAAAAGTAAGTTCAATATTATTTGCTGTCTATTAGTATTATGCCTTAAAGGTCTATTCACATTAAACGCCGACAAAAAGGCTATTTTCATGAATTGTTTTTGAGAGGTTTATATTATAGATATTGATATGAAAATTGTGAGGCTAAGTAAATACACTCTCGAAATACATAAATAGTTTCTTTTTTATTTATTATAGACACTTTTTATATATGAAAATGGTGGTGAATCATAGGTCCTCAAAAACGGGATAGGCGTGCACTGTTGATGAAATCTCGTAGATGGATTGTATGAAACAAAAACATCAATCGGTTTTAGATTCAGTATGTTAATGGCTATATCGCATAACATACGATTTTTTGTTTTTGCAAAAATATAAAATACAAGTGGCGGACATTTTATTATTTTTGCAATAGGAAAAAATTTTATGTTATGAGGTATAGCCATTAACATACTGAATCTAAAACCGTTTGATTTTTTTGTTTCATACAATCCATCTCCAAGATGTCATCAATAGCGCAGACCTATCTAGTTTTTGAGGACCTATGATTCACCACCATTTTCATCTATTAGAAGTGTCTAAAATAAATAAAAATACCTAACCGCTTTAAAATTACCAATAAATTGATTATATATCTTTAAATGAGGATAAATTATTTATGATATATTAACTATTATTTTTGGCCTCTTCACATGAAATATTTCTTGTATGATTTGGATTCTTGCAAATTTCCTTATTTGTACTTATGAATCTAATGTGATTAGCATAATCTGACAAAAATAACAACCATCGTACAAATTTCCTTGTACAGAAAAATTGAATAAAATTGACCGTTATCATCTGCAAGAATGCCAGACCAACTATTAGAAGCGTATTTACAAAACAAATATCCCCATTCAAATTCGGCTACGATTAATATGTATTTGTTCACGTTACCGTATAATTGCTGAAATAATACTGATCATTTTTTTAGTATAAAAACGTTGGTTTTGACGGACGATACTACAGTTCACTTTGACGAAAAGGACAACTACCAAACCTTCAAAATGTTCTTCCGTTACTTCTTGATCCTCAGCGTCATCGCACTTTTATCCGTTGCCATCCCCGCCAGTGCTGACGTGGAACCTGAACAAGATGTTTCAGTTTACGCTCGCGCCAATCCGGTAAGAAAACACTATTTTATTTATAACAAATTTTAATTTTTCTTAATCTTTATAGTTCACAATAAAATCCTGAGCCTATGTTTTATTGTTATTACAGAATAGTGTTTGAAGTGCTATTTTCAATCATAAATATGAAAATTGTTTAGTCTGTCAAAATCGTTGTCAAGCTCATCTGATCTCTAAAAGAACAACGATATTTTGATAGTAAATTGAACTTTTCTACAAATATATGAATTTATAGTTTATATGACGGAATAGTAGTGCAACTAGGGGGGGAAATTGCAAGGATGAGCGGATAGGGGATTGCGCATTTCGAGTCGTGACCTATACGAATTAAAATGAAAATATTAAATATTGTTGATTAATTATTATGTTTTATATTTTGTTATAAAAGACAAAAGATTAACGTCAAATCATTTTTCTTAAAAATTTACAAAATTTTTAAAATTTACAAAATTTTTAAAATTTACAAAATTTTTAAAATTTACAAAATTTACAAAATTTTTAAAATTTACAAAATTTTTAAAATTTACAAAATTTTTAAAATTTACAAAATTTTTAAAATTTACAAAATTTTTAAAATTTACAAAATTTTTAAAATTTACAAAATTTACAAAATTTTTAAAATTTACAAAATTTTTAAAATTTACAAAATTTTTAAAATTTACAAAATTTTTAAAATTTACAAAATTTTTAAAATTTACAAAATTTACAAAATTTTTAAAATTTACAAAATTTTTAAAATTTACAAAATTTTTAAAATTTACAAAATTTTTAAAATTTACAAAATTTTTAAAATTTACAAAATTTTTAAAATTTACAAAATTTTTAAAATTTACAAAATTTTTAAAATTTACAAAATTTTTAAAATTTACAAAATTTTTAAAATTTACAAAATTTTTAAAATTTACAAAATTTTTAAAATTTACAAAATTTTTAAAATTTACAAAATTTTTAAAATTTACAAAATTTTTAAAATTTACAAAATTTTTAAAATTTACAAAATTTTTAAAATTTACAAAATTTTTAAAATTTACAAAATTTTTAAAATTTACAAAATTTTTAAAATTTACAAAATTTTTAAAATTTACAAAATTTTTAAAATTTACAAAATTTTTAAAATTTACAAAATTTTTAAAATTTACAAAATTTTTAAAATTTACAAAATTTTTAAAATTTACAAAATTTTTAAAATTTACAAAATTTTTAAAATTTACAAAATTTTTAAAATTTACAAAATTTTTAAAATTTACAAAATTTTTAAAATTTACAAAATTTTTAAAATTTACAAAATTTTTAAAATTTACAAAATTTTTAAAATTTACAAAATTTTTAAAATTTACAAAATTTTTAAAATTTACAAAATTTTTTAAATTTACAAAATTTTTTAAATTTACAAAATTTTTTAAATTTACAAAATTTTTTAAATTTACAAAATTTTTTAAATTTACAAAATTTTTAAAATTTAGAAAATCTTACTTTTGCTTGAAAATAACCACTCCTTAGATTTCTCATTCGCATTTTTGGCATGGAAAAGAGCCTTTATCATTCACGTATTAGAAAAAATGAGTATTCTCTATAGTTAACCTGCTAAAAATGCGAACTTTAGAATTCAATATCTTTTTAAAATTCCTCGTAAGCTATGCTGAAATTTTGGCAGTACATCCGGATATATTTATTCTCCAATTTTTTTTTTTTTTTTTTTTTTTAAATGGCATTTCGAACTCGAAAGTTCATCGCCTCATCTACGCAAGCCTTCCACGTTTCCCTATTTTGTACCAACCCCATCCATTTCGCGCCTTCCCGCCCAATTTCAGTTATGTCTGATTTTACGTTATCCTCCCATCTGCGTCTAGGTCTACCAAGAGGTCGCGTTGCTTTCGGTTTTCCTTTCATTATGCGCGCTGCTGTACGATCATCGCCCATTCTTGCCACGTGCCCTGCCCATCTTAGTCTCCGTGATTTTATTATTCTGTTAATATTTGGTGACGCGAACAAATTATGTAGCTCGTCATTGTGCAGTTTCCTCCACTCCCCAGTTTCCTCATCTTTCTTTGGCCCGTATATTTTCCGCAGAACCTTATTTTCAAATACCCTAAAACGATTTTCTTCCGCTTTAGTGAGCGCCCAGGTTTCGCACCCATACAAGATTACCGGCATTATTATAGTCCTATATATCCTTATTTTGACATTTTTCGACAGTAGCTTTGACTTAAGTAATCTGTTCACAGCGTAGAAGCAGGCATTACCCGAATGAAGTCTCTTATTAATCTCGGCTTTAATTTCGTTTCGATCATTTATAGTTGTACCTAAATATCTGAATTCGCTAACCTTTTCAAAAGTGAAATGTCCGACTCTGAGATCCCCCTCTGCTTCGCGAATGCCCAGTTTCTCCATGATCATATATTTCGTTTTCGATTCGCTCACTTCTAACCCCGTGTTTTTAGCCGCATTTATAAGGATTTCCGCATTTCTCGCCACCGTTTCACCATTATCTCCCACTATATCCAAGTCATCCGCATAGCCTAAAATTTGCGTTGTTCCGTTGAGTGTTGCGCCTAGCTCGCTAGCCTGCATTTTTCTAACAACATGCTCTAGCGTCAGGTTAAAGAGTACCGTTGAAAGCCCGTCACCTTGCTTCAAACCGTCGCGTATCATGAACGATTCGGATACATTACCGCCTACTCGGACCTTTCCAGTGCTTCCGTTCAGACATATTTGAATTAATTTTACGAGTTTTTTTGGTACGCCAAGGAGCACTAGGATTTCATACATTTTGCTTCGTTTGACAGAGTCGTACGCTTTCTTAAAGTCCACAAATAGCTGGTGTATAGTTTCGCAATATTCCCACTTTTTCTCTAATAATTGTCTTATGGTAAACATTTGATCGCTCGTTGATCTGTTGCGCCGGAATCCACACTGATAATCTCCTATTATATCTTCCGCGAATGGTGTGAGTCTGGCCTGTATTACGTTTGACAGAACTTTGTAGCAGGTAGCTAAAAGTGAGATTCCCCGGTAGTTATTGCAGTCTGTTTTATCTCCCGTTTTGAAGATCGGTATGATGATGGATTCTTTCCAATTTTCTGGTATTGTTTCATTTCTCCAAATAGCACATACTAGATAAAAAATTTTAGATATAAGCGCGGTGCCTCCATATTTAAGTAGTTCAGCTGGTATAGAATCGTTTCCTGCGGCCTTATTGTTTTTTAGCTTTTTGATCGCGGCCTCTACTTCTTTGTAGGTCGTTTCGTCCATATGGAGTTCAGCAGTGTGGATTTCGTCTCCCATTTCCTCGGAGTTTTCATGCACGTTTAATAACTTATCGAAATAATCTTTCCATAATTTCAATAGTTCATTTTCGCTTGTCACGAGGTTCCCGTCCTTATCCTTCATTAACTGCGATCTACTCTGAAAACCCTTCCTAATAGCGTTTATTCCTTTGTACATCTCGCGCGGGTTATTTTCCCTACTATTAGTTTCTATTTTTCTAATTTCATTTTTCTGATACTCGCGCTTCTTGTTTCTGTAAATCACACGTACTTGCTTTCTTATTTCATGGTATTCTTCTACGGCCCTATCGCTTTCATTGTGTACACTATCTAATTTAGCCTTCTTGCGCCTTTCAAACCAGAGTTCGCACTCTTCGTCAAACCATGGTTTGCTCTTCGGCCTTTTTTTCTTACCCAGTACTTTGTTCGCGGCCCCTTTTATAGTTTTTTCGATAGCCCCCCACAACCTGTTCGGATCGTCATCTACTCCCGTCTGTTCATCCGTTTCCTCGAGCGCCTGAAATCGGTTGCTAACTTCTACTTGGTACTTGATTCGCTCTATCCCGCTTCGTAGTTTTCCAATATCAAAGGTTTCTACTTTGTTCGCTCGCTTACTATTTTGACCGGCTACTAATCTGGCTCTTAATTTGGCCACTACGAGATAATGATCTGAGTCGCAATCCGCCCCCCTATAGGTCCTTACGTCGAGTACATTCGTGTGGCGCCTCTTATCAATAAGAAAATGATCGATTTGATTGTGCGTGGCCCCATCCGGCGATGTCCACGTTGCCTTGTGTATATCCTTGTGCTTGAAGCACGTGGTCTTGACTATAAGATCTTTTGCGGCTGCGAAATTTATGACCATAATACCGTTGTCATTGCTGGTTTCGTGCAGACTTTCTTTGCCTATGGTGGGCCTAAACATTTCCTCTCTCCCTATTTTAGCATTGAAATCCCCCACTACTATTTTGGTGTCGTAAGACGCGAATTGGTCGATTAATTGCTCTAAAGTTTCATAATAAAGATTTTTGACTTGTTCCTCTTTGTCCTCCGTGGGACAGTGGACGTTAATAACCACGTAATTATACCACGCTCCGTCGATGATGATATACGAGAGTCGGTCATTCACGAAATTGCAACTTTTCACGGAATGTATGATGCTTTTGTTAACAAGAAATCCGGTGCCTAGAGAATGCCCGCTCGCGCCCCCATATAAAAAGGTGAAGTTACCGGATCCTAGCATCCCGTTATCTTTCCATCGGGTTTCTTGTATTGCTACCAAATCTAAATTGTACCTCTCAGTTTCATTTATGATTTCCCGGAACGCGCCCGCTCTGTGTAGACTGCGTACATTCCAGGTTCCCACCCTTAAGTTTCTTTTCGTTTTGGTTTGGTTTTGTTTTCTTTGAGCCATGATAGTAAGTTAAACCCGCGCGTTTTGGATCCTGTTCCGATCGCAGGTGAGTCCATCCGTCTAGGGGTGATAACCCTCATACCTCCCTAGAACTAAGTATGAGAGCTTTCTGACTTTGGCGAGGACACAGTCAACTCGTCGTCAGACACACTCGGTTTCATTCTCATATCCTAACGCCCCCCTGCAAGGCAGCGCGCCTTCGCTGGCTTCGTTGCCATGTAAGACCAGGTGGCGAATCATTCTACACATCCCCTCTCAGGGCAGTTGTCATCGCTCCCGCATCCTCCACGACAGCAGGATTTTTGGCCCATTTTTTGTTTGAAATGTGTGGTAAAAGAGATAGATTACAGAGTAAGGTAGAAGAAGAAAGTAAGATAGGAGATTTTGTATAGTGTTTGTAGTTGTTGCGGTGCTTGCGTAGTGTTTCTAGATGAATGCGTTCGCCAGTGCGGGCTCATCACACCCACGCCTGGGCCTATCGGCTGTCCGCGACTGCTTATTCGCTTTATTCGCAGCTAACCTCTTTCTCAGGGGTCGTTCCTCTATCCGCAACCTGAGGACGCGCTGTGTAGTGGTGATAGGCACCCACCCGTCCGCTCTGGACGACTACGCCCAGGACCCGCTTAGGGTAACGGCGTTGCAACAGTATTTATTCTCCAATATAAGTGAAAATTAGATGCTAATCTTATAAAACCATAATCACGCTAGGACTACCTTAAAGTGTTATTTTCAATCATAAATGTACTCTATGTTATTTGACATGCAATAGAAATAGTTTTTGGTGAATAATAAAAATGTGTAAAAATGGTTTAGGCTGTCAAGATCGTGGCCAAGCTCATCGGATCCCTATTCACTGGTGCCGCTGTCAGCTGCCTAGGTGAAGCTGCTGAGAAATGCAAGGACCACTGGAAGCACCCATCTCAGGCTATCTCCTGCGCGGTTAGTATCTTTTACACTTTTTTCAAACTCATATTTTTACGATTCTCCTGCTATATTTAATTTTCCTATTTCCGCATTACAGAAAAACTTCTTGAAAGTCAACAAGGGACGTTGCGCCGTCGGCAAATAAGTTCTATCAAATGATTGATAACATTGTATAAAGATACCCAATAACGCTCCGATCAAGAAATATGATACATTTTATACATCATTGCATACATCAAATCACAACTATCATCACATTTTTTTATTTTACTATTCTAATAAAATATAATTTCTTTTAACACTAACTAAATATTTTATTTGAGTGACTTTACCTTGAATCTACCTACTATCCATCGACATCCTTCCTTTTGTAAATAGGGAAACCTGCCAATACTTCATTGATTCATACAGTTTTGTCAATCATAATCGTGTGTATAAATGTAACATTCAACGGTATAATATTTCAGCTTAAATTACTATATATCGTCGCCCGGTACGAAGAGTAGCACGATTCATATCTCGCCCAGGTAAAAAGCACATTTTACAGTCTCCCAACGAAGAGTGATACGTTTCAAAACCTGCCACGTAAAGTAGCACATTTCAGGAATCTGCGACAAAAAGTAGCATATTTCAAATTCCTCACGAAAAAAAATACATTTCGCACATTCATGTTTAATGAATTATTGTCATATATGCATGATTTTCACTATTTTGAGTCGTCCATCACATTAAAATTTTAATTTAATTAGGCAGCAATAAGTATAGAACTATTTTAAAAAATTAAGATTTTATTAAAAATTTTCAAAAATTGTATTAGTTTTTGTTAAATTTTCAAAAATGTTCAAAATTTTTAATGTTTGTAAGAATTATCAAAATTACAAATATTTTTACAAATTTATTGGTATCATCTGGATGATACCACATGCTTAGTGAGGAGGGGGGGAGGGGTAAGTATTATGGTATCTTGATTTTTGGAAATAGGCCCTAAAAGTGTGAAACCTCTCTAAACATGGCGAACCATGCGGATGATGCTATGCGGTTTAATGAGGCTTCGACCTCTGCCTATACCCTATAGTAGTCTAACTTAGATTTTTAGTTAGTGATCCAAGAATCCGTACATATATACAAATTTTTGTATCAGAGTTGGTACCATTATACACGGAGATGACGATTTGGTCATCGTTTTTCAAATCCTGCTATTGTGAAACATTGAAATGTGTTATTTTTTTCCGGAAGCAGGCGCGAAATGTGTTATTTTTCGGCAGGAGTTTGAAACGTTCTGTTCCTCGTCGGAAATCGTTGAAATATGATACTTTTCGTCGAGAATTGTTCAATTGTGCTACTCTTCGTTAGGAATTGTTGAAATGTGCAACACATCATTTTCTTATAGATTCAACGTTTTTAAACTTTTCACCTGCGCACTTGACGTGGAATCACCCATATATACCTGTATATGTTTGCTTCACCCCTATATATGTTTGCTTTCTCGACGAGAAAGTTTTGTAAGGATGACCAGATTAGGTTTTCAAAAAATGTCTGTCCGTATGTATGTGTGTGTATGTAGGTATGTAAATTCTCAAACTCGATTTATTAGGATCTCTCATTGAGAAAGTATTCTGTTAACTCAATTAACAGCGGTTTTTTTAGATCAAACTAAAAAGCTTTAAATTTTTTTGGCCATTGAAATAAGTACATATATATATATATATATATATATATATATATATATATATATATATATATATATATATATATATATATATATATATATATATATATATATATATATATATATATATATATATATATATATATATATATATATATATATATATATATATATATATATATATATATATATATATATATATATATATATATATATATATATATATATATGGTTCATTCTAATACTTTTTGAACAAATCTTGCGCGCTCATGCCAGGGATATTACCAACGATTTTTTATATAAAAGTCCACATCAAAATATGCTCTCAAATAGATACATTATGTAACAAGGGCAGAAAGTCGAATATTTTTCCCGCGGGTGAGTTTACTGCTCGAGCGAGAGAAGCGAAACACCCGCGGGAAAAACGACTTTATTCTCGAGTTACATATAGTACTTTATGCCCATCACAGCTGGTCACATCTTGACTTGGAAGCGGGGCTAATGGACTGTTAGAAGACAATATTGTTAAAAGACAATCAAACATCAGAATTATTGGTAGAACTTGATGAAATAAAAGATTTTGGACTAGTCTCTAGTGAAGTCACTTTTTTCCCGCATGTGCGGGAAAGAAGTGATTTGCTGGCAAAAAGTGGAATTTTGGTCTCGCTTTTCAGGGAAAAAAGTGGCCATTTTCGTTCAGATAGGCAAATAATTTTTTTAGCACCCTGAGCGACCTAGTAGAGTGTTCTAAATTTTCAGAAATGGCCTAAAAACGGCTATTTTCAAAAATTTTGTAGTAGCTCTCTTTAATACCAATTTGAACGTGTCAAAAAAAAGTTTTTTTTTACGAACTTTAAGATGAAAAAAATTACACGCCCTTGTAAGTTCAATGGGTCACCTCTACGAAGCTAAATATAAACCTAAAATTTTGTGATTTTTATGTTATGTTTGGTCGCTTGCCATTTTGCGAAATCTGAACGAACTCAGGTCTTAAATTCTTCGTTTTTAAAGTACCTTTAATTCCTTTTTTGAAACGTTCAAATTGGTTTCATATAGCTATAGATACAGGCTCCGAAAAATAGGTACTTTTTTGAAAATCGTTAAGTTGGTACTCCTGAAACTTTTTTCTGTCTGCCCATTTTGAGCTCTAACTTTTAGGAAACATAGTTAAAACATCTTAGAAAAGAATGCTTTTGATTTGACTTCGGAGATCGTGTCATCGTTCCGGATCGTGGATTTATTAATTTTCACTCACACAAATTCCGGACGAGCCCCCAAAATGTTACGTCCGGGTTCGGGGAAGTTAAATAAAAACTCACTATTTATAAAAAGGAACGCAAAACTAAGACTTTATTCGTATAACTAAATAAAAGTGTAAACACGACTGTTCTCATTAACTGTCAACATCAGACTGCTGTTTTTCAGGGTTACGAGTTGTTGTCAAGTGCGGCGATCAATGTTGTTCGAATCGCATGCTTCGTTCGATCACAACAATATGTAGTGTACATGCGCACGTACTCTGTCAAAAAACAAGTGTAAAATTCAAGTGTTCAACTTAGTTGTGTTTTAGGATTAAAAGGAACCAGTGCTGGAAACAACTTTTTTCCATACAAGTTGTGTAAAATTAAATTCTAATTCCGATTCTTGTTCTAGTTTTTAAGTTTACCTATGTCAAAAATAATGCAGCTATAATATACTAACCAAGGTATTCTGAGTGACAACTTGACATTCTAGGTATTATATATTTTTATTAATTTTCTATAATATTGTATAATTAATAATGCCCAAAATAAGTAACTAGCTAGCATTACAAAAATTCACTGAAATTTACTGTTCGAACTACTGGTTGAACTACTGGTTAAAATACTAATTAAACTACTTCCTGAACTACTGTTTCACTGTCTTAATTTCGCGGACACACGAAAACTACCGCCAAATTTTTATTATTTTGAACCACACAAGAACTACAAGTACACTACTGAATAACTACAGTAAAACTACTGCAGTATTGTTATTATATTTGAACTTCAGGAGAACCGTTAGTCAACTACAATAAAACTACAGTAAAACTTATATTTTCTTTTAAATGCAAAATTTTTTTAAGACTGCATAATTTAATTTTTGATTGACATTCGTGTATATACTCTCTTAATTTGAAATAGTGAACTTGTCACTATTTTAGCTAGTGAAAATAATTCCACTTACGAAACAGTGAAAATTTCACTATTTTGCCAGTGTATAAAACTGTATTCATTAGAAAAATAGTGACTTATCACTAATTTGGTAGTTAATACATAAGTTAAAAGCCGGCAAGGTAGGGATCGAGTTGGTATTTCATAACCTAATTTCAGTTGACATTATTCTTATTTCATGTACATTAAATATTATTGTTATTATGTAATAACAAAATAATTAATTAATTAATTAATAAAAATGGTGCAACTAATGTCTTAAATAGAATTCTGATCCATATTCCCTGTGTAAAAAATTGGACAAATGCCTAAAATTATTTATTTTTCAAAAGAAAAATTATAATTAAATTCAACTTTAATCTTTTTTGTAACGTGCATACTAATGAATTTATTCATATTATCGGAAGTACCTTTTTTATCAATATATTTATATAAGTTATATTCGCATCACCTTATATGCGGTATAAAATTTACTCTATGTAGGCAATCTACGTAGACAAGTGGTGAAGACGTTGGACTGTAAATCTTATGGACCAGAGTCGATCCCCATCGCAGAAGTTTTTTTCGCATTTTTAATTTATTTCTTATTTTAATATATATAAATGTTGAAATGAAAATACATAATCAATATCTAATAAATTTCATATATAATTATATACGCGTTTAAATAACAGCCTTATTTTTTTAATTTACTGAATATGATTAAATTTCACTGATTCAAGTAGTGAAAATTTATTTCAGTATTTCAAATAGTGAATATTCACTGTGTTACAGTGAATTTTCACTATTTCATAATAAGAGAGTAGTTTAATATTTCTATACGAAACAATAAAATTACATCAGAGCTCTTTACATTTAGTTTTATTATAATTTCTCCTAGCCACGAGGGCACTCTATAAGGCAGTTGCATACTGTTAAAAACCTAATACCGAGATTTCAAATCGGAAAGTAGGGCGTTTCGGTCAGACCTAAATTGAAACAGGAGTGGCAAATAGAGCTTAAGAAGCTGATCGGGTGGCTGACCTGTAGATTGAATCAAGAGCGACCAATACCGACCAGCTTAAAAAGCTGATAATTCGACCTGTATATTGAAACCTATACAAATAAGCGAAAGAAAAACAAACTATTTAAATTAGTATCTTTTTTGGTAATTTATGTAATGAAAATTCTTAAATACATTAAATAATAGTGTAATATGTACTTATTTTTGTCTTAAATCTATTTTTCTGCGTGATTTTTCATTTTTACTATGTATTCTTATGCTCTAAACCCACCACCTAAGCTTCACAACTGGCCACACGGGTGGCGCCACCGGTAGGTCTTAGGCGAATTTCAGCGAAAATCTTTTCAATCCCTATGCAACTGGAAATTATCACATTGTATCAAAAACCATCAAAAGTATAATGGGCAATCTCCAAATAAGCTTTAAACAACAAAAACAGATAGTTTCAAACTGTTTCGGAATTGATAAAATTACTAGAGAAGATGATGGTGAGCTTCGCGCTCCGAGGTTATCTTACTACATACTCAATTTCTTTTTGTAAATCAAAATATCGAAATTATAAATCGAAAATTCGATACATGTTTCTAGATTTGATATCTCGCGCTGGATTCTAATATAAGGGATCTCCAAAATGTCGCGTTGGAATAAATTCTTTTTTCCGTAATAACATGAGTTCCTTGAAATCGCTAAAAATTCGAGCCACATTCGCCTGATCAAAGCTGAATTATAGATACGTAAAATATTATAATAACTTTCTTTCTATAAACAATAATTAAATAGTTTGATAACCTCAAATTATAACATACAGCTTTTTATAAACAAATGCTTTATGTATTTTATTTTTAGTTTACAGGATAAAGACAAAAACTCTTTAAATTTGAAGGTAAAATTTCAAGATGTTTTAAGAAACTCAACATTGTAATGCTCATAAAAAATACTAAGAAAGCATTCATGATCATTTTTTTCAAATATCATGTAAAATATTTCAATTGAACGTAAAAGTAGCCAATTTTATGTTTTGAGTTATCGACTCTTCACATCTAATATCTCTTGTAAGATTTGGAATCGTGAAGATTTCCTTATTTGCACTTATATATCTAATGTGATTTGCAAAATATGACAAATATATCAACTAATTTTCCTCGTGCAAATTAATTGAATAAAATTAATCGTTATCATACGCAAGACGATGAATACAATAGACAACTTCTGGTAGGGTATTAACAAAGCAAATATTCCCATCCAAAGGCACGATTAATCTGTGTTTGTTCACGTTACCGCATAATTATTACTCCAGTCATACAGATAATGTTTTTACTATAAATACCAGGACTTCGTCTGTCAATATCACAGTTCACTTTAACGAAAAGTACAACTACCAAAGCTTCACAATGTTCTTCCGTTACTTCTTGATCCTTAGCGTCATCGCACTTTTCTCCGTTGCCATCCACGCCAGTGCTGACCAGGAACATGAACAAGATGTTGAAGAACGCGCCAACCCGGTAAGAAAACACTATTATCCACATTTACTGTTTTCTTTACTTTTAAAATCCTGAGCCTATTTTATTGTTATTACAAAGTAGTGTTTAAGGTAATCCTAGTGTCAATCTAGTCAAAACCGCAGCTTTTGAATAGAAAACATTTTTTTGTTAGTGAGCCTTACGTTATTATAGCTTTTTCATAAATAAACCCTCAAAAAATACGATTACACATATAGATCGAATAATTATATTCATCGTATTTACTTTATTTATATATAAAAGGTGCGGTTACAAGGAGTGATTTAACTCTGAAGTGGAGGTTCAATGTATTAAAAGTAACATTCAATAAGTATAGATTTCTCTATAGTTAACGTGCTAAAAATGCAAACTTTGGCATTGAAAATCTTTTTAACGCTTTCGATCACCATGACCTTATGAAAGTATAACCTTTTCTATCTACAAAACCTATTTAAACTTAATATTTTAGGTTCTAACTGCGATATTTGTATAATAGAACGTAAAAAAATATTAAATCTTTAGTTTTGTTAAAAAACATTAGTATAAAAAATTATTGTTATAAAATGGAAGAAATATTTGGAATTTGTTGAGTCTATGGTTGAAAAAAAATTATTGTGAATTATAAATTTACTTATTTTTAGGCACGACCGTGACACGGAAGTGCCTTATATTTTCATTACCGAAAAATGTATGAGATAGGATATCTCACGCAATTTTTGACCAATCGGGCTGATATTTTAGGAGAGATCTCCTCCAGCACAGTATGAAATTTTATTTTATTTTTATCCCGATCCTGTACGTAGTTTTTAATTTGCGAGCACTTTTTGTTTACTTTTACGTGTTTTTCTTTTCTAAAAAATTCATGTTACACGATTATTTTCGCGAAATCTTAGCGGATCAGGCTCAAATTTTTTTTGGGAACTCTCCTAAGTATAACAATCTGATGGTCCTATTTTGAGATTGATCCTGCAAATATACGCTGAATGCGGCAACTATGAGAAATCGTTAAAAACAGTTTTTGGGCTATAACTTGAAAAGTAAGAATTCTACGAAAAAAAAGTTAAATAGAAAAGTTGTAGATCTTTGAAAAATACAACTTTTTCCCATGGACATCTATTTATGAAAATACTTTTAACTTGAGTTAACAGACCAAAATCGAATTTTAACATCGAAGAAATAGCTTTTTACCATATAACTTTACAGCTATGCATTTTACATGAAAAAGTTAAATAGAAAAGTTGTAGATCTTTAAAAAATACAACTTCTTTTTTTTATATCAAGACGTTAAAATGCTTTTAAATCAAGTTAATAATCCAAAAACGATTTTTGACAACGAAAAATGCAGTTTTTTACTATAAAACTTTGCAGGTATGCATTTTACGTAAAAAAAATTAATGAAAAAGTTGTAGATCTCAAAAAACACAACTTTTTATGCTAGCAAATATTTAAAAAAAAATGCTTTTACACAAGAAACCGCCTAAAAAACGATTTTTCATACACATCATTTAATAACAATTGCGGTGCAGCACGCCCAATCGATCTTAAAAATTTTAAAGATGTCCCCTTTTCAATAAAAGTCTTATATCCAAAGTACGACCACTTAAACGCGATAGTATTTTTTTTTACTAAATAACAGATAATAGTGTCAGCGTTAAATGTAAACTTTAGTTTAGCGCTTCGCGCGAGTGTCAGGCAATCAAGCGAACCCGCAGCGCGAGCATCGGTAAGGCAAGCTAACACGAAGCGTTTTGCATGCCTTGCATCATGAAGCGCTCGCACTGAAGCTCCAGAGCAGGCAAGTCACATGCGGCCGAAGGTCGCGTGTGGCGCGCTAGTTATTCACTTAAATTCCTTATACCTTCATACAAATATATAATCAGGATCAATATGTATTCTGGCGTTAGATAGAGTTTTTGGTGAATAATAAAAATGCGTAAAAATTGTTTAGGCTGTGAAGATCGTTGCCAAGCTCATCGGATCCCTGTTCGCTGGTGCCGCTGCCAGCTGCCTCGGCGAAGCTGCAAGCCAATGCAAGGACAACTGGAGGCACCCATCTCAGGCTATCTCCTGCGCGGTAAGCATCTTTTACACTTTTTTCAGACTCATATTTTTACGATTCTCCTGTTATATTAATTAATTCTCCTATTTCCGCATTACAGAAAAACTTCCTTCAAGCCAACAAGGGACGTTGCGCCGTCGGCAAATAAGTTCTGTCATATGATTGTGAACATCATATAAAGATGCCAAATGACTCTCCGATAATGAAATATGATACATTTTTTATGTCATTGCATACATCAAATCACAACTATGATAACATTTTTTGTATTTTACTATTTTAATAAAACATAATTTTTTTTAACACTAACAAATGTTTTGTTTGAATGGCTTTACTTTTAATTCTATTGTCAATCGACATACTTTCTTATGCAAAAAGAGAAACCCACTGCCAATACTTCATTGATTCATATAGGAATATCAATCATAATTCTGTGTATGAACGCAACAGTCATCGATATAATATGTCAGTTTAAAGTCATATATGTACCTTTTAAAACGGTTATTTTATTTAAATAATTAAGGGGGTAAAGGGGTGTCCCAATATGAAAATTTGATAGAAAGTCTATATTTTTTCTAAAAACAGCTTAAATGTTCAATTGTATGCTTATTTATATTGTGTACATAACAAAGAAGTTAAGAAATCATCAAAAAATATTATCCAACCTAACCCATTGTTACCTATTGTCGTGATTAGTGACTCCCAAAATTAACAAAACCATAGTTGCCGTAGGATATTTATTCAAATTTCTAGTCTTTTTACTTAAAAAAATTTGTTTACATTCTTTCTACAACCTAAAGTTCTTTAAGATTGATTCAAAAATAAAAATATTTTAAGTAGTAAAAGTGGTTTTTATTAATTTTTTTACAAAAAAAAAATTGATAAATAATTGTATTTTTGGATCAATCTTAAAGAACTTAGGTTTTTTTTGGTCACAGCAATGAATATATTATAAAGAATGTAAACAAATTGTTTTTAGGTCAGAAGACTTAAAATTTGAAAAGTATCCTACGGCGACTGTGATTTTGTCAATTTTGGGAGTCACCGATGAAGACAATAGGCAAGGTAACAATTGGGACTGAAATAAACTCGTGATCAGAAATTAACAAAACACTTAAGCAGGATTGATGTTATTGATTGGTATTCGAGGGAGAGTGACAAAGTTAGTAGGTGACACTTCTAAAGAAACTGTTAGTTTTTAGGCACCACATGTTTGCATATTATAAGGATCGGTACGTGTATGCACATCCTGTGATACGTCGTATTCATGTATAAAAAGAGAGATTTATAGACCGATATACATGAATATTTGGTGCTTATAAAAATAGAAATATTTTAAACTCACTGTAAGTTTACAGTAATAACGTGGCAAAGAACCGATATTTTGAGTCTATTTGACTCGTATCGTCGTATACAATTGCGAGATTTCAATTATTTCGGTTCTTAATACAATTTAAGAGAAACCGTCAAAATTTAATTTCGTGAAAATTACCAATACAAAAAATTCTATGGAAAAATTTAATTTACAGAGTCAGAGAAAGAAATGAGTTTTTCTAGTTAATATAATACATGTATTTGGGCCAGAGTACTGTATTTTGATATTTTGTTATTTTGTGTACTTCGATGTGAGAATTACGAAAATTATGAGAAAATCAATAAAAACTGTATACCTTTTCTATATGAGTTTAAATAGAATAATGTATTTCACTTGCTGTAGTAATAACTAAATTTTGAGTTTAGGTAAAAAATAACATAAAAAATGTGAAGAGAATAATATATCATTTCATATTCCTTAAAAACATGTAGTTCTTTACAGAGGCTTTATATAAAAGACTAGCACCTTTTAGATTTTCTGATAATTACTATTACTTTCTTAGATCGTCTGAGAATATAAGTTTATGTCTGAGATTTTTAAAATTGTTAATTTTCAGGGAGACTCCTGATAAGAACTAATATTTCTCGACAAATCTGAAATGTGCAATATGTCAGGAAAACTCTATTATTGAATAGTCTTTTAATGGCGTGTTACTCAATTTCTGTCAAATATCGGTTTTCAATCTTTGAATAGCTGATAGTTCCTTTTGACTACATGAGAAGATTTTTCTCGCTAACGTCATATTTATGTCATACGAAGCGCAAAACACTCGAATAATGCAGTTTTATATAATTTTGAATGAAACGAATAAGTGATAGTAATGATATATTTCCTTTTCGTCTTTACAAAACAAAATGGTCCATTAGTATACTGGAAATATTAAGCGACAAATTTCATGAAATAAAGTATTTTAGCATACCAAACAATGCATTTTTCAAGAGTTTCGTGTCACGAATTAAATACCCTCCTGCATGCACACAATTGTCATTTACAAGAATGCATTTTTCTCGATTATTATTTATGAAAGACAACTTGTATAAAACAATAACTCGAATTACGAATGATACGAATATTTGATCAATATACCATTTTTGTGATAGTAAAAAGAAATTTTGCTAAAAATATGTTAGAAACATGTTTTGAAGCTTAAGAAATTAAAATACTTAGTTTATTTTAGAAAATATCTGTATGGATGTATGTGTGTGTATATATGTATGTGTGTGTGTGTGTGTCTTTGTATGTGTCTGCGTATGTGTGTGCGTGTGTGTGCGTGTGTGTGTGGGTGTGTGTTTGTGTGTGTGTTTGTGTGCGCGTGCGTGCGTGTATGTACGTCTGTGTGTGTGTGTGTGTGTGTGTGTGTGTGTATGTGTGAGTGTGTGAATGTGTGAATGTGTGTGTGTGTGTGTGTGTGTGTGTTGTGTGTGCATATGGACGTGGATCAGCCAAATATTTTTGTCCTCCCATTCCCTAAAAAAAACAAAAAAATGTGCTCAAATAAATGAGCCCTGAATCATTAAGTTTCACCGTGTATATGCAGAGTAATGCTGATTCATGTCCATAGTCCATACTCACACACACACACACACACACACACACACACACATATCCATACAGAGATTTGCTAAAATAATTTTGATTTCTTAAGTCTCAAAACATTCTTTTTACTATCACAAACCTTCCTCTTGGAGGAATCAAAAAAATAGGTATATTTATCAAATATTCGTATCATTCGTAATTAGAATTATGGTTTTATACAATTAAGTTGTCTTTCATATCCATATAGATATTTTCTAAAAATAGTGTATTTTGATTACAATTGATCCAAAACATTTTCTAGCAATGTTTTTTCGAAATTCTTTTAGTATCATAAAGCTTCTTCGTTGAGGAAGCAAAAATGAAAATTACAGAATGCATTGCAGAGATATAGAAAGTCAATATTTTATTACACTACACAAAAATTGTAAGATGTTTTTAATAAATAATGATTTGTATAATATTTTTCTTACTGCAAGAAAGGGTTTTTATAATAAATATTTAGCCTCAGCACATAGCAGGTCTAAATTTTACAGCTTCCAAGGCTGTACACTTTCTGTGAATTTATATATATATATATATATATATATATATATATATATATATATATATATATATATATATATATATATATATATATATAATTGTGTATAAATGTAACATTCATCGGTCTAATATTTCTGTTTAAACTGGTGTATATCTCTTTTAAAACAGTTAATTTATTTAAATAATTTATTTTATATATATATAGGTGAGTATATATATATATATATATATATATATATATATATATATATATATATATATATATATATATATATATAGGTAGGACTCCTGGATCAACCACTGCTAGAAACTAACAGTTTCGTAAAAATCGTCGCCTACTCATTTCATTATGCTCCCTTGAATATCAAATAACATCATATCCCACCTTAAGCGTTTTGTAGATTGCTCATACCGTGTTTAATAAATTATTTAAATAAATTAACTGCTTTAAAAGAGATATACACCAGTTTAAACAGAAATATTATACCGATGAATGTTACATTTATACACAATTATGATTGAGAAAGTTATATGAATCACTAATGCATTCTGCTGATCAAATGAAGAAAGTGGGTGTATCTGCATTTGAAGTGAATCCCAGATATTTGATAAAATTCAGTTTTATTGGGATTTATTTGCTTAAGATTTTTAATGAAAAAATATCTATCCTTTTCCTAAAAGCACGAACTATATCTAGTCATTTTTGTAAAAGAAAAATAATGTTTTATATCATTTTTATGAGAAATTATTTCTATGGTTCGAATCTTTCAGCGAAATCCAGATACCCACTTTCATCCTTTGCACAGAAGTATTGGCAGTGGGTTTTCCTTTTTGCAAAAGAAAGGTTGTCGATTGACAGTAGGTAGATTCAAGGTAAAGCCATTCAAATAAAACAATTGTTAGTGTTAAAAGATATTATATTTTGTTAAAATAGTGAAATAAAAAAATGTAATGCTAGTTCTGATTTGAAATATACAATGAAAAATGTATCATATTTCATGATCGGGCAGTCATTGGGTATCTTTATACGATGTTGACAGTCATTTGACAGAACTTATTTGCCGACGGCACAACGTCCCTTGTTGGCTTGCAGGAAGTTTTTCTGTAATGCGGAAATAGGAGAATTAATATAACAGGAGAATCGAAAAAGTATGAGTCTGAAAAAGTGTAAAAGATGCTTACCGCACAAGAAATAGCCTGAGATGGGTGCCTCCAGTTGTCCTTGCACTGGCTTGCAGCTTCGCCGAGGCAGCTGGCAGCGGCACCAGCGAACAGGGATCCGATGAGCTTGGCAACGATCTTCACAGCCTAAACAATTTTTACACATTTTTATTATTCACCAAAAACTCTATCTAACGCATATCAAATGACTTAAGTACATCTATGATTGAAAATAACACTTTAAAGTACTCCTAGCGTCATTTTTTTATTTCATGCGCTGAATTATGCGTAAGGTTTTTTGGTAACATTAAAGTACATATTTAAACTAAAATTTTCGTGCAAGGTTTGGTCTGATAGCCCCTGATGGACGCGAGTTTTCTGGACTTGAGTAAAAAGAATAATTTCGCTATTTCCGGACAGTATTACATTTTTTCAACTTCTATTTCATGTATCTAGACACCAGAATACATATTGGTCCTGATTGTATATTTTTATGAAGGTATAAGGAATTGAAGTGAATAAATAAAGTAAATTTATATCTCACAATAATATTTTTTCAACCATAGGCTCAACAAAATCCAAATATATCTTCCCTTTTAAGCTACAACTTTTTATACTAAATTTTTTGAATAAAACTAAAGTTTTAATGTCTTATTTTTACGTTATTTTATACAAAAATCATAGTTAGAACCTAAAATATTAAATTTAAAATAGGTTTTATAGATAGAAAAGTTAGTGTCCTTTTCAAAGGATATAGTGATCGAAAGGGTTAAAAAGGTATTCAATTCCAAAGTTTGCATTTTTAGCACGTTAACTATAGAGAAATCCATACTTATTGAATGTTATTTTTAATTCAGAGTTAAATCACCCCTTTTAACCGCACTTTTTATATATAAATAAATTAAATACGATGAACATAATTATTCGATCTATATGTGTAATCGTATTTTTTGAGGGTTTATTTATGAAAAAGCTATAATAACGTAAGGCTCACTAACAAAAAAATGTTTTCTATTCAAAAGCTGCGGTTTTGACTAGTTTGACGCTAGGATTACCTTAAACACTACTTTGTAATAACAATAAAATAGGCTCAGGATTTTAAAAGTAAAGAAAACAGTAAATGTGTATAATAGTGTTTTCTTACCGGGTTGGCGCGTTCTTCAACATCTTGTTCATGTTCCTGGTCAGCACTGGCGTGGATGGCAACGGAGAAAAGTGCGATGACGCTAAGGATCAAGAAGTAACGGAAGAACATTGTGAAGCTTTGGTAGTTGTACTTTTCGTTAAAGTGAACTGTGATATTGGCAGACGAAGTCCTGGTATTTATAGTAAAAAAATTATCAGTATGACTGGAGTAATAATTATGCGGTAACGTGAACAAACACATATTAATCGTGCCTTTTGGTGGAAATATTTGCTTTGTTAATACCCTACCAGAAGTTGTCTATTGTCTTCATCGTCTTGCGTATAATAACGATTAATTTTATTCAATTAATTTGCACGAGGAAAATTAGTTGATATATTTGTCATATTTTGCTAATCACATCAGATATATAAGTGCAAATAAGGAAATCTTCAAGATTCCAAATCTTACAAGAGATATTAGATGTGAAGAGTCGATAACTCAAAACATAAAATTGGCTACTTTTACGTTCAATTGAAATATTTTACATGATATTTGAAAAAAATGATCATGAATGCTTTCTTAGTATTTTTTATGAGCATTACAATGTTGAGTTTCTTAAAACATCTTGAAATTTTACCTTCAAGTTTGAAGAGTTTTTGTCTTCATCCTGTAAACTAACAATAAAATACATAAAGCATTCGTTTACAAAAAGCAGTATGTTATAATTTGAGGTTATCAAACTATTTAATTATTGTTTATAGAAAGAAAGTTATTATAATATTTTACGTATCTATAATTCAGCTTTGATCAGGCGAATGTGGCTCGAATTTTTAGCGATTTCTAGGAACTCATGTTATTACGGAAAAAAGAATTTATTCCAACGCGACATTTCGGAGATCCCTTATATTAATATCCAGCGCGAGATATCAAATCTAGAAACATGTATCGAATTTTCGATTTATAATTTCGATATTTTGATTTACAAAAAGTAATTGAATATGTAGGAAGATAAATAAATACATGATTTATAAAATTTTTGTGTAGGCATAAACGAACATTCGCTAATTGATCGACGTTTCGAATATTATTGTATTATGCTAACTGCCTTAGTAGAATGCTTTCTCAAAGAGCGGTCCTAATTAATCGATTTAAGGAATCTTATAATGAAAATTCGCAATTAATAAATTAATACTATAATTAATGCATTAGATACAAGCGTTTGGGTATAGTCAGTAAAAAATTAAAGTATTAAGGGGATACAATACCTATAGCACTTTTTTGAAGATTTTCATCTGCAAAAAGAATAGGAAAATGATTTGAATATAAGTATGAATAGATCCTTAAAGTTGAATAAGTTTCTTATAAAAATCATCCTTGGTGAGACTCTTCCCCCCTTACAGGGGGAGATATGAGTCTATGAACATTTTTTGCTTGCACTTAACCTACATACTCAAGCGATGCATGGATTTAGGTCATGCTGGTCTTAAAACGTTCTTCTTGTGTGTCGTTTTGGACTAAAGCTAGTTATAGAAATTAATCCATTTTTTCACACTTAGACTAGAATACTCACATGATAGTGAATTCTGAGAGCTTTCTAAATAGCTTCAGTCCAAAATAGCATTCAAAAGGAACATTTTAAGATCTGGATGATCAAGACCCATGCACCGTTCAATCTGCAGGTTACGCGCAATCTCTGAGAACATAGTCATGAGAAAATTGCATTGCAAGTTACACTTCACTAATGTTACAATTTCTTCAAACATTACATCTCAGTCCACATTATAACATAATTTCATAATTTCA
Organism: Gastracanthus pulcherrimus; assembly: GCA_949152435.1. Lineage (NCBI taxonomy): Eukaryota > Metazoa > Arthropoda > Insecta > Hymenoptera > Pteromalidae > Gastracanthus > Gastracanthus pulcherrimus. The sequence goes on along the minus strand of OX424572.1, from coordinate 23,222,440 downwards.
ATCATATATAGCGTATCAATTGTAACATGAAAGAAATTAATCTAACTTCAGTATCAAATAGACAAACCATACGCTTAGAAGTAAAAGTAGTTTACATACTAGTAATAGATTTGAATATCATTCAAGGTGTCATCTCTTGGAATCAAACAAATAAAAAATAAATTATAAAAAAAATTCGGTTTTTTCATGATTTACGAGTATAGGTATCTACCCACTTAAAGCGTAAACAATTTAGTGCGTATTTAAATATTGGGTAAATTCAAGTATGGTTTTTAAGATGTTTAAAGATCATCTAGGTTTTACTTTGTATTATTATCTTCCTTAACCTAATTGTTATTTCGTTTTTCTTGATTTCATATTTTTATATTAGACTTTTTGTGTGTCGTGAATCTGATAGTGAGTCTAAGCTCGTCTCTAAGCTAATTATAGCTTTAATAATACTGTTTAGTTCTGAGAATGGTGATATACAATTTGGCTTTTATCGGTATTTTGTTGTCAATAGTATCTCTTAGTATCGATTTTAATTTTTGTGTTATTTTTGTTTGCGTATTGTATCAGGTACGTATCAGGTAAGCCTTAACAATCCGAGTAAAAAAAACTTATATAAAATTATATACAATTATATAAATGTAATGTAATATCTTTTTTTAAAAGTAAGGCCCCTTCTTTCCCGGATTACTATATCAACAATACCAAGCTTAATAAATCACGTTAATCATGTTGTTTCTAAGTCAATGAACCTATTAGGGTTCATCAAGCGCACCACCACCGATTTTCACAACATCTCCTCTATAAACCACTTCTACAAAGCTTAGTCGTACCCAACCTGCTCTACTGTTCCCAAATCTGGTCGCCCGTCACTATTGTTCTAAAGAATAAACTCGAATCTATTCAGCACGAGTTCTTACGATAATCTCTCTTTTAAAGCAAATAAACTTTTGAACAGACTATACAGATTCAGCTTCGTTCTTCGAAATCCAGACTGTTAGCTCTATACATTACTATTACGATTGCTTGCATAGACATAAAATTATTCATAATGTTCTTGATTGTAATTCGATCAAACTTCTATTTAAAGAACTTTGTGAGGAAATGTTCGCGTCAAATTTTGGTTTTTAGTCCGCTATAAACCGTATGAAAAATGCATGGAATTTTCTTCAACCCTGCGTTACCGATATTGTGGATTTAGAGCCTTTGAAATGCGCCTTGCGTTTGTTAGTCACTCGTTACTAATAGCCTATACTGGCCATTGCGTCTCGTGACTATTATTATTATAATTATACTTTTGTATATTAAAATGGATTTTAGCCCGTCTATTTCTATAAATAAATAAATAAATGTAATAAATGATTATATATAATTCTACGTAAGTATACGATTATTCAGTTGTTTTACAAACAAGACATGTTACGTTATATTGGTTAAAGTAACGGCCTGTAATTATATATTATATATTATATATTATATATAACATATTACATATTATTACATATTATTACATATTATTAAATAATACATATTATTACAAATTATTACATATTATTAAATATTACATATTATCACATATTATTACATAGTATTAAATATTACATATTATTACATATTATTATATATTATTAAATATGTAATATTTAATAATATATAATAATATGTAATATTTAATAATATATAATAATATGTAATAATTGTAATATATGTAATAATATGTAGTAATATGTAGTAATATGTAATATTTAATAATATATACTAATTTGTAATAATATATAATATTTAATAATATGTAGTAATATGTAATATTTAATAATATATAATAATATGTAATATTACTACATATTATTAAATATTATATATTATTACAAATTAGTATATATTATTAAATATTATTAAATATTATATATTATTACAAATTAGTATATATTATTAAATATTACATATTACTACATATTACTACATATTATTACATATTATTAAATATTACATATTACATATATTACATTTATTACATATATTACATATTACATATTTTACATATTACATATTATATATATTACATATTACATATATTACATATTACATATATTACATATTACATATATTACATATTACATATATTACATATTACATATATTACATATTACATATATTACATATTACATATATTACATATTACATATATTACATATTACATATATTACATATTACATATATTACATATTACATATATTACATATTACATATATTACATATTACATATATTACATATTACATATATTACATATTACATATATTACATATTACATATATTACATATTACATATATTACATATTACATATATTACATATTACATATATTACATATTACATATATTACATATTACATATATTACATATTACATATATTACATATTACATATATTACATATTACATATATTACATATTACATATATTACATATTACATATATTACATATTACATATATTACATATTACATATATTACATATTACATATATAACATATTACGTATTACATATTACATATTACATATTACATATTACATATTGCATATTGCATCTTACATATTACAAATTACATATTACATATATTACATGCTACATATATTACATAGTACATATTACATCTATTACATATTATAAATATTACATATTACATATATTACATATTACATATTACATATATTACATATTACATATATTCCATATTACGTATTACATATATTACATATTACATATATTACATATTACATATTACATATTACATATTACATATATTACATATTACGTATTACATATTACATATTACATATTACATATTGCATATAGCATATTACATATTACATATTACATATATTACATATTACATATTACATATTACATATTACATATATTACATATTACGTATTACAAATTATATATATTCCATATTACGTATTACATATATTACATATTACGTATATTATAAATTATATATATTACATATTACATATTACGTATTACAAATTATATATATTCCATATTACGTATTACATATATTACATATTACATATATTACATATTACATATATTACATATTACATATATTACATATTACATATATTACATATTACATATATTACATATTACATATATTACATATTACGTATTACATATTACATATTACATATTACATATTACATATTACATATTGCATATTGCATCTTACATATTACAAATTACATATTACATATATTACATGCTACATATATTACATAGTACATATTACATCTATTACATATTATAAATATTACATATTACATATATTACATATTACATATATTCCATATTACGTATTACATATATTACGGATTACATATTACATATTATATATTACATATTACATATTACATATATTACATATTATAAATATTACATATTACATATATTACATATATTACATATATTACATATATTATATATATTACATGCTACATATATTATATATTACATATTACATATATTACATATTATAAATATTACATATTACATATATTACATATTATAAATATTACATATTACATATATTGCATATTATAAATATTACATATTACATATATTACATATATTACATATTACATATATTACATATTACATATATTACATATTACATATATTACATATTACATATATTACATATTACATATATTACATATTACATATATTACATATTACATATATTACATATTACATATATTACATATTACATATATTACATATTACATATATTACATATTACATATATTACATATTACATATATTACATATTACATATATTACATATTACATATATTACATATTACATATATTACATATTACATATATTACATATTACATATATTACATATTACATATATTACATATTACATATATTACATATTACATATATTACATATTACATATATTACATATTACATATATTACATATTACATATATTACATATTACATATATTACATATTACATATATTACATATTACATATATTACATATTACATATATTACATATTACATATATTACATATTACATATATTACATATTACATATATTACATATTACATATATTACATATTACATATATAACATATTACGTATTACATATTACATATTACATATTACATATTACATATTGCATATTGCATCTTACATATTACAAATTACATATTACATATATTACATGCTACATATATTACATAGTACATATTACATCTATTACATATTATAAATATTACATATTACATATATTACATATTACATATATTACATATTACATATATTCCATATTACGTATTACATATATTACATATTACATATATTACATATTACATATTACATATTACATATTACATATATTACATATTACGTATTACATATTACATATTACATATTACATATTGCATATAGCATATTACATATTACATATTACATATATTACATATTACATATTACATATTACATATTACATATATTACATATTACGTATTACAAATTATATATATTCCATATTACGTATTACATATATTACATATTACGTATATTATAAATTATATATATTACATATTACATATTACGTATTACAAATTATATATATTCCATATTACGTATTACATATATTACATATTACATATATTACATATTACATATATTACATATTACATATATTACATATTACATATATTACATATTACATATATTACATATTACATATATTACATATTACGTATTACATATTACATATTACATATTACATATTACATATTACATATTGCATATTGCATCTTACATATTACAAATTACATATTACATATATTACATGCTACATATATTACATAGTACATATTACATCTATTACATATTATAAATATTACATATTACATATATTACATATTACATATATTCCATATTACGTATTACATATATTACGGATTACATATTACATATTATATATTACATATTACATATTACATATATTACATATTATAAATATTACATATTACATATATTACATATATTACATATATTACATATATTATATATATTACATGCTACATATATTATATATTACATATTACATATATTACATATTATAAATATTACATATTACATATATTACATATTATAAATATTACATATTACATATATTACATGCTACATATATTACATAGTACATATTACATCTATTACATATTATAAATATTACATATTACATATATTACATATTACATATTACATATATTACATATTACATATATTCCATATTACGTATTACATATATTACATATTACATATATTACATATTACATATTACATATTACATATTACATATATTACATATTACGTATTACATATTACATATTACATATTACATATTGCATATAGCATATTACATATTACATATTACATATATTACATATTACATATTACATATTACATATTACATATATTACATATTACGTATTACAAATTATATATATTCCATATTACGTATTACATATATTACATATTACGTATATTATAAATTATATATATTACATATTACATATTACGTATTACAAATTATATATATTCCATATTACGTATTACATATATTACATATTACATATATTACATATTACATATATTACATATTACATATATTACATATTACATATATTACATATTACATATATTACATATTACATATATTACATATTACGTATTACATATTACATATTACATATTACATATTACATATTACATATTGCATATTGCATCTTACATATTACAAATTACATATTACATATATTACATGCTACATATATTACATAGTACATATTACATCTATTACATATTATAAATATTACATATTACATATATTACATATTACATATATTCCATATTACGTATTACATATATTACGGATTACATATTACATATTATATATTACATATTACATATTACATATATTACATATTATAAATATTACATATTACATATATTACATATATTACATATATTACATATATTATATATATTACATGCTACATATATTATATATTACATATTACATATATTACATATTATAAATATTACATATTACATATATTACATATTATAAATATTACATATTACATATATTGCATATTATAAATATTACATATTACATATATTACATATATTACATATTACATATATTACATATTACATATATTACATATTACATATATTACATATTACATATATTACATATTACATATATTACATATTACATATATTACATATTACATATATTACATATTACATATATTACATATTACATATATTACATATTACATATATTACATATTACATATATTACATATTACATATATTACATATTACATATATTACATATTACATATATTACATATTACATATATTACATATTACATATATTACATATTACATATATTACATATTACATATATTACATATTACATATATTACATATTACATATATTACATATTACATATATTACATATTACATATATTACATATTACATATATTACATATTACATATATTACATATTACATATATTACATATTACATATATTACATATTACATATATTACATATTACATATATTACATATTACATATATAACATATTACGTATTACATATTACATATTACATATTACATATTACATATTGCATATTGCATCTTACATATTACAAATTACATATTACATATATTACATGCTACATATATTACATAGTACATATTACATCTATTACATATTATAAATATTACATATTACATATATTACATATTACATATATTACATATTACATATATTCCATATTACGTATTACATATATTACATATTACATATATTACATATTACATATTACATATTACATATTACATATATTACATATTACGTATTACATATTACATATTACATATTACATATTGCATATAGCATATTACATATTACATATTACATATATTACATATTACATATTACATATTACATATTACATATATTACATATTACGTATTACAAATTATATATATTCCATATTACGTATTACATATATTACATATTACGTATATTATAAATTATATATATTACATATTACATATTACGTATTACAAATTATATATATTCCATATTACGTATTACATATATTACATATTACATATATTACATATTACATATATTACATATTACATATATTACATATTACATATATTACATATTACATATATTACATATTACATATATTACATATTACGTATTACATATTACATATTACATATTACATATTACATATTACATATTGCATATTGCATCTTACATATTACAAATTACATATTACATATATTACATGCTACATATATTACATAGTACATATTACATCTATTACATATTATAAATATTACATATTACATATATTACATATTACATATATTCCATATTACGTATTACATATATTACGGATTACATATTACATATTATATATTACATATTACATATTACATATATTACATATTATAAATATTACATATTACATATATTACATATATTACATATATTACATATATTATATATATTACATGCTACATATATTATATATTACATATTACATATATTACATATTATAAATATTACATATTACATATATTACATATTATAAATATTACATATTACATATATTGCATATTATAAATATTACATATTACATATATTACATATATTACATATTACAACAAAATCCATCATAAAGGATACGCAAAAGGCTACATAATGATCCCCCGGAGGATTTTGTAGGATAAATACATCCTTAGTAACAAAACCTTTTATTTTATGCAATTTTTTCTTTGGGTGGGCAAATAAATATGGACGGTACTGTATATATACATGAATATAGGCACGCTCGGGTAAAAATGAGTCATATATAATTATATACGAGTATATACAACTGTATATCTAATTATACATAATATATATATATATATATATATAAATTTAGTTTCGAAAGGCCGACACGTGGTGACAATTTTAGCGTTGCGCGCACGCTCGTGAAGGTGCTCTAGTTAGAGCCGCGAGTAGAGCGGAAGAGGCGAAAACCGGGCGAGCAAGGAGTTTTGCTCTCCACGGTTCGCTTGAAGCAGGCACAAGTTGACCTAAAATGTGTCCGAAATCGGCTAACACAGAAAGTTTCTGTATCATCTGGGGATAAAAAATCTGTATAAATGCAAATCCTAGCTGCTCGGTTTCGCAAGTTATGGCCATTTTTCTATTTTAAGTGCAGTTCGCTCGTGAGAGGAAGAGTCAGCCACTTTTGTATGGTCATTTTGTATGGACACAGTCATTTTTCTAAACTCTATTATTGAAAAATTCTTACATACATGAACTAAAAATTGTTCAAATGTGATTTTTTTTCTCAAATTTACATGTAATTTTGTCAACGGCTCTTTGAATAATGCTGCTGTTCCAATTTTGTTCGCTTTCTTAGTGTAATATAAAAACAGCTTAACTGACTAATTTAAAAAAATTATTTTCTTTGATAAATTTAGTTCATATTTCTCCGCTAGATGTCGCATACCTTTTTTCACAACCCTTTATAGAAATTGGTATCTTTAAACTATATGTATAAGAGGATATCTGTAGTAATAGAACTGCGTTAAAAAAATTTTAACGTCACAAATTGGTTGCTACATTTAAGATTATTTTATTAAATAATCTTTATTTAATAATAAAATAATATTATTTTATTAAATAATCTTTAGGTTTTAAAATGCCTTCCAAAAGTTGTCATAATGACAACAGAAAAAAAGTATGCGGCCCATGTGGGAAAAAAATTGTATTAGGAACTGTAAATCCGCAAAAGTTTTTAATAAATAAAAACACTGAACATCTTATAAAACAGTATATATCAAAAGATTATGATTTGACTGATGAGAAATATCCCTTGAGTATATGTAAATCTTGTTCTGTAACTCTTCTCGAAATTGATAAAGATATTTTTAACAGACAATTGCAAAATATGCCTAAATATAACGAAATTATATTACCAAAAATAACTCGTTTAACTGAAAGTGTCTGTAATTGCTACATTTGTTTGACTGCCAGATTTACAGGGCATGTTAAGAATAAGAGAGGAAAAGGTAAGTTCAAAGATGTGAGCAAGGAAATTGACATTACTGCTGGATATTACGAATCTCAAAAATTAGAGTCACTTTCTTTGAAACAAAAGCTTACATCTACAGAATCGATAAAGTTATGTAGAACGTGTTTTCAAGAAATTGGTAAAGGAAAATCGCATACTTGTAATAATGTAAATAGTAATGTAATGAAAATAGTCGAAAAACTACCTGAAAAAAGTCAAGAGCAACTTCTTTCTAGTATCATAAAGAAGAAATTTGCTTCTCATGCAGATACGAGTGGAAAATTCAAAAATTCTGATGTAAATGTTTCTACTGGTGGTCGACAAATAAGAATAAAAATAAATCCAGTTGCAAATAAAAATGTTTCATTTGATGAAGAATCTTTAGATAATTTAAAAGTTAAAATAGGAGCTTCTAATAGTAAGATGAAAAAAATTACAAATTTTATAAGATGTCATGTGGGACGAAAATCTATTCCTGTAGATTACTCGAAGCACATGACGGAAATGTCGAATTCGCTAAGAGATGTATACAAAACAGGAGTATATGAATTTGAATGTGAAAAGTCGACCAATAAAGCACTGCGACATGTCGATTATGCGGACGCCGAAGAACTACTTGATCGTGCCATTGAAAAAAGAAATTTGCAAGGAAATGTAATTGTTAAAGTCATGGCTGATAGTGGTCAAGGCTTTTTCAAAATAAGCTTAACTATCCTTCCCGAAAACTACTCTCCTGTTGAAGACAGCTCTCTAGAAGAGACTTATAATGATGAAAATTTCCAATACAATCCTGAGGATTTGAATGAAAATAAAAAAAGAAAATTGTATACTGAAGGTGGCAGCATAAGTAAAAAAGGTAAGCTCACCAGTGTCGATGGTTTGATACTTTTATGCATAACTCCTGATATAAAAGAAACACATGCTAATATGAAAACTTTATTTGACATAACTAATATAAATAATATTCCTTTCAAGTTTGTTGCAGATTTTAAACTTTTATTGATTGTGAATGGACAACAAACTGCTACGTCAGCCTACCCTTGTCCATATTGTTTTGTTTCTCTACACGATTTAAGGAGTAAACCCGATTCCAACAGCAGCGATAATGCTAGTAGTTCATATCATCAAATTGGAATGGAGAATAATACTGAACTAAAAACATATGGAAACTTAAGAGCAGATTATGAAAAATACTGCCTTGCAGGGAAAGATAAAAAATATAGCAAAGAATGTCATAGCACTATAAATTCTCCTCTTTTCGATGAAAGCGACGACACTTACGTACTTCAGAAGTGTGTGATTCCTGAGTTACATGTGCAGCAGGGTTTTGTTAATCATTTATTTTGGAAAGGATTAGTTCCTTTATTAGGCGAAAAAAAAGCTTTATTGTGGCCAAAAAAATTAAATTTAATATCTAAAAATTATCATGGAGATGCATTTGAAGGGAACGCGTGTAGAAAGTTACTGAAAAATGCGGATATGCTTAATGATAAAGATATTTACGGAGATGTAGGTATATATAAAATAATGCCCTATATCACAGCTTATAAAGCAATGAATAAAGTAGTAAATTGCTGTTTTACCTCTGGAAAAGTAGGGCCTTCTCTTGATGCTCATATCAACGAGTTAAAGAACGCTTTAAACAGTATTGATAATCTTTCTGAAACTTTAAAAATTCATGTTCTAATTTCACACGTTAAAGAAAGTTTAAAGTTTATAGAAAAGAATAATGGATTAGGGTATTGGTCAGAACAAAGTGGTGAATCAATACACCTGAATTTTTGAAGTTTTGGGAACGTTATAAAGTCAGCAGTATCCATCATGATGCTTACTTATCAAATTTATTTAAGGCAGTAGTTGAATTTTCATCCCTTCATCTTTAAAGTATTATTATTTAATTATTTATTTTTATTTTAATTCTGTTTTCATTTAAAAGTTTTGTAGTAAAAGATAAAAACAAAAAAAAAGAAAAAAAATACCAAAAAAAAACAAAAAAAAACATGGGGTCATTCATCTACTACGTCCTCGTCGTTGATCCTGGGTCTCACTAAAGGTGGATTTATAGATATGTATGAATTATATATAAATAAAAAAGTAGACAATGCATATTTTTTTCATCATTTATGACGCAAATTATATTAAAATTTCTTAAATTCTGCATAAAACTGCACATAATGAATAAAGCGAAAAAAATTGGAAAAGCAGCATTATTCAGAGAGCCGTTGACAAAATTACATGTAAATTTGAGAAAAAAACAAATTTGAACAATTTTTAGTTCATGTATGTAAAAATTTTTCAATAATAGAGTTTAGAAAAATGACTGTGTCCATACAAAATGACCATACAAAAGTGGCTGACTCTTCCTCTCACGAGCGAACTGTACTTAAAATAGAAAAATGGCCATAACTTGTGAAACCGAGCAGCTAGGATTTGCATTTATACAGATTTTTTATCCCCAGATGATACAGAAACTTTCTGCGTTAGCCGATTTCGGACACATTTTAGGTCAACTTGTGCCTGCTTCAAGCGAACCGTGAGTATAACAACGAACAATTTTTGTAAACAGTCCTGCGAGGCATCTATATTATTATATACAAGCTCCACAGGACTGTTTACGAAAAAAGTTCGTTGTTGTATTAAATGTTTTTCAAATAGTACGGATTTAATATTAATATATATTGTTATTTTCATACGAATTTATAATATATATTCGAAGACCCATGGCGTTTCGTCTATAAATTTATAAACAAGCTGTGATATATTACTGAACCTCGAAAAATGAGGTATATAGAATCGAATACATCCCCAGACGGAAATATTCTTGTATGAATAATTGTATATAACTAGTTATGAAAGAAAGTAATAGATAGAAATTATTTAAAACTATTTATAATAGTTTATAAAGGTCGGAATTGAGACTTTTATAATAGTTATTATGGAATATGAACTGCATTTATTAGTCGATAAAATTTTTTAACAGTTATAAATTTTTATACTTAGCTCTGGAGCACTGCCGCCAAAAACGCGTTTTTTCAGCAATGTACAACTTCTGCTCGCTGAAAAGCCATCAAAGTACACAGGTTTGATGCAATACACTGCGACGGTTATTGGGTTCATTTTTCTGAAAAATTGTTGATCTCGTTTCAGTTGGCGATACTTTGGATAAAAGAATAAATTTTATGACGACAAGTATCATTTTTTCGGATAATTAAGGAAATTATGGGTGAATAAAACGAGAAATGCGTCTTGTACGTATCTCCGCCTTCGTTTCGATATTTAATCGTTGAGTGAGGAAAATCTGACCAATCTCATTTTGTTCATTTTTTCATCAGCTTTTCAAATAAAGTGACGAAAATTTTGCAGATGCTTCGCATATAACGTATAATTTCAAAAAACGCGCTCGCTGCGAATTTTGGATACTGAACATTTTCGATTATAGGCTATAAAATGATCGCCAATCAAAATCTCACGAGGCCTCCTTCGAATGCAGGTTCGAAAGCTTGAAGAGAAGCTTGATCAGAGTGCTCTGCGTTGCGACGAATCAGAGTTATCAACAGCCGAGGCGTTTTGCTGCGCAACGTCAAAAGTACGAGGCAACCTTTGCTCGATTGTCTTTTTTAGGGCCTTCCCGTCGAGCCTCAAGATCCTGTCTCTGCTAGATTTATTTGTCTTTCCGAGACCTTTCCAGTCATATGCATTAAATTTTTCTGACTCATTGGTGAATAGCGTAGATTTGAGAAAATCGCGTTCGCTTTGAGTGGCGCGCGAAGTCGGACTCTTGGGTTGACGAGTCAGCGTCGACATCGGTTGCTGTGTTTCTGGGTTTGTTTTTCCTAGGTTATTGGGTTATGAGGTTATTGGGTTATTGGGTTATGGTGTTACGGGTTGTTGGGTTATTGGGTTATGTCGGTATTGGGTTCATTTTTCTGAAAAATTGTTGGGTTCATTGGGTTCATTTTTCTGAAAAATTGTTGGGTTCATTGGGTTCATTTTTCTGAAAAATTGTTAATTTCGTTTTAGTACGCGATACTTTGAATAAAAGAATAAATTTTATGACGACAAGTATCATTTTTCGGATAAATAAGGAAATTATGGCGGAATAATATTTTTTTAGATGATTTTAATCTCTTTCAACTATATTAACATAGATTATATGTGTAATGTTTATTACATTAATATTTTAATGTATTCGAAAGAGCAAGTTTTCCGTTTCATACAAACAATAAATATTACTTGCTGGGGAACGTACAGAGCGCGGCCCTAGAAGACAGGCCAACTGTTTTACGCTTATCCTGCTCCGGGCTTCGCCTCTGTCTCGTGGCAGGGCGCGGAGGGATATGCTCCTTTGTTGCGGAACTGCACCGCGCCACTTTATCGAGAAGTATATGCATAAACGTATGCGTGGCGGTTGTATTAGCTGTCCGAAAAACATTCAGGAGTTTGTGACAAACTTACAGACGATTTTTTTCTTACATCAGCCATGCTAAAAAGTTTCTTAGTTTAAGAAACTTACTCTCTTGATTGAAGTCATTTTGTTTGCTTAATTGTATTGTTTATATTAAGGAAATATGAGGTAATAAATTTAGATCAAAATAATTTTATATTAAACAAAAATAAAACAATACGATGGTGTACATTTACGTGATATATAGTATAAAGAAAATATGTATAATATCTATAATTAATTAACTGTATCAAATTATTAAATTATTTATACTCATATACTCTTTGATGATTTAACCATTACTCTCGAAAGATTGATACATTTTTACAATAATAATCATAAAACGCGTCTTTCATTATTAAAATGAATCAATCATACATTGTTTTACGTACGATTATTTTACAGAAAAAAGCTTTTAAAATGTTAAGAACAAAAAAATTTCTAGTAAATAAATAATAAAAACTTTTAAATGCACTTTCATTGCATCGAACATTTCTGCAATAACAAGCTTCGAGCTCCCCCTACCGAGTCTATTTTCTGAAAAGCTCGTAAAGTCATTAAACGATCTCCCAGCAAACAATCCTATTGGATTAGGCACCCAACAGTCGGCCAATAGCCGATTAGCCGGCCGAAGCCCTTAGTGACTCAATCTCCCCCTTTAGAGCCACTAAAATAATGTTCATAAAATATTTGTAGTAATTATATATAATATTTTAAACCATTATATTTCCATTAAAGTTTTATTATTTCTATATATTTTCTTGATATTCTACTTTATCTTGTATTGAATCATTGAATAATTGACAAGTATAAATGTCAGAATTGTATAGTACGGGCAATTCAACAATGCGCATGAAGAAGACGAGAAATAGAGCGTCGTCGAAATGTCTTTGAAATTAAGAAAATTGTATATAATTGATTATTTAAAATTTTTTTTAACTATTTTGTAGCAGCGAATTCTTTTTATTTATCGTATTCCGAAATGCATATCTTTACTCATACACAAAAACCAAATATAAATAATAGTTTAACAAACATATTTTTTATGCTTTTTGGCACGGTTAGCATGTAAAAAGGAACTAAAGGCTACGCAATAAAAAAGGAATACTTATTTTTGTTACAATTTAAAATTTTTTATTAAAGAAAATGTACTCGTCGTCACAAAATTCACACAATTCTCGGCTTTTGCGAGATTCGCTAATGCATACAATACAAAAGAGGATAAATAGTTTTTAAAATATATTAGATCATTCCATTATGTGAAACTGGAAGGGACAAAATAAGGTTTTATAAAAAATATAAAATGCTAAAAATATTCCTAAAAATATTACTTATTAATAATTGATTAAATATTAATTAAATTAAATTCTAATATACAAGCATATTTGTTCTGTCCATTGGTATGTTCACTAATGTTAAATTTTTCCATGACAACTGCTTCGAAATTCAGTAAATCTAACGCTATTTTCAGAAACTCCTTTTAAAAATAGATATAACTATAGTTTACGTCGATCACTTTATCACGCACATATATACAATTACACTGCTAACCTAACATAATTTGTAAATAATTAAAAATACAACTAAACTCGAAAGGTCTCTAGTACTGATAAACAAAAGCTACGAACTCGCTTTTAAAAATCCTAACGTCATGCACAGCCATACACACTCCATAATATCTAAACGTAAACACTCACACTGAAACTATATAAATCGCGAACTCAACCGCAATCTCTCTTCGCCCTCTGGGCCGCGATCTGCCGCTGAAAAACTTTACTCAATATTTCACTTTTTTCATTATCGTGCACTTGCTGCGGCGATGGCTTCTTGACAGCCTTAGCGACGCGCTGACGCTTGGACGATGTTCCCGATGGATCAGCGGCTGTTGATTTCCGCTTGCGCTTCGGGCTTCCTGGCATCGGACCGTCGAAAGTTTCCGACGCAGCTTCGACGTTGGTACTGGAGAGAGGCGTATGGCTGTCGCGAGAGTTGAATAGCTCGTCGTACTGCCGGTCGATGCTTCTTGCGCAGCGCTCCTTGTCCTCGTCGGCGAACGGCAGGTCGTCGTACATGTAGAGCGACTTGGATTCCTCGGGGTCGAGGATCAAAACCCGAGGAGTCGGTGGCCGGCAAGCGTTACTCCTTGCGCCGCCTCAAAAGTAGAGGAAAAGATTACGCGGAAGGGAGACGTCAGGCTCGACGCTATACATCCTGCGAATAGGCCTCTCGCAGAGATGATACGGTCGGTCACGCGTAGGACAAGTGACCCACGGTGCGCTCCAACAGCTGCTTGGTGCGAGGATGTAAACCTTGGCCGCAACAAACTTATAAATAAAACCGTATGAAATCCCATCAAAAACTACCAATTTTCAAATTGAATCAAACAAAAGTACGTATTTACTTTCCAGCGTAGCTCATAAAACCGCTGCTATCTGCTTTAGCACAATGCTTACTCAAAGAGATTTAATACACAATCATTTATTGAATATTTACATTGATATAAGTGACTTTATGAGCAATCGATAATGCTATAGGCAATGTTATAGACCACGGCGTTAAACTAGATTAAAATGGAGCATTGTTGGCTCAAAAACTTCATCAGTTTTACGCAGAGTTATTTCTAATCAAACTAAATTTTTTTAACGAAAATAAACAAATGTGTTCAAAAGTGACGGTGACCACCAAATGTGATCACATGAAATGCATATTCAAAATTTAAAATTGTATTTTGTTCACAAAAATAATTTAAAGTATTTCTAAGATATATACATTGTAAGGAAATTACACCTTGTTTATGTATATATATATATAATAATTTAATGTTTTGAGTTTTTGACTATTCTCATCAAATATCTCTTGTATGATTTGGATTCTTGAAGATT
This sequence comes from Gastracanthus pulcherrimus, assembly GCA_949152435.1. Taxonomy (NCBI): domain Eukaryota; kingdom Metazoa; phylum Arthropoda; class Insecta; order Hymenoptera; family Pteromalidae; genus Gastracanthus; species Gastracanthus pulcherrimus. The sequence continues at coordinate 23,205,923 of OX424572.1, read as the reverse complement.
TCCTTATTTGCACTTATATATCTAATGTAATTAGCAAAATATGACAAATATATCAACTAATTTTCCTCATGCAAATTAATTGAATAAAATTAACTGTTATCATACGCAAGAAGACGAAGACAACTTTTGGTAGCGTATTAATAAAGCAAATATTCTCATCCAAAGGCACGATTTATATGTGTTTGTTCACGTCACCGAATAATTATGACTCTAGTCATACTGGCAATTTTTGACTATAAATACGCGGATTTTATCAGACAATATCACAGTTCACTTTAACGAAAAGTACAACTACCAAAGCTTCACAATGTTCTTCCGTTACTTCTTGATCCTTAGCGTCATCGCACTTTTCTCCGTTGCCATCCACGCCAGTGCTGACCAGGAACATGAACAAGATGTTGAAGAACGCGCCAACCCGGTGAGAAACCACTATTATACATATTTACTTTTTCTTTACTTTTAAAATCCTGAGCCTAATTTATTGTTATTACAAGGTGGTGTTTAAGGTAGTCCTAGCGTCAAACTAGGCAAAACCGCAACTTTTGAATAAAAAAAATTTTTAATGGCGAGCCTTACGTTATTAAAGTTTTTTCATAAATAAACCCTTAAAAAATACGATAATACATGTAGATTGAATAATTATATTTATCGTATATATTTTATTTATATATAAAAAGTGCGATACATATGCTGAATTAACTCAGAATTTTAATTTCAATGTACTAAAAGTCACATTCAATAAGTATAAATTTATCTATAGTTAACGTGCTAAAAATGCAAAGTTTGGAATTGAATATCTTTTTAACCCTTTCGATCACTAAGTATAAATTTGCTTTTTTTTACTCATTCAAATTCCTTATACCTTTATAAATGATATAATCAAGTTCAACATGTATTCTGGTATCTAGATACATGAAGTAGATATTGAAAAAATGTAATACTGTCCGGAAATAGAGGAATTATTCTTTTCCTTCGAGTCCAGAAAACTCGCGTCCATCAGGGGATATCTGATCAAACCTTACACGAAAATTCTAGTTTAAAAATGTACTTTAAAGTTACCAAAAAACCTACACTTAATTCCGCGTATAGAAAAGTCGCGACCAGTTAATTAAAAAGCGATAAAAAACAGTTAAAATGAATCGCAAGCAATGCTGAAATTTTTGGCAGTACATGGAGATATATTTATGCTCCAATATAAGTGAAAATCAGATGCTAATCTTATAAAAAAATCACTACGCTGGAATTATCTTAAAGTGTTATTTTCAATCATAGATGTACCCTATGTTATTTGAAATGCGTTAGAAAGAGTTTTTGGTAAATAATAAAAATGTATAAAAATTGTTTAGGCTGTGAAGATCGTTGCCAAGCTGATCGGATCCCTGTTCGCTGGTGCCGCTGCCAGCTGCCTCGGCGAAGCTGCTAGCCAGTGCAAGGACAACTGGAGGCACCCATCTCAGGCTATCTCCTGCGCGGTAAGCATCTTTTACACTTTTTTCAGACTCATATTTTTACGATTCTCCTGTTATATTAATTAATTCTCCTATTTCCGCATTACAGAAAAACTTCCTGCAAGCCAACAAGGGACGTTGCGCTGTTGACAAATAAGATCTGTCATATGATTGTCAACATCGTATAAAGATGCCCAATGGCTGTCCGATCATGAAATATGATACATTTTTCATTGTATATTTCAAATCACAACTATCATTAAATTTTTTTTATTTCACTATTTTAATAAAATATAATATCTTTTAACAATAACAAATGTTTTATTTGAATGGCTTTACCTTGAATCTACGTACTAACAATCGATATCCTTTCTTTGCAAATAGGAAAACCCACTGCCAATACTACAAAATTATGAGAAAATCAATAAAAACTTTATTCCTTAATATCAAAAAGCTCTGTATTGTCCGGAACTCTGAACCGCGAAAGTCTTCGTCGAATAACATTTGAACCGCTATAGCCTTCGTTGCAAACCTCTGAACCCTGCTAGTCTTCGTCGCAAACCTCTCAACCATGATACTTTTCGCTACAAACGCTGCATTGTAATTTTCTTCGTCGCAACCGATGAACTATAATACTCTTCGCCTTAAATTTTGAAACGCGTTTTTCTTCGTATTGTTGCTAGCTTATATTTTAGCTAGCCACGGGCCATTCTAATCAGTTCGATATTGCCCCAGCATTATCACAGCATTATAATTGTACTGAATATCTGACAAAATATCATCGGCCAATAGTGGGCCATTAGTATCTTCTTGCATGGCTTATTTTGATTATCGTTTTGTGCAACAGGCATCCGTGAATTTTGATCAACTTGAATTTGTGTATTCTTTTAAGTAATACTCAGAAATCTATGTTGCAATATTATTTTTCTTTTGCTTGTACAAAAAAACGCCTACATAATAATATAGCTAAATTAAGTTTTTAATTTTTTATTATCATAAAAATCATGTATTTTATTATTAAGATCGCTAAGCCAAAATTTGTATTTAAACGTTTATCAATAGGTCTCAAGATAGATAAATAAAAAATCCTCTTCGAAAAAAGTCATGGCTAGAAGAGGTGAAGAACTTAAAAAGTCAATCAAAGTGAATCGTGAATATGATTGGTTGTTGCCTATTAAAGGCGAAAAAATTTGAAATATAATTCGACTTATAATTTTATATAATATTTTTAAAATACTGTAAATAAAATTTTTGGGTATATGTTTTATTGGAAGTAGATATCGTTATAATCACTTCTTTCTCGAGGTTGACTCAAAAAAATATGCTGCACACATTACAGCCAAATACCCGCTAATGACAGTTACGACTCTAACCTCCAAACCGCCAAAAGAAAATATTCAATATAAATAATAGAAGCTAAAAGTTGTTTAAGGAAATAGTTTTGTTTACACTTAATAAACTTTAATTACCATTATAATTGTTTTTGTAGTAGATTTAAGTGTGTAAGCTGTGTTTAATTCTGATAAAGTGAAAATTCATGTACAATTTTCATATCTATTGTAATTGTAAAGCCAAAAAATAAATTACACTTACTTAAAAGTGTACAAAAATACAATAATTTGAGAGGTTGCAAAGCTAAAATTACCCATCTTTTTTTAACTTTCAAACAACTGTTAAACTAAATTAAGTTAGAAACACTAGAAACATATCTTCAACATTTCCTGAAAGTTTCAAAGAAAATGGTTGATTATTTGATTTTTAACCCTGCGTTAAATTAATTTTGACTGACAAGGAGAGTATCAGATCTTCGGACAACGAATTTTGTTGAATATAGTCTTGAATATAGTCTTTGAGTAAGTATTGAATATAGTCTTCTGGTACCGCAAAATGAAACCCGGCACTCATAGATTGACGTAATAGGTCCTAGAACCTGAGATACAGCTAAAAACGTTAGCATTGTTCATATGCCCAATGCTAAAAATCTTTTATATATAAATATACTAATAATGTTAACAAAATAACTCTATCCTCTCATTCGTCGAATCTCCTTACTAATTCACTCACTCTCTCCCGCACTTACTCACTCACTTTTTTACTCACTTATTCACTTAGGTATTCATTCGCGCATGTATTCCTTACTCACACACTCACTCTCGTACTTACTTTCTCGCTCATTCATTCACTTATTTACTCTCTCGTTCACATCGTATGCATGCATTTCCTTACTTGCTCACTTCGCGCTCGGCCACTCACCCTCTTACTCGCTCATACATTCGTTCATATGCGAACTCACTAACTCATACAATTGTTTCGGAGCTTATATACTGATTCGCTCACAAACTGACTTATTGATGACATAACTAAATAATTCATGTACTGCCTCACATACTCAATTCCTTGCTCACTAATTCACTCACGTACTCAGTCACTCAGTTACTCACTCACGTACTCAGTCACTCAGTTACTCACTCATGTACTCAGTCCCTTGTCCATTCATTCAAGTACTCACTCACTTACATACTCACTCTCTCACTCACACGCCCGCTTTTGCACTCAATTATTTACACAATCACACACTCACTCACATATTGAGTCACTCACTCTCTCACTTACTCACTTTGTCTACTTTTTTCTCATCATCTATCCGTTCGCTTTTATTCTATCTCTCTCTCTCTCTCTCTCTCTCTCTCTCTCTCTCTCTCTCTCTCTCTCTCTCTCTCTCTCTTTCAAGATTAATTTTTAACTTTAAAAATAAAAAATGTGATCTAAAATTAAAAATTAAGTCTGGTATACTTGTTTAGATTTTACATAATATTTTATTCGTGGGTAGGTTCAAGAAATAAAGTAGACAATCGGTGTAGTTTAATGTATATATTGACTACACTAAAAAAAAATAATCGGTCTCCTACCATTATAACCCTGAATATACTTTCGTTCGTTACCTTGATAATCGGTATACCTCCTAGAGCAATACCGATTGCTGTAAAAAAAATGTTTTTAAAGTACTTAGAAGTAATTATGCGATTAATTCCTGCAATTGTTGTTAACAATATGTTGTTTAAATGTATAAACTTTATTTAAAATTTCTTCCGACATTAGTTCATTAAACGCAATGTAAAAATACCCCTTGACAACGCGGTGGTTATCAGAATTTCACCGCTTTGAAATATGATTGCAGCTACACGATTTTTCTGTCCTTACATTAATTGCAACATTGTAACGCGCATTAACTTATTTGGAAAGAAAGATCCTTTCGGCAAATTGCTAGCTGTATCAGCTACAATATTATTCTATTCTATGAAGCATAACCTATGAACAATTAAGAGTCTTTAATACTCACTAACTGCATATTTAAATATAAAATGTACTTCATTATTCTATGTTTATGATCTATTAAAAAGTTAAGTTTATGAGTAATCTTAAAAAGTTATTTAAGAATAATGATGTAGAAACTTAAATTTATGATTTCTTTTACATTTTCATTTTTTATTTTCATATATTAAAGGATTCTTTGAATATACAACCAACTATAATCATATATTAGATGTATTAAATATTGTAATTAAAATAAAAATATATTGTAATCGTCTCTCTTTTTCCAGCCTATATATTGTTCTCTTAACTATAACAGTATAGCTGCGGTAGCAATACTGAGTCAATACTATGACATCCAAACTTTGTATTGATTGCTCGGCGAGAATCTAGCCGACTGAGCGATTCTCTTCTTTCAGTGTACTACAAAATTACAGAGATTAGCGCATTCATGGTTCAGGCTTTCTCTGTTGCGAAGAGCCCGGAAATGACATGTTTCCGAGCACATGAATAGGTTCGATTACTTTGAACTAATCATAATTTGTCTATTTTAGATTCAAAAAAGCCATATTCTTTAAGTAATTTGCAACAAAAATTGTATTACAGTTTTTTACATAAATTACTTTTCCTCACTACACATGCCTGTGTGCAGGCACCCACTGCTCCGTATGCCTATGCACATGCAGTCATTAGTGCAGTAATGCCTGTGAACAAGAAGTTACTACTGCGTATGCCTGTGTGCGTCACTCCTCATACCCATGGAAGAATTTACTCTCGGCAGAATACTGTTCGAGTATTAGTTTCCGGCACTACCAGTACTTGCAAATGTTAGAGGTCCAGCACTGAGATATAATGGGGATGATAAGAACGGGCCAGTACAACACTTTTCTTCTTGATATATTCAAAATTGCACAAGAAATATAAATTTTTAGGCACACGCGAGACACTTCACTCAAAGTTTAGTGTAATAATCATAACTACAGATTACTATTGCGCGGCCGAAAATTTTACGTAAGATTAGTAATCGTACATTAAATTAATATTTTATTAAAATCTAGCCTAAAAAGTAGGTTAAGTTACGCTTGACGATTTCGCAATGTTTTGTTTTCTTTCAATATCGGCAAAAAGTATTGCACCGACTATGAGACGTTTTTCGGGCCAACGTCGATTCTTTTTACTGGCCCATTCTTATCAAAATGATATTATCCCTTTATTGGTTCAGTGTCGAAAAATAATTTACTGGCATACAATATTCAGCCAGAATCGGCCCGAACTATCACTGCTGGCAAATTCTTTCATGGGTACCCACCTCATTCCATCCTTCTCACTAGGCCTAACTATGCTAGAGTGCATGCAATTCCGTAGACTCCTTCTTTCTTACCCATTTTACCCAACGACGTTACCCTCAGCACCTCCTTTCCATCTCTTTCGTCATTCCACCAACCTCATCCATTCGCTCCACTTCTATGCTTACGGTATTTCCTGTCCTTCCAAAATCCTTCCTTTCCCTCGTTCTTTCTCTTATATATAAAAAATGAATTTTTAAGACTTAAAACATTAGTTAATATATATATATATATATATATATATATATATATATATATATATATATATATATTAACTAATGTTTTAAGGCCAGGTTACTCCAAAAAACGTGAATTTTTTCAATAAATTTTATTCATAGTACAGAACATGTTGAGTAATCAATTTTTTTTACATATGAAAGCACATATATTAAATTACTTGAAAAATTTTTTTTTGTTCATAATGGCGGTTTTGAAAATGGCTGCTGAAACTCGTCTGATTAGTAGATGGATGACATCATTTCTTGGAAACGAATTATCTGAAAGCAAAAAACAAAACGGTTTCATGTTCTGTATCGAATTGGCTATGGCCTCAAGCAGAATGAAACATTTTCAATGAAAAAAAACAAAATGGCGGACTTTTGAATTTTTTTACCCTTTTTTTCACTTTTAATTGTTTATAACTTTTTTAAATAATAATGAATATTTCTGGTTCTGCTTGAGGATATAGCCAGACATCTAAAGAGTAAAATGCCGTTTGGTTCATGTCGATAAGTGCAATAGTTTTGAAATGAGAGTGTCATCCATGCGAAAAAACGTGGTTCGGAGAAAAATCAGTTTATAGTACATTATGCATCAAGGGAGTAAAGTGGGCAATGTACGCACTGTGTGACGTTGCCGACCGAGCGAAGCGAGGTCGGCATTTCACACAGTGCATGCTTGTCTACTGTACTCCAGAGGTGCGTATACTACTTTTCACCACACTGCGCGTAAAGTGCTGACTGTACGCCCTCTCAGCAGGCCGTACAGTACCGCATGGACTGCCTAGGGAATAAAGTGACTTGCGCATGCGCGATGCGTTTTTTTCCGCTCGAGAATGCGTCTCGAGCGGTAAAACAGCGCGTCGCGCGTACACAAGTCACTTTACTTCTAGGCAGAGCATGGGGTACTGTACGGCAGCTGAGATGCGTACAGTCATTTCTTTACGGGGGTGTGGTGAAATAGTACATTATGCATCAAGGGAGTAAAGTGGGCAATGTACGCACTGTGTGACGTTGCCGACCGAGCGAAGCGAGGTCGGCATTTCACACAGTGCATGCTTGCCTACTGTACTCCAGAGGTGCGTATACTACTTTTCACCACACCCCCGTAAAGAAATGACTGTACGCATCTCAGCTGCCGTACAGTACCCCATGCTCTGCCTAGAAGTAAAGTGACTTGTGTACGCGCGACGCGCTGTTTTACCGCTCGAGACGCATTCTCGAGCGGAAAAAAACGCATCGCGCATGCGCAAGTCACTTTATTCCCTAGGCAGTCCATGCGGTACTGTACGGCCTGCTGAGAGGGCGTACAGTCAGCACTTTACGCGCAGTGTGGTGAAAAAGTTTTTATTCGTGCTACCGAAGGCGTTCGAGCGGCCGGATTTACCGCTTGGCGCGCACCGCTCCCCACTCTTTTATACCTGCTTCTCGGTCTTGCTGACCTTCGGGACTAATTCTATACTATTTCTACGAGTATACAGTAGCAATTTATGAAATAAAAAAATTTCGATTTTTTCAAAATTGTTTGGAGTAAGCTGGCCTTAAGTCATAAAAATATATTTTTTTCGATTTTTAGAGTTACTATGTTCAGTTTACACCAGTTTCCCCTATTAAGCATCCCTTTAATACAGACGTGTGGTGTCTAACGCTCCCTTAGGCCGAGGGTGTTCATATTTGCAAAAGAAAGTATGTCGATTGACAATAGAATTAAAAGTAAAGACATTCAAACAAAACATTTGTTAGTGTTAAAAGAAATTATATTTTATTAAAATAGTAAAATACAAAAAAATTAATCATAGATGTGATTTGATGTATGCAATGACATAAAAAATGTATCATATTTCATGATCGGACAGTCATTGGACATCTTTATACAATGTTGACAATCATTTGACAGAACTTATTTGCCGACGGCACAACGTCCCTTGTTGGCTTGCAGGAAGTTTTTCTGTAATGCGGAAATAGGAGAATTAATATAACAGGAGAATCGAAAAAGTATGAGTCTGAAAAAGTGTAAAAGATGCTTACCGCGCAAGAAATAGCCTGAGATGGGTGCCTCCAGTTGTCCTTGCACTGGCTAGCAGCTTCGCCGAGGCAGCTGGCAGCGGCACCAGCGAACAGGGATCCGATCAGCTTGGCAACGATCTTCACAGCCTAAACAATTTTTACACAGTTTTATTATTCACCAAAAACTCATTCTAATGCATTTCAAATAACATAGAGTACATCCATGATTGAAAATAACACTTTACGGTAGTCCCAGTGTGATTTTCTTTATAAGATTAGCATCTGATTTTCACTTATATTGGGAAATAAATATATCTGGATGTACGGCAAAAATGTCAGTATATCTATATCTATCTATCTCTCTCTCTCTCTCTCTTTCAAGATTAATTTTTAACTTTAAAAATAAAAAATGTGATCTAAAATTAAAAATTAAGTCTGGTATACTTGTTTAGATTTTACATAATATTTTATTCGTGGGTAGGTTCAAGAAATAAAGTAGACAATCGGTGTAGTTTAATGTATATATTGACTACACTAAAAAAAAATAATCGGTCTCCTACCATTATAACCCTGAATATACTTTCGTTCGTTACCTTGATAATCGGTATACCTCCTAGAGCAATACCGATTGCTGTAAAAAAAATGTTTTTAAAGTACTTAGAAGTAATTATGCGATTAATTCCTGCAATTGTTGTTAACAATATGTTGTTTAAATGTATAAACTTTATTTAAAATTTCTTCCGACATTAGTTCATTAAACGCAATGTAAAAATACCCCTTGACAACGCGGTGGTTATCAGAATTTCACCGCTTTGAAATATGATTGCAGCTACACGATTTTTCTGTCCTTACATTAATTGCAACATTGTAACGCGCATTAACTTATTTGGAAAGAAAGATCCTTTCGGCAAATTGCTAGCTGTATCAGCTACAATATTATTCTATTCTATGAAGCATAACCTATGAACAATTAAGAGTCTTTAATACTCACTAACTGCATATTTAAATATAAAATGTACTTCATTATTCTATGTTTATGATCTATTAAAAAGTTAAGTTTATGAGTAATCTTAAAAAGTTATTTAAGAATAATGATGTAGAAACTTAAATTTATGATTTCTTTTACATTTTCATTTTTTATTTTCATATATTAAAGGATTCTTTGAATATACAACCAACTATAATCATATATTAGATGTATTAAATATTGTAATTAAAATAAAAATATATTGTAATCGTCTCTCTTTTTCCAGCCTATATATTGTTCTCTTAACTATAACAGTATAGCTGCGGTAGCAATACTGAGTCAATACTATGACATCCAAACTTTGTATTGATTGCTCGGCGAGAATCTAGCCGACTGAGCGATTCTCTTCTTTCAGTGTACTACAAAATTACAGAGATTAGCGCATTCATGGTTCAGGCTTTCTCTGTTGCGAAGAGCCCGGAAATGACATGTTTCCGAGCACATGAATAGGTTCGATTACTTTGAACTAATCATAATTTGTCTATTTTAGATTCAAAAAAGCCATATTCTTTAAGTAATTTGCAACAAAAATTGTATTACAGTTTTTTACATAAATTACTTTTCCTCACTACACATGCCTGTGTGCAGGCACCCACTGCTCCGTATGCCTATGCACATGCAGTCATTAGTGCAGTAATGCCTGTGAACAAGAAGTTACTACTGCGTATGCCTGTGTGCGTCACTCCTCATACCCATGGAAGAATTTACTCTCGGCAGAATACTGTTCGAGTATTAGTTTCCGGCACTACCAGTACTTGCAAATGTTAGAGGTCCAGCACTGAGATATAATGGGGATGATAAGAACGGGCCAGTACAACACTTTTCTTCTTGATATATTCAAAATTGCACAAGAAATATAAATTTTTAGGCACACGCGAGACACTTCACTCAAAGTTTAGTGTAATAATCATAACTACAGATTACTATTGCGCGGCCGAAAATTTTACGTAAGATTAGTAATCGTACATTAAATTAATATTTTATTAAAATCTAGCCTAAAAAGTAGGTTAAGTTACGCTTGACGATTTCGCAATGTTTTGTTTTCTTTCAATATCGGCAAAAAGTATTGCACCGACTATGAGACGTTTTTCGGGCCAACGTCGATTCTTTTTACTGGCCCATTCTTATCAAAATGATATTATCCCTTTATTGGTTCAGTGTCGAAAAATAATTTACTGGCATACAATATTCAGCCAGAATCGGCCCGAACTATCACTGCTGGCAAATTCTTTCATGGGTACCCACCTCATTCCATCCTTCTCACTAGGCCTAACTATGCTAGAGTGCATGCAATTCCGTAGACTCCTTCTTTCTTACCCATTTTACCCAACGACGTTACCCTCAGCACCTCCTTTCCATCTCTTTCGTCATTCCACCAACCTCATCCATTCGCTCCACTTCTATGCTTACGGTATTTCCTGTCCTTCCAAAATCCTTCCTTTCCCTCGTTCTTTCTCTTATATATAAAAAATGAATTTTTAAGACTTAAAACATTAGTTAATATATATATATATATATATATATATATATATATATATATATATATATATATTAACTAATGTTTTAAGGCCAGGTTACTCCAAAAAACGTGAATTTTTTCAATAAATTTTATTCATAGTACAGAACATGTTGAGTAATCAATTTTTTTTACATATGAAAGCACATATATTAAATTACTTGAAAAATTTTTTTTTGTTCATAATGGCGGTTTTGAAAATGGCTGCTGAAACTCGTCTGATTAGTAGATGGATGACATCATTTCTTG